>CM056606.1:14661054-14740261 GCA_029721355.1 Tegillarca granosa | reverse complement strand
GATACTCTTTGCAATCCTTTGTTGCAGATACTCTTTCCAATCCTTTGTTACAGATACTCTTTGCAATCCTTTGTTGCAGATACTCCTTGCAATCTTTGTTGAAGATACTCTTTGCAATCTTTTGTTGCAGATACTCTTTGCAATCCTTTGTTGCAGATACTCTTTGCAATCTTTGTTGCAGTTACTTTTTTGCAATCCTTTGTTGCAGATACTCTTTGCAATCCTTTGTTGCAGATACTCTTTAATTTCTAGCTCGCATTAATTTCCTGATTTACAGTATATAGCAGATACTCTTTGCAATCTTTTGTTGCAGATACTCTTTGCAATCCTTTGATGCAGATACTCTTTGCAATCCTTTGTTGCAGATACTCTTTGCAATCTTTTGTTGAAGATACTCTTTGAAATCTTTGTTGCAGATACTCTTTGCAATCCTTTGTTGCAGATACTCTTTGCAATCCTTTGTTGCAGATACTCTTTGCAATCCTTTGTTGCAGATACTCTTTGCAATCCTTTGTTGCATTGTGCATGCTTTATTTTAATTGGTTGTTATGTTATCCACTGTATATGTCTGTGTATTGTCTTTTGTACCCAAATGTACATTTGTATTTGTTTGTGTTTATGTTGATAGTGTCACATAATATGACCCTTGACCATAGCAATGTATGATGGGCTGGCACTCATGCAATTTACCACCATTGTGAAAAAAAATTGTTTGGTCCTAACCACAGATCAATAACTAAATATTGCAAACTCAAGCAAGATAATTTTTGCAAGATAATCATAAAATGCAAATGAAAATCAACACTGATAAGCTATCTGTTACTGTCCAGCTGTAGAAATTCCATGGACATATGTCCATGTTAATTCCATGGATTTCCACTGAAATGCTACAGAAATACGGGGAAAGTGTGTACGTGTCCATGGAAAAATACTTTTGCCATACTTTTGACCATGGACATGTACATAATTTCCATGGAATTTCTGTGGACATGTACATGGATTTTTTTTTTGGCAAATTTGTGTCTGTCAATGAAAGTATTACAAAGTATACAATGTTTCAGTCTCAGCATTGTCAACAAACTATGTACATGGAATTTCTATGGATTTCCATGGCATTTTTCTCAAATGTCAAGGTCAGAAATTTAAGTGCTCTATTCTTACAATAAAGAGGTATTGCTAGACAACAACAACATCATGTTTATTTCTTAAAATACGTTTTTAAATTGTCATATTTTTCTGTTTGTATATGTCAAGTGATTTTTTGTTCAATTCACGGTAATGTTTTGTTTATATGTTGTAGGCGATTATCCATGATTATATTATAAAGATATTCTAAAAGAATGAAATACAGTGAAACTTGTGAAAACCGGACAGGCTCCGTTTCTTGAAAAAAATCCGGTTTTCACAGGATCCAGTTTATTAAGGTTATTCGCTAGAGTTCACTGCCCTTGATAATAAGTAGCAGATCCATTTATGTCATCTCCCTTTGGGATGTGTAGCCATGGGTAACACATGTACATGTGGTTTATTGGAAACAATAAACATGAAATACAACGTAAAGTGATAATCTAAAAATTTTTGGGTAGGTTGCTTGTATTTTAATGTTTTATTTATCTCAAATAAACTATCATGAAATGATAGACGTGTGGGATCAGACATCATCATTATGATGTATAATTGTCTGAAATAATAAACTTGAAATATGATGTATATCATAAAGTTTTTATGGTAAATAACATGTATTTTAAGTTGTTTTTATTTCGATGCATACATATCGGCAAAAATGCAGGTGCGCTTTCCTCTGCTGGAGGATGTAGGTCAACGTAACTAAGACTCAGCCAAAACATTAAATTGCTTGAATTTACTGACGTGGCACATAATCGATGTTTGGTCTATGTCGATTAATGATAACAACTGCCATTCCATTGTCAAGAAACGTTTCCTTATTTTTCCATCACCTGACTGTGCAGAATGTTTTAAAAATCTATACAAAGCGCATTTCATTTGTTTGATTGAGAGCTGAATAATTTCAGGATTCAAGGTCATCTTAACTGCGACTATTCTATTCAATACTTTTCTTGACTGAAGTTTTGTGTAACCTCAAAACTTATTGAAATATCGATCTTGACTGAAATTTTGTTGATTTAAGATAGCGGAGAAAGATGTGAATTATCACTGTGATATCGAGTCATACCAGCAAAATGAACCAACAAAGATGTTCCTTTAAAAATTAACGCGTTACAATCGAATACAAGCTCACCTCGATTTAGGTTGACTGATCTCTTTAATCCGATAATTATTGTTTATTTGTGACACCTTTCACACGTGTTAATGTATACTAAAGCCATTTGATGGCGGTAATAATTTGTATTTCTTACAGTTTTGTTTTACTTAGAAGTAAAATAATGTTATTTATGATATCGGAAATTACTTTTACTTTTATTTGTAGTTAATGTTTTTATAATATCGGAAATAACAGTCATTTTGTTACAAATTTGCAAGTTTAAAAAATTTCGATAAAATTCTTGGTTTCGGTTTCTTTTTTTTCATAATCAGAAAATCGAATCCGGTTTACAAAGGTGAAAATATATAGGTTTTTTATGATCCAGACAGTGAAATACGTCCGGTTTTCAGAATTCACAGGATCCGGTTTATTAAGGTTTCTATCATATAGAATAAAGAAGAGAGTAAATTGGGACAAGCACACACATCCGGTTTTCACAGGATTCCGGTTTTTCCAGGGTCCGGTTTTCACAAGTTTCACTGTACCTTCTATTTAATTCATCTTCGAGTTACATTATGATCATATAAACAGCCATAGAAGGAGCTTTGATTTCAGTCTAGAGAGAGAGCCAGAATTGTTTGGCTTATGTTTTTTATCTATCAAACTTTTCGGTCTTAGTGTCACTGATGAGGAATGAATTTCCGAAATGTGCTCATCTGACACATCAAAATTTAACTGGTATTTGTGTTATATATTTACATATTTCTACTAGAATTTCTAGAATTTTTTTCTTAAACTTTTAAGAATTTAAGATGAATATTTAATTTAGAGAGAGTACGGTAGATTGAAAATTAATGTTTTTAGTATTTAAACATACTCTTTTGGTACTTGAAAAACATGCAGATGAAATGAGCTAGAAAATGGGCCATTGGCATTTTTCAAGCAAAAAAAAAAAAAAAATAAATAAATAAATAGAAATAAAAATCTAAAACCTCTATAAATGCAGATTAACCTGTAAAGGGAAAGGAAAAAATGCAGTGGCAAAACTGGGACACGAACCTGGGACCTTCTGAATACTAGCAGGATGCTCTACTGAATGGGCAACCTTGAGCCACCTAATTAAGCCTGGTCTGCTACAAACCAAAGTAAAAAAAAAAGTGTCATAAGATCACACATTTCTGCTGAAAAATTGTGTCAATAACCAGTGAAATCCAGCCAGATTTTTGCGAAAATGTTACATTGAACAGTACTAGTAAAATCCAACTAGACTTTTGAATGGTACTTTTGAAAAGATCAGCTGGACAGCTGGTTCTGTGAGCAGGACATTACAGTAACAGGCAGTGAGTTTATAAATCTGTAAATACCACTCAGCTACTAAGCAAAGCCAAGCCGCTTGCCCCCCTTCTTTAGATTACAGGAGTTAATTAACAAAACTTCATTTCACTTCTCTTCTCTGTTTGACATCTGCACCAACTGGTAATAATTTAGTCATTTTATTACAATTTTTTTACAGACGAAGCAAAATCAACTTGTCATTCCAAGTCATGTGATCAGATTTGTATACCAACACCAGATGGAGCTGTTTGTGATTGCAAAGATGGCTACTTTTTGAGCAGCAACACCACATGTGCAGGTCTGTATGGTTTTAAGTATTAACAATTTATTACTCATTGCAAATTTTCCAATTGTATAGCTTTAGAAGTGTCCTTAGTTTTAATGAGTATATATATTTCAAAAAGTGATAAATTTTATTTATTTATTTGCAGGGAGGGTTCTTTAACATGCCTTGCTTGCCATGACATGGGGCATCAGTTTTTAAGGTCTCAACCAAAGGACCCCATGACTTTCATATCTAAATGCTGGCAAAAAGAAGTCACTGCTAATTTTCAAGTCTTGGTCAGACCCAGCTGGGATTCAAACTCTGGACCTTCTACATACGAAGCGAATTTTGCAAAGATCAAAGTTATTAATTCTACGGATTGATAAAAAAAAAATAATAATAATGTATGCATGTGATGTGACAGTGTTTATAATGATCTGCCTTGTGCTAGAAGAGGTCACTAAGGGTGACCTTTTGTTAAGATGCAAGATCACTGAGTTCGTATGCTGCAAACGAGCATACCACTGTCCCCTACCCCCTCCCCACAGACACATTATCCTGGCAGTGGTCGAACCAGTATATATACTCTACCCTCTAAAACCCAGCCCTAGGCTTAACTACCGTAATTCTTCTATGTATTCGGACAGATTTTAATAATTTTATTTTCAAGTGTCCGGTAATTTAGAGGAAATTTGAAAATTAAATATCTTGAAAATTGAAGGTGTCTTAATATTTAGAGTGTCCGAAAATCAGAGACATTTTAGAGCCGATTTTGGGTCCCGGTTACCTTTCTGTATTTTAACACATTATCAACAGTGATATCCACGCATTAATTAATGATAAAGTAAAATTTTAAATAAAATACAAGTAAAAGTTACCTTTTGTGTTGTTAATTTCATTAATTATTATTTTTTAAAGTGTTTGTTGAACAATAATCATGATTCTGTAAGTAATACACATTGAGGTCACCATTTTGTTTACAAGTTAACAACATGACTCTTTTCATCAACTCCCAACGTTTGAGGTTCACCAACATGCCGCTTTGAAGTTTTTATCTGTAATTGTCTGCAGTCAAATTAATATTATTCATCATGTGTTGCATTATTTGTGGATCAAGTTCAGAGAATTTTGTTTCAATCAAACATTTAATATTTTACCACGTGTAGGCCTCCATGTATGTGTGTACATTTTAAGAAATGGCAATGCAAAGATGGAACAAGTCCCGACTCCCCCAAATAAAAGGTTAAAAATTAAATTATTTTAAATCATATTTCAAACATATTTTAATGTAATTCTCATCTTGGAAAACAGTTTTTTTTTATCATGTCTATCGGCTGGAACAATCACATGGTCGTTTCAGGAATTCCCATAACAAACACTAAATGAGAGTAAGTGAAAAACGTCACTTCCTGTTTTCATCTTTGATGTTGAACTAGTGTACCGACAAGATTCTGTCTTACACGATTTTCTCGGCAGTGAACATTAATTTTAATCAACTTTCACTTTCGTAGAAAATTAAAGCACTTATTAAAGGTATGAATTTATTGAGTTTACATAAAAACGTTAATACAATGCACATACCTGTTTCACGTTACGATGCCATGACGCCAATACACAATGAATTAAATGTGTGAAAACAACAATTTATGTTTTAAATAATTGAAAACAACAAAGTTTCTCCTTGATTTTATTAAATCTTTATTTCAAGCACTCTGCATCACATGCTGCAACTGCGTTTCAGCAAAAACGTGACTGGATTTAGAGGTAAAAAATTGTCGTCCATAATTAGGAAATTTAAAAATTATTAAAATTTAAAAATAAGGGTGTCTGAAAACATAGAGGGTCCAAAAACATCGAAGGATTACTGTACATTATTTCAAATTTTAAAATCTCATGCATGACCCAATTTGAACCCCTAACCTCTGGCTTTTGATGCAAACACTCAACCACTGAGCCGTCAAGGTGGTCTACACTTTCAAAAATATATATGATAAAATATGGTATAAGGTCATATGATGAAAGGTCAAGGTCACAGCTGCAAAAGAAGACTTAAATTGCTAATTATCTCAAAAACTATTAACTTTTTGTATAGGAATGTATATTAGAATATTGTATTGTGACAATGATCATTTTGATATATGGTTCAAGGTTATATGTTCAAAGGTCAACATAGGAATACTAAAATTATTAATCATCTTGAAAGCTATTCATTTCATGCATAGGCATGTATATAAAAATGTTATAGGTATTGACATGACAATCATATTTGGTTCAAGGTCATATGTGTTCAAAGGTCAAGGACATAGCTGCATAAATATACTAAAATTGATTAATGATTTGGAAATTATTCATTGCACTACAGTTACTTCATGCATATTATTTAAGCTACTTATAAATGAATGTGAGTGGATATATTTTCTGATTAAGTTTTGTGGGAGTTCTTAACTTGAGAAAACTTAAAGTTTCTGTACTTAATATATTGTCTATTGCACTTTGCAAACAATATTGGACATATCTTCAGGTGAACGTTAAGGCCAATGGGCCTCTTGTTTAATTTTCAATTGTTATTTGATGTTGCGTAGGATGTTTGTTTTTGTATGACATATAAAACCTGCAGGAAATGTTTATTATAGCTGTGATTAGCCATTGTGATATTCTTTTTTCTGTTATTTCAGAAACTGATACTTTTTCTAGACGTTTTTAAACAGATTAATTTTTACAATGATAATAGCTAGGTTTTAAATTGCATGAAATTTGATCAAGGTTTGAAAAATGCAAATTTAAATTCTGGATTTTTTTAAATTTTTTTTTTTTTAATTTTTTTTTTTTTTCTTTTCTTTTTTTTTTTTTTAATGTAATCAATAGTCTGAAATATAGGTTAAAAAGTGGAGTGGAGTAATAGTGTTACACCCCAGTCAAGATTCTTTTTCTTTGAGGCAGTTCTGAGATGGTGGAGGAAACTGGAGTTTCTAGATAAAAATACTGTCCATTAGACCGCAAACTGACTCATTATTTTCATACTTTAGGATTTGCATAAATGGGTTTGGAAACAAAGCGTTAAGAGCACTGTAATCTGTAAACGTGCGATTTAGACCATTGGGTCTCATCATTTTGAATAAATGAGTATAGTCAAACTTTGATTATTCAAAGTTAAAGGGTGTTAATTTTAGGTTTGAAAAATTGGTAAAGTACATACAAAACAATACAAAAGTAGCCATTCAGAGTGAGTATACCATGCTTTTTGCATGCAATACACTTTTTAATGACTTATTGTTTCCAGTGAAAAGTATAACTCAGAACTTAAAATAGGTTCAAATAATCGTAGGTATGTGAATTGCTTATGAGCTGGGTGACAATGTGTTTGTCCTTTCTTGGATTTTCTGGCTATTTTTCTTTTTGTTTGCTTGTTTTTTGCCAAGTTTATGTTTACAATACAGATTTCAGTCCTCTTTTTCTAAGGGACCTTTATGACTAAATGGTTTTCCTGCTTATGGACAGAGCACCTCTCACCTCTCTAGTCTTGAATTCCATTCAGGACAGATCTTGTTGTGAACAAGTTTGTCAGTTTGCTTGACAAAGGTTTTTGGATTTCTCTAGGCACTCTAGTTTCTTCCACCATCCTTGACACTCCGTAAGTGGGAGGTCGTGGATTCGGACCCCGGCCTGGTCTGACCCAAGACTTGAAAGTGGGTAGTGGCTGTTCTTTCGCCAAATACTCGGCATTACGAAATGAAAGTCACGATTCTTTCCGATGGGGACTTAAAATAAACGAGGTCCCGTGTCATGGCAGGCGTGGCACGATAAAGAACCCTGCTGTATAATGCCATCAGCGCAACGCACAGGCAAAATTTCTGCACTTTCACTTATAGCTGGTGTCGTCTCGATATAAATGAAATATTCTTGACTGGGATAAAACACCATTACTCAACTCAACTCCACCATCTTTGAACTGTCCACAACCATAAATATGAAAGAAACTTAACTAAGATGTTAAATTGTTAAATTCATTACTCCACTTAACTTCTATCTTAAATCTTATACAAAAAACCAGAACTCCTACATCGATAATGCAAAATTAATATTAAGTCTAAATCACATCAGATTATTAAAGTTTCAAAGTGAATGTATTTCTTGTTTTTTTTTTTTTTTATCTATTTTTGTATTTATAGATATAGACGAATGTAACCATGGCAACAGAATACTGTGTAGTCAGCATTGTAATAATTATCCTGGTGGGTATAGTTGTACCTGTTCTCCTGGATACATTCTAAAGGATGGAGATTTATGTAAGGCAGAAGGTATGTATATGTAACCATGGCAACAGAATGTTGTGATGTCAACATTATAATAATACTTGGAAGCAGTTTTCAAGGCTAACATATGACCCTGCTGGAGTTTGCACCCACGACATCCTGTACTCAAGGATGATGCTTTTCACAGTGAGCCATAGAGATGGTAAAACAGTATTGGAACAAATAAATGCACCAATGAATTTGTTTTATCTTGGAAAAACAATTATTTTGACAATTGATTAGTCACAAGTGGAAAAGTCACCACTGTCTTCTTTTGTGGGTCTGAATGTCCATAGTCTTAATTTTAGCATTATATATCAACAAGATTTGTGATTGATTGTGAATGGAGTTGCACATCCCAGTGGAGAATATTTCACTTATATCAAGACTTTACCAGCTGTAGGTGAAATGGCAGATATTTTGAGCTTTGCAGTGCACTTAAGGCAATATGCATAGAAGGTTGATTAACTTGCCATCCCTGCCAAGACATTTGGCATCAATTTTTCAGGTCTTCTCAGAAGGACCTCATGACTTTCATTTCCCACGTGCTTGGCGAAAGAACAGTCGCAACCAATTTTAAAGTTGTGGTCAGACCTATTCCAGGTTCAAACCCGGCCTCTCACATTCAAAGCAAGCACTTTACTGGTAAACAGAGCCACCATAGTGGTTCATTAGCAACAAGAAACTCCCATATAACCTGAATATCAAGGGAATTTAATTATGAATGCATTGGAGTGGATTAATTGTTTTTGGTGCCTCTGTTAAAAAAATTTTCATTTATAGTGAGGCAGTCAATTTTTGGATGATGAAAGAAACTGGAGAAAACCACAGGTCTTTGGCATGCAAACTGACAATTTCTTTAGCACTATGATCTGTCGTGTAGGATTTGAACCTAGGCAGTGAAGGGTACTGTGATATCTAAGTGTTTTCTTGGACCACCAAGGCCGCCACAAGATGAATGGAGTTCACCAGCATTTCATATTAAAGTCCATCAAGTTTTTACTGTTATCTTCTGATTATCATAAAATTGACACTACTTTTAGGAAATGCAATGTAAACATTTTCCGCATCGTTCCTCACTATTGGTATGAGGTAATTGTCACTTTTCATGAACATGAACACCATTTCAGAAATCAGCATGTTACTGATGCTGACAGAATAACAAGAGCTATTGTTTTGGGACCAATTTATTTTAGAATAATTATTGTATGTTTTACAGGACCAGAACCACTTATATTATTGGCCTCAAACTCGCAGATCATTGGTTTATATCCACAGTCAAACAGAAAGATAAAAATCCAGTCATATTTGTCTAATGTCATGGCATTAGGTAAGTAAATAAATTTAGAAATTTTACCATCTTTGGTTTAATTGAAAATGATTATCTATTCTCCTACTAAAAATTTATATTGTACATATATTAAACTTAAATGCATTTTAAGTTAACAACAGCCAAGTGGCTTAATGTTGGAAAGGTAACGTTTGTTGTTCACTTGCTGTGAAATCAGTGGCTTACTACAGGCAATTTGGTTTCCTCCACCAGCCAAGCAAGAACTGACTGCTTCGATATGAATGAGAGAATCTTGACTCGGGTGTAAAACACCATCCCTTGACTCCACTTTACTAAGGTTCTAGCAAGATGTACAGAAAAAGTTACAACTGTTGACTAGCTGTCAAGGGTTTTCAAAGTTTACATACCTGTCAAGTCACATGCATTGCACGAGTGTCACACAGATTTTGGATGTAAATAACACTCGCACGCTAAACTTTTACAAACACGCATAATCAAACTATCTACTTTAAAAACCATCGACAGCTATGTTTTTACCTGGGTTGCCTTGGTCACAGTATTATTAAGTCACCCCCAACAAAGTTGGGGTGACTTATTGATTAACCCTTTGTTGTTGTCATTATTATTATTATTATTATTCCTTATTTTTCCGCCACACTTTTGTAAACATCATAGCTCAAAAACGGTTTGGTGGGATGTAATGAAATTTTGTACACTTGTTCCCTATGACATGTAGTTGTTCCTTTTGGGGGTCATATCTGATTGGTTGAAATAGAAAGGGAGATAATAATGATGTCACACTCTACTGATTTTGCACTGATAGATAAAAAACTAATTGACTGATATTGATGAAATTTGTTTTATAGGTACAATTTTAGATGCTCTACATGATGTACCACAGAGTCGGACATTGTGACCTAATTTTCATGGTCCAGTGATTTTATCAGTTGTTTTAAGAGTTATTGAATGAACTTTTGTAAACAGCATTCTGAAATACCATTTGATAGAATGTAATGAAACTTTGTACACTTGTTCCCTATGACATGTAGTTGTGCCTTTTGGGGGTCACATCAGATTGGTTGAAATAAAAGGGAGATAATAACGATGTTATACTCTACTAATTTTGCACTCTAGAAAAGAAACTTTCTAATGTTCAAGGTTGCCACCATTGGAGTGAATTATCCAGTGATTGAGCCCTGCTTAAACGCAATGTCTATTATAAATTATTGGTTTTCAATGTTAAAATGAAGTATTTTGTAGGGCTGCAGTGCCAGCATTCCAAAATAGGTGAAAAGTCATCCAGCTATGGAAATTCCATGGTCATATGTCTATGTTCAGTTTATCAGTTCCCTTGCTAAAGGTTGGTGGTTTTCTCAAGGCACTGCTGTTTCCTACACCATCCCAGTAATCATTGTCTTTATAAAATTGAAATAATCTTTACTGGCTCTTTAAACACCATTATTTCACTCCACTGCTACAACATTTTTTTTTTTTTTAAATTGCTGATGTGATGTAAAACAACATTTATCCATCCAAGGATCAAAGCCCATGTTTCATCTGTCCTTTTTATTAACTGCTCTGCCATATGGATCTATTCATTTCTAAAACTTGAATAATTTATTAGCTTATGGACTAGAAGAAATGTTGTACTGGACAAACGTGGATGAGAAATCCGTTTACGGAACTAGTTTAGAGGGACACGAGACACATAGAAAAAATGTAATCATCGATACAGGTAAGATATATAGTAAATTAGGTAGAATAACATTAGTAATTAAATGTGAAGCTTTGTTCTCTTGAAACTTATGTTGATGTCAACAAGTGAAACATCTATTTCTCCAATACAATATATAATTTGAAAGATATTACTTTGTCTTTAGTTTTAATTCATTTATATATTTACTTATTTTTTATTTTGTTTCTTTATTCATTCATTTTTCCATCCATCCATTTGTTTGTTTTTTATTTTATTTTATTTATTTATTTATTTATTTATTTATTTATAATTTATTTATTTATTTACATTTGAAATTAATAGACTTCAGTGTATTTATAAGACTGCATCCCTCTGTAAAATCTTTCTTATATTCTTTACATATTCATATATCTTATACTTGCAGTATCAGATGCTAAGATTTTATTATCAGATTGGAATTTGTCTTATATAAAAAAAAAAACACTGCAGTAGCTCAGTGGTAGAGTCCTCGCTTCGTAAGTGGGAGGTCGTGGGTTCGAACTGCAACTGGGTCTGACCCAAGACTTGAAAGTGGGTAGTGACTGTTCTTTTGCCAAGCACACGGTTCTTTCAGATGTGAACTTAAAATAAACAAGGTCCAGTGTCAGGTAGGCGTGGCACGATAAAGAACCTTAATGTATAATGCCGTCAGCGCAATACACAGACAAAATTTCTACACTTTCGCCTATAGCTGGCGATGTCTGGATAAAAGTGAAATATTCTTGACTGGGACGTTAAACACCATTACTCAACTCAACTCATATCAAAAAATTATTTGAAAATTATGTTCATATAAATAAAACTTAATTTACATTGAATAATGGTAAAGTAATTAAAGCTGCATTAAGTTTTTTCAATTTTCTGAATTTTTTTGATTTTCTAAAAAATATATTTTTATAAAAATAGATATCCTCTAACCACAATCCGTGAGATTCATTTTCTAAAATTTCTTTCTTTTAGCTGTAAATAAACCGAATCCTCTGACCGGTTAGTCAGTGTTTAACGATTGTAATTATGAGCTTGGAGCATGTGCACGGATGTACGGAAAACCCATTTATCGAAGGTGAAACATGACAAATTGCATTAATTGTCCTTCATTAATATCCAGATGTATTTGAAATGGTGTTATGTATCCCTTACTAAGTGACAAATGACAAATTCAACAAAGTTCTTTGTTTAATTTATCGTATTTCACGGATTTTAAAGTTGTGTTTAAATGACTCGGGTTTTGATGACGTAACCATGTTCTAATATTAGATCCCAAATGCTGCATCTCGCTGGGTATTTAACGGTAATTTCTGTATTCGAGCTTTTATCCTTGAACCAAATGTAACATTGTTCATTAGTAACATCAGTAATTAGATAAGCACCGTTTTATTTTTTTCTTTGGAAAACTTAATGCAGCTTTAATTGAAAAATCGTTTTCATAATAAATGAAACTGAATTGACATTAATTTAACATGGAGATGTTTCCAACAACTTGTGAAGTTTTATTTTATACAGGGTTTTTATATCAAGTCTGGCATTGCCATAAGGCTAGACTTAGGTGTTACTTTTCTGGTATCGGCGACGGCAGCAGTGGCGGTGTGTCAAAATGTGAAAGTTTACATTAAAGTAATGTATTTTCTACTCAATCAAAAACCAAACAGGCGAGACATTTAAATCAATGAAATTCTTGTTTAACTCCTGGTTTGTGTTATGCCAATGACTGAAAGCTTCTAAGGTGTAACAGCACTGTAGCACTGTCATTTTTGGGAAAGGTTTTATCATTCAAAATCGATTTTATTTTCTTTTTCTTTTTTTTAATTGAGGACAAATTGACAAAAATATATAATTGATTGACACTTTTTTTCCCTATATTATATATAACTTCATTCAAAATCATCACATTTCCCCACAGAAAGGGAATTTTTCTATGTAAAAACATGAAATTGACAACTTAATGGGTATACAAAACAAATTGACAACATAGAGAGAAGATAATTCTGACAACTGCTTTGAAAAATAGCTATTTTGGGATCGATCAAGACTGCATTTGTGATAATTTAAAACCATTATAAAGTTGGAATTGGATTGTGAATTTTTAAAAAAAAAATTTAAAAATATTATAAATAAACCTAAAACTAACACCAATGCTTGCTAAGAATGTGAAGAATATTTTCATATCCAGCTGTTACAAAATTGAAGAATTGCAGACTATTTTCACAAACTTAACCACTGAACTTCTTTGAAGTCAAAATACCCAGGTGAGGCATTGGGCTAAACATTTCCTATCATTAGAAGGGGCCACAGTGAGCAAGTGGTTAAAGATTTTAAAAAAGATAACTTTTAATCATGATCAGTGAGATTTATTTTCAAAATTTTCATTCCTATTAGCTGTAAATAAACAGAATCCTCTAACAGGTTTGTCACTTGTTTAACGATGATTATTATAAGCTTGGAGCATGTGCACTGATGTACAGAGATACAAATTGATCAAAGGGCAAAAATGACAAATTCCATTAATTGTCCGTTTTTTACATCCAAATGTATTGGCAGTGGTGTTATTTATCCCTTACAAAGTCACAAATGACAAATTGAATGAACATCATTAAGTAGATCAGCACCGTTTTAATTCATTCAAGGGAAAACTTGATGCAGCTTTAAAGACAAAAAACTCAAAGCAGTAGGTTTGATCCGAGGTGACCACCAGTGATAAAGGTTTGTCCTTGTCATAGTCTTTTACTTGGTGGCTCGGTACCAGATTATAATGGACTAAATGGTCTGCAGTGTTTATCTGTGACATTGCGAGTGAGTGTACTAGCAGTCTAAAGGTCATCATAAGTGTACACTAGTGCAATGTAGATAAAACTGCTTACACACACTCACTTCACATGAATTTGTATAAAGATTTACATTCGAGATTTTAAAAAAAATTGCTTGGTACAAATAGCTGAAAAATTGCTGATGTGATGTTAAACAACATTCTTCCAACTGACCTGTCATTAGAATTTAATTTATCAGATTGAAGCAGTGCATCAAGTGTGCACATGATTTACAAGTTACTGGAAAGCGAGGTGTTGGCTGTCCAAAGATGTCTTGGAAAGAGCTAACAGAGAGACATTTGTAGAGAGTGGATGCTCTCAAATTCCAGTCCCAATGATCGTAAGAAATAGAGACATAGGGGTGAAATCTGCCATGCATGCAGCTAGTCAGTCATCTGGAAAGTAGCCTACTATTATAGTAATTGCTTCTGAACTTGCATGTTAATCAAAAGAAACCGATGATGATGATGATGATGATGTTGAAGCATATCATGCTTAGATTAATATTTACAGGACTTGAAAGACCTGAAGGTATAGTAGTGGACTGGTCAACTGGTCATTTATACATTACAGACAATAGACGCATATTGGTGTGCCCACCAAATGGAAGATCCTGTACCATCCTTATTGACAACTTATCGCATCCAAGAGCAGTGACCATTGACATAGCTTCACAGTAGGTACCATGATATAATTCTATAATACTGTTAGTTAGGAAATGGTCACATCAGTTAATTTTCAAGTATATCATCTCTCGGGATATTTTCAAAAAACTTTCAGTAATTATTTCTTTTTTTAAAACTGAGCACAGAAACGGATTAAAATTTATGATCAGCTGATATAATGATATGATTTTGTCCAAACCCAAAATTAGATATCTGAAATAACTTGAATGGGGTGTGAAACACTATTACTCCACATTCTTTTTGTGGTTTGAAATTTTCACTGTGGTCTCAAATGATGAACATAATTTATTGAAAATGGAAAATTAATGAAAAATTGTATTAATCAAAAATCCATTTGACTATGAGCAGTATACAGATTCAGACAATTATATACAAAAAATATATCAGAAAATATACCATTTAGCAAAATTTTCAGCCGTCTTTAATTTTTGAAATTTATTTAAAACTAATGTTTGTTTCCTCATGCAAAGCATTCCTTGGCTGGATATGGATTCATATAATTTTGGAATTTTAGATTTATTAATTTTCAACTGTTTGGATTATGTTTTTTATATCAAACTTTTCTGCCCTTAGTTTCACTGATGAGGAAAATTTTTCCAAAATGTGCACATATGGCACATCAAAATGTAACGAGTATTTTTGTTATATATATATATACATATCATTTTCCTTTTTCATTTTGGTGGGCTTGGGTGTTAGAGCTACAGATCAAAACAAATCTCATTGCCTGGGTTCAAATCCCACTTCGACAGATAATAGCATGAGAAAACATTTGCCAGTTCATTTGCCAAAGGTCTGTGGATTTCTTATGGTAATCAGGGTTCCTCCACCATCCCAGAACTGTCCATCTCAGTAAAGGTGGAAGAGTTCAATGGAAAAAAATTGTTAAATAGAATAAAACGTTTATATGGTAAGTGTTTTTTTTTTCAAAAGAAAACCAAAAGTATTGGATAATAATAACAGGGTAGTTACAATAAAGGTCAAACATCAGATTTTGAGCTCTGTATGTAAGCTACAGTTATCCGATCAATTTTTCAGCTATGGATTTTGTCAAGCTTGGCATCGCCATAAGGCGAGACTTTGGTGTTACTTTTCCAGTGTCAGTGGCGGTGTGTCAAAATGTGAAAGTTTATGTTAAAGTAATTTATTTTCTACTCGATCAAAAACTAACCAGGCGAGACATTTAAATCAATGGCATTCTTGTTAGATTTGTAGTCTGCTATTATTGCAATACTAAATTACAACCCATTTTAAAGATTTGGAAAGGCTTTGGTATTATTATGGTGGCCTCAAGCTGGAAATGGTTTTGTTTTATTGTAGAACACTATTTTGGTCAGATCTGGGACAGAAGGTTGTCATCGCGAAATCTTGGCTAAATGGTGACAACAGAATGGTACTGGTCAACAAAACCATTGGTCAACCAAATAGACTTGTAGTGGACTCTGTACTTCAACATTTGTACTGGACAGACTCTGTTTTAAAAAGAATTGAACGAATAAAATTTGATGGCTCTGAACGTGAGGTATATTACACTTAAATTTAGGTTCGTGGTTGGGTTGTAATAATGTTTCATGATTCATCGGCTGTTTTTCATTTATTTAAGATGGGGTCAAGGTCAATAATCCAATAATAAGATGTGCGAGTGTGTATTATGGTTTGTCTACTGTGCACTCGGGCTGCAACTTTTTGGTAAGGTGCTAGCTTATTTAAACAAGATGTCACCAGATAAACCAGTTGATACTCTTGTCATTTTCATGTCAAGCATCAAAAGTATCTCAAATTTTAAAGTCTTATGTATGACCGAGTCAGCATTTGAGCCCTAGACCTCCTGCACTCAGGACTGAACGTCTAATGCTGAGGCCATACTTAAACTTAGTCTCCTTTACCAAATGGTAAATATCTGCATATAAACCTGTCTTTGATGTTATTAAGGTCTTTGTCGACTGGCTTTTAGAAATTATTGGTTCAGAAGACAGGTTTTTCATGCCCCCAAACAAGGTTATAATCAGTGAAAGTTTAAGTCATGTAGGAAAGAAAAATCTTATTTGAAAGAGATTATAAGACTGCCAAAGATTCTGATAAAACTTTTGACTTCTGATGCAAAATATTTTGCTCAATACAGTACAGTAGACTTGTTACAACAAAGTCTGCTTAATCACATACGGGCATATAAAGTAGTCTGAAATTTACCAAATGAGAAATTATAGAGTATTTTTGAATGCTTATAAATAATTTATTATCCCTTGGCACTTTGTTATTAAAAAAAAATCACAAACTTATAGTTATTCTCACTTCTAAAACATACAGTTGGTGGGGGGGGGGGGTTGATTTTCTATTTCACTGCTACTGATATAGGTTCAGGAATGAAATTAAATTGAATTGACTTCCTTGGTGGCTCAGTGGCAAAGCATTTGCCTCAAGAATGGGAGATCATGGGTTTAAACACTAGCTGGGTCATACATAAAACTTTAAAATTTGAGATATTGTTTCCTTGACTGTCGCTTGCCATTAGTAGAATAGAGTATTGACTTGTAAACCTGGTGCCTGGATAATAGACGGGATGGAATGCTTTTCTGTAGCATATTGGCTCAGTGAGCTAGCACCTTACCAAAAGTTCACTCTGAGTGTGTGCTAGTACATGGAAGCCCACAATTCACATTCATGAACTTGTTCTTATATTGATTCATATAAATTAATAACTAAATGCTCTCTTTGTAAATAGCTGAAAAATTGCTGATGTGACGTTAAACAACATAACAACAACAACAACAAAAGTTTTTCAACATCCTGTTTCATATAGGTAGTTATAAGTAGAATGCTGGAACATCCATTTGGTATTGCTGTATTCGAGGACCGTGTATACTGGACGGATCTCGTGAAGGGGACATTATCCAGCATTGACAAATGGTCAAAGAGAGATGTTAGACAAGAAATGGAGGATATACATCACCCAACAGATATAATTATCATACAGCAGGCACTGTATCAGACACAACAAAGTGGTAAGTCTGTTCTTCCATAGCACCCAGTCTCGCATCTGTCTGTCTTTCTACTATAGATTGGAATGGATAAGAGTAATGGTGTTTTATGCCTCAGTCATGGATCTTTCACTTGTATTGAGGGGGTTAGTTCTGAAATGGTGGAAGAAACTTGAGCATCCATAGAAAACCGCCATCCTTCAGCAAGCTAATTGACACGCTTTTTTACACCAGGATCTGCCTGAGTGGTATCTGAACCTAGGCAGTGAGAGTGAGTCATTCATTCATTCATTCACTCATTCATTCATTTATTCATTAACATTTCCATCCATTCCTTCATTTACATATTCATCAATCAATTCTTTCATTCATTCACAATTTAAAAAAAAAAAGAAAACAAAGTAAAAAAAAAAACAAACAAACTTTTCAATCTGTAATGACCTGTGGCGTTTCAAAAGATTTAACATAATAATGCCAAAGATATTGTCAGGTTGGGAGAGTATTTTTATGACAGGATCATGCAATTTGCTTAGGCCAAAATTAAAATATAGTTTGTTTCCCCTTGCACGACCGACCATAAAAAATCCCAGCGACTATAAAAGTTTTATTGAAAAATGCTGTGTGATTTTTTTTTCGCAATTCTGTGCTAATAGATTGCAGTTCGTTTCTCTTTCCTTTTCACGATTTAGTTGCCAACCTTCTTAGTTGTCAATACACTTATACAGTTATAATTCAATGCGATACAAACGCAGTAGTGATGAAGATGTAATGGTAAATACACAAGGTGACATGTGAAGAATGTTTCCTAACCAGAAAAGAAAACTATGAGGAAAAAATAAAAAACCTACCTACCCAATATCAGAAGTAAGGGTAGGGCAAGGGAAAACAAAGATATTTTTAATTGTGGCCTTATACACATATATATATTTTGTTTTAGGTTCATCTTGTATGCCTGTTTATTGTGATGATATCTGCCTACCTAGTAAAAAAACACATGGATTTTCTTGCGCCTGCAGTCCTGACAAAATTCTTGATCCCGAGGGTGTCAAATGCCACAGTAAGATATTTATAACACCATTTGTTTAATTCCATGCATCAGTCATATTTACACTCAATCTGGCTACAAACAATAATGTTTTGCCTTGAAAGTAGTTATTCGATAAATGTACTTAGGGGTTTGGTTGAATGGCTTCCTGTCAACAATTTAACGTATTAATTCTTGATAAATTTTTCAATTTATTTGATTTATTTTATCATTTTCTTTCGATCTTAATGTAATTTCTAGAAAAACTATTTAAACTAAGTACTTATTTACCTGACAAATATTAATGATTCTTTTGTACATTTAATCATGTCCATAACACACTTCTGATTTTTTCCCCATAAATCCTGTAAAATTAAGCCTTGAAAATAAGATTTGTGTAAGGGAGACAACCTTGTTTAATACTCCTCTATTAATGTTAATTTATTTATCTCTTTACTTATAAAGGAGTAAATAATGTGAAATGAGGTTATCTCCCATACACAAATCTCATTTAATTTCAAAGCTTATTTTCTAGACTGCTGTCTTAAAATTAATGTTGTATTTTTTTTTTAGCTCACCTGAGCAAAAGGTCATGTGAGCTTATGGCATAACACAGCATGTATATGTGTATATAAGTGTGCTTGCATGTGTTCTCCTCTGAAACTACTGGACAGATTTCAATGAAATTTTGTCATAAGCAAATGTTTGTTGGTGTAATTCAAATTTGTTCATGTCATTGCGATGGCTACCAAAACTAGGTCAAGATGACCTCCAATGATTGGAGAAAAAAAACTGATGTGATATTTATCATCTATAGGGTCCTAAGATTAAAGTTGGATCATTTCATAAAATTTGATTTAAAAAAAAAAAAATAGGTTACGCATTTTTGCATTAAAATTTTTAAAATTTTGAAATTATTTGAAAAGATGTCAACTTGAAAGGTTCAAAATGATGTCAAGGTCAGTTGTTGTTTAAAATTTAAGTTGAGTTGAGCAATAGTGTTTTACACCCAAGTCAGGATTCTTTTACTTATTTTGAGGTAGACAGTTCTGGGATGGTTGAGGAAACCGGAGTGCCCAGAGAAATCCACCAACCTTCGGCAAGCAAACTGACAAATACTTTCTCACGCTAGGATCTGTCCCGAGTGAGATTCAAACCCAGACGGTGAGAGGCATTGTGATTCGTAAGCGCTTGCTTTAGACCACTCTACCACTGAGGCCCGAAAGTTGCATGTTAGAATTAGTATGAATCTTAAATAAAACCTAATGGAAACTGTAAAAGCTTGGACAGACCTCTAATACTAGAATTTTTTCTAACTCTTCTTGTAAGGGGGTTTCAGTGGTTGAGTGGTAAAATGCACATGCTTAGAGATCAAAGAATCTCACACCACCTAGGTTTGAATCATACTTGGCAGATACTAGTGTAAGAAAGTTTGTCAGTTCCCTTGCTGAAGGTCGGTGTTTCCTCTGTGCACTCCAGTTTCCTCTATCAGAACTTAAGATAATGGGACGAATCTGAACTTGGGCAATAATCCAATCCAAATCAATCCATTCTAATCTAATTTAATACAATACAATACAATGTGATACAATACAACACAACACAACACAACACAACACAACACAACACAACTAGTACTCTTCTTGAGAAAAGCTCCAGAAGACAAATTGAGGGAAATTTATCCACAAATATCAAAATTTAAAAAAAAAAAATTTATGGTTGATTTATTTTTAGCTTTTGTTGTCAAATTAAAACTGAAATTCAAATATAAATTATCTTTTTATATTCAAAATGGTCACCATGGATCAATAATTTGTTATTGATTCTCAAATTTAATGTATTTATTCTTGATAAATTTCTTAATTTATATGATTTATTTGAGCATTTTCTGTCTTCTTGATGTAAATGTAATTTCTGGAAAACAATATTAAACTAAGTACTTATTTACCTGAAAAATATTAATGAATTTATTTAATCATGTTCGTGTCACACACCTGATTTTTTTCCATTTATCCCTTTTAAAATAAGCCTTGAAATTAAGAGGTAGGCAAGGGAGACAACCTTTAGAGGTTCAATTTTTTTTATTTTTTTTTTATTTTTTTTTTTTTTAATTTGTGTGAAATTCTTATATTTCAGAAAACCCTAATTTTACTCAACTATTTATCGGAGCTAGACATGAAATCATTGAGCTGCCATTGTCGAGTATAGGGAATAAAAATGAATTGTCAAACTCGTTTACATTTGACAAACTAAAAAACCCATTCTCCTTGGCTGTGGACCTACACAAAAACAGCTTGATTTATAGTGATGTTGAGCGAGATGTGATCGCTAAAATTTTCATGGATAAGTTGGAATTAGGAGAGTAAGTATATACATGCGTGTATTAAAATCTGAAATTATCTCAGGCTGTGAGATCAAGTGAAAAGATCACAAAACCACCAAACTTTTCAGGCCAACTAACTATTTTTATGACAAGTACTTGATTTTTTCAAAATGAGATTCGACCTTAAAATGAGTCACTTTTGGGGGGGGGGGGTTAGGAAATATGTTATATCTAAAATCTAAGAAGTGGTGAAAAAAAAAGATGTTGATCATATATTGTAAAATAAGACTGAAGTAATGGTGTTTCCTAATACTCTCTCTCTCTCTCCAGGGACCTTCCCAATACTACCAGGATGCTCTACTGGTTACCTCTCAAGCCTGGTCATTCTTCCTTTCCTTATTTCAATTAAACTACTTTTAAATAAAATTACCAAGCTCTATTCTGGGACAAACCTATTGGTTGGCCACCTCCAACGGTCAGACAATCCCCAAATGTAACAAGACTGCAGCAATCAAACCAGGACTAAAACCTGGGACCTTTCCAATACTAGTGGGGCTATTTAGCGACTGAGCCACTCAGCTACCTATCAAGCCCAGTCTGCTACATGTCTGTAGTGTTTATTTGCAGCATTACAGGCAATTGTACATGCACTCTGCACCTTACCTAGTACAATGCAAATCTGAAACACTTGTCCCCCATTCACCAAATGCAGCAGCCAAACTAGGATTCAAACCTGGGACTTCCCAACGCTAGTGCAACGCTCTACCAACTGAGCTACCTGGCCACCTATCAAGCTGAAACACAATGTATTAACAATTAATTCTTGAGATTGTAAAAAAAGTTGTCTCTTTGTGGTTAGTTGAAAAAATTCTTAGGTGATGTAAAACAATATTGAATCAATCAACCAACCACATCAAATGTACACAATCGAATCTATATTATAATGAAAGCATTGTAGAAAAAATTTAATCATCTTTATCCAGTAATAAAATATCGCTGATTCTTTCTCAGAAGATTATAACAAGACAATACCATTAGTACATTACTTCTGAATTCAAATAATTCTGTGGTGTGTATTTCATTTTTAGCTTACCTGAGCCAAAGGCTCAGATGAGCTATTGCAATCTATCACCGTCCGTCGTCCGTTGTGCGTAGTCCGTCGTGTGTAAACTTTACATTTTAATCTTCTTCTCCAAAACTACTGTGCCAAATTTGATGAAACTTGGTGATTATCATGCCTGGGTAACAGCCTTTCAAAATTGTGTTCCGGGTTTGGCCACACCAACAAGATGGCCACTGATACTAAAAATAGCAAAAAGACAAAAAAATCTTCTTCTCTGAAACCAAAAGGTACAGGCAAATATTGATTGGATATTTGGATTCAGCATACCTGGGAACATTAAAATTTTGTTTTTCATGAAAATTGAGCAAAAAATAGGTCACACGTTTTTTGCATATTTGCATAAAATTATGTAAGTTTAAAAATGAGACATTTGTTGTTATAACTCAATAACGGCTGAAGATAATTGTATGGAGTTTTCACTGTTGATCTTGTCTTGCTATTTTCTTCCAAAAGATGTCAAAGGTCAAGGTCATGTCTGCTTTTGACCTTTGATAAAAAATCCTATTTTTTAAACATTTCAGGTGATAATGGCATGGGATTTTCAGTTTATAGTAGGTAGTGACATGACAATCATTTTGATATATGACTCAAGGTCATACGTTCAAAGGTCAAGGTCATAGGTGCATAAAAAGACTCAAATTGTTAATTATCTTGAAAACTGTAAACTTTTTGCATAGGCATATATATGAGAATATTGTAGGTATTGACATGACGATCATTTTGTTATATGACTCAAGGTCATATGTTCAAAGGTCAAGGTCATATGTGCATAAAAAGCCTGAAATTGTAATTATCGTGTTAACTATTTACTTTTTGTATAGACATATATATCAGAATATTGTAGGTGTTGACATGACAATCATTTTGATATATGACTCAAGGTCATACGTTCAAAGGTCAAGGTCATAGATGCATAAAAAGACTCAAATTGTTAATTATCTTGAAAACTGTTAACTTTTTGCATAGACATATATATATATATTACAGAATATTGTAGGTATTGACATGACAATTCTTTTGATATATGACTCTAGGTCATACATTCAAAGGTCAAGGTCATAGGTGCATAAAAAGCCTGAAATTGTTAATTATCTTGGAAACTAATAACTTTTTGTATAGACATATATATCAGAATATTGTAGGTATTGACATGACGATCATTTTGATATATGACTCAAGGTCATACGTTCAAAGGTCAAGGTCATAGGTGCATAAAAAGCCTGAAATTGTTAATTATCTTGGAAACTATTAACTTTTTGTAAAGACATATATATCAGAATATTGTAGGTATTGACATGACAATCATTTTGATATATGACTCAAGGTCATACATTCAAAGGTCAAGGTCATAGATGCATAAAAAGACTGAAATTGTTTATTATCTTGGAAACTATTTAACCTTTTGTATAGGCATGTATATTAGAATATTGTATGTATTTTTGCCAATGATTTTGGCCATATCTTTAGGTGAGCGTCAAGGCCCATGGGCCTCTTGTTTTTTTTAAAAAAATATTTTTTTTTATTTATTTATTTATCTTTTTATTTATTTATTTATTTTTTTTTTTTAATGTTTTTTATATTTATTTTATAATTTTTTTTTTATTATTTATTTATTTATTTTAATTTTTTTTTTTTTATTTATTTATTTATTATTATTTTTTTTTTTTTTTTTTGTGCTTTATATAACTATTTTATTCATACTTTATTTATCACATTTATTTTTTTTTAAAAATGTACTTTTAGTTGACATAAAAATCCTAAAATCAATTAGGTTATGTATTATTTGGGTCAATGACCTAATATATCACAAATTATAAGTTAATCCTAAAATTACTAAGAATAAAATATAAATGATGCCATTTAACATTTCATCTGCTGTCAGTTATATATATATATATATATATATATATATATATATATATATATATATATATATATAAAATGATGTCAATGAACACAAATATTCTTTCTTATAAAGGTTATCAATAATGATTTTTATTTATTCATAGTAATTGAAGTATATTTCTTGGCAGCATGCTGTGAAAAGTGACATTTAAGACATGTCATTCATATGTCATAATTTTTAAACCAAAAATGAGATTTCTGTGAACATTTATTACCAATGGTAGGATCGGATTGAATTAAATAAATGATGTTTTAAACCTTTTTAAATGTTCTTTCACTTACATTAAAGTGATCATTTCAAGGAAAAAGGCAGCACTATAGTAGCTCAGTAAGTAGAGTGCTTGCGTCCTTTGTAGGAGGTCAGGGTTTGCACCCCGGGCAGGTCTGACCATGACTTGAAAATTGGAAGTGACTGTTCTTTCGCCAAGCACACACTGATTTGGTTAGTTAGCACCTTGCCAAAAAGTCAGCATGAATTTGTTCTTAGATTTATTTGTAGAGATTAATAACCTTTGCAAATAGCTGAAAAATTCCTGATGCAATGTAAAATAGCATTACAACACACCAACCAACTAATTACCAAATAAACTACTCACACATTGACATTTACTGTTCTATTTTTCTTGAGTTTACTGTAGTCAATATCGATTTTTGTTTGGCTAATTGTGACAGTAAACAACATGAGGATATAATATTATAATACACTGGCTTCCGAACTTAAAGGCAAGCACTAGACATTTAGCAATGAAAGTCATGGGGTCCTTCGGAGGAGACCCTAAAAATGGATGCCTCGTGTCACATTTGGGGGCTTGTCTGTCCCTGGAAGGTGGCCCACCAATGGGATCGGTCCAAGGGTGGAACCTTGTGGTTTCAATTCCATGTGGTTGAATCCACAAAAAAGGATGAGATGAAGGTAGGGCACTGTGCTTGATAGTTTGCCAGGAAGCTCAGTTGGTAGAGCGTCCAGCTATTACTGGGAAGGTACCAGGTTTGAGTCCCTTTCCTGTTACATATGAAATGATGATATGCAAGATGGTGTAATGCTCATCGTAAATAAAAGGTAAATGGTACCAGAAAAATTTTTGTTTAAAAACCATGTTCAAGGTTGTTATTTTAGGGTTGATATAACCTAATAGTACCATTTAATTTCTGATGTCAAATTGCTTGGAGCATTTTAGTATCCAAGTATTAGACGAGACTTTGAGACACTGTTTATCATATTTAAATTGCTACTTTTTATGATTTCAGAATAATCTTATTTGATGGTTTACATACAGTAGATGATTTAATAGTCGACATTTTTACTGGTAATATATTCTGGGTTGATACTGGAAAGGTAGGCTGTATTGTATAAACTAAGAAAGTATGAGTCGAGTGGGGTTGAGTTGATAGAGTAATGGTCTTTTACGCCCCAGTCATGATTTTTTTTTTTTTTTGAGGCAGTCCGTTCTGATATGTTAGAGACAACTGGAGTGCCTGGAGAAAACCCTTGACCTTCAGTAACTGAACAAACTTTCTCACACTAGTGAGTAGGATTTGAACCCAGACAGTGAGCAGAACTGCGATCTGTAAGCGTGCACTTTGGACCACTTAGCAACCGAGGCCGCTATGTGTCAAATGAAGTTGAGTTGATAGAGTAATGGTGTTTAACACGCTAGCCAAGATGCACTTATGTTGAGGCAGTCAGTTCTAAGATGGTGAAGAAAAATGGAGTGCATGAAGAAAAAATAAAACGATGATCTTTGGCAAGTGAACTGACATTCTTTCTCACACTGAAATCTACTTGAATGGCATTTGAACCTAGGTAGTGAGAGACGCTGTAATCTGTAAGTACTAACTTTATATTGAGACCCCCCCAGGTGGGTAAAAAAAAAAAAAAAAAAAAAAAAAAGAAAGAAATGGCAGTCATATTATTCATGTCATCCACTGTCTTTTTTTTTTTTTATTTTTTCCAAGCTAGTTTGTTATCAATTCACTTGCTGAAGGTTGGTAGTTTTCTCTGGATATTCCATTTTTTCCACAACTCTGAACTGAAATAAATCAGTTCAGTATTATGGTGACATGCAGTTGTATATACTTAAAGGCTCCATTTGTAACAAGCAAGGGAAATTGTGCCAAAACTAGGAGTCCAACTCAGAACTTTTCCTATGCTAGCATGATGCTCAACTGACTGAGCTACTTGGCCAATTGTCAAGCCTGCATGGTCTACTAACTTTCTACCCTCTTTTTAATTCAACAAGCTTGAATCAAAATTATTAAGTCCCAAACTTTTGTTCAGCAACTTTCAAAGGGCCCCTGCTGTAACAGAAAACAAAAATATTCAGCAGTGAAACTTGAAACTCAAATTCTTTACCTTACAAAAATTAGTAGGACTTTTTAACCACCTAGCTACCTACTTAACTGTGCCTGAAACACTTTGTTTGTGAAAGTTAATATTTGGCATGAGTAAACCCACAACATGGTAATATAGATGTTGTATGATACTGCTTTGTTGGCAAAAATTAGAACTTTGGTATGCAAGTAGCTACATCAGAATAATACATATAGTTGTGGTTGATTTTGGTTTTTTTTTTTTTTTTTTTTTTAATAATATTTATTTTAGAGCACCATAGAAGTTGGATCAGCTGATGGTAAATATCGTGCAGTATTAGTGAATGACCAAATAAAGATTCCAAGACCAAACTCCCTGGATATAGATGTAGCCAATGGGTAATAAGATATATGTAATATATGTATATGTATTTTGTCAGAGATCAATGGTTTAGGTTGATCTGATGTTTCTTGCATGGATACAGGTATATGTGTGACTTATTCATGAGAAGTTTACACCTAACAGTGGAGTTCAATACTTCATGACATTTGTGCATAACAATGTTGGAAAGGTCAACATTTGAATTTTCTCAAATAACAACGATTTGATGTGAAAACTTTGATTTACGTGATTCCATATTTAATGCCAGGAATTTGCTCCGCAAAAGTAAACATATTTTGTGGTATATTATTGATTTAGCACACTTGGATGGAATACGGAAGAGCTTAGGTCATTTTTATATCAACATGGCTTCAGCATAAGAAGTAAACTGATGTGAATTACAATAGTTTTAGTCTGAATGTATGCAGTGTTACAGATCATAGATCCTCTCACTGCCTAGGCTCAAATCCCACAAATAGCAAGTTTTATTTTAAGGGAAGTGTGTCAGTTCACTTGCCAAAGGTCTGGTCTTTCTTCGTTTACTCTGGTTTCCATCACCATTCCTGAAATGACTGCCTCTATTTAAGTGAAAAGTATTAACTCCAGCAGCCCAAAACTCAATTGCATTAGTTCTATATATGTTTTGGTGAAAGATTTTATGCGATATGAAACACCCCAAAAAAAAAAAAAATAAATAAAAAAAGAAAGAGAGAGAGAAAATTAACCTTCATTTTTTTTAATCAAGGAAATTTGCAATTCTTTATATTGTTCACATTATAATTTATCATTAAATCAAACTTTTACTATGTTTAATAACATCATCTGGTAAATCAGCAGGTTTTTTGCTATTATTTAGATACCTGTATTTTTCGGACATTGGGCCATCACCTTATATTGGTGTGTGCTATATGGATGGTACAAACTGTAGACTTCTTTATCCAGCTGTCGGTAGACCCAATGACATCGCATTAGACCACAGTACAAGTAGACTGTACTTTACTGATGAAGACAGCAGGAAAATTATATCTATACTGGTACCAGATGTAGATCAGAGAAGAATTCACTGGCAGTTAGTATAATAGATCTATTCTCACCTGGACCCTGTTGTTCAAAGTTCATTAGCTTAACCAGTTGGTTAGTAAAAAATTTAAAATTATGGGGTTATTGAACTGATATTAATTATGAAAAGTTCTCCCCAATTGACTCAACATTTGCATGATTTTGCGAGTCACTTCCTTCTTTATTATATAGAAAAATTTATTTCATTTCCTTCCCACTTGTATTTCATCTAAAAATACCATTTTTGTCTCAAAATACACAAGCAATTTTTTTTTGCTCTAGTTCATATATATTGATATAAGAACTAGTGCAATATCATTTTAAGAAAAACTCCTCTTCCATGATTCAGACGACAATGTCACATGAAAAAGTGTGCAATATGAAAAATGGATTCAGGAGACCTATGGACTTCAACAAAGTTTGCAAGCAAATATTGATATAGATATTGCATGCTAACAACTTGCAATTTATCATTTTATTTCTGTGTGATACATATATTGATATTTATATATTTAATATTGGATATGGGACAAAATTTATGAAACGCCTTCTCAAAAAAATAATGCTTACAATCATTTAAATCAAAATACTGTTGATATAATCAAAACTATATATCAGTAATTAAAATAATTTTGATAACATTTTTAATTTTCACTTACCATTTTATTAAGCTTACAGAGCTATGAAAAACCATGTCCAGTTCAGTAAAATGTTGTTTTATATTGTATAAGCAAATTTTTTATCTGTTTGCAACGGTTTTTTTTTTAAATCTCAAAGATAAATCTGTACATGGGTTCATTAGAAGTGTTTCAGGTTTGTGCAAATATTTCTGACGTGCTTTGTACTGAATGTGAATTAATAGAAGCTTACAAGGAAAAATTCAAAGTTTTGATTGGTGAGTGTGAGGGCAATACCTGTGTTACTTAATTACCATTGAACAAGACTTTGAATTTACTTGTCTGGTATCAGAGGGGTGTCAAAATGTAGAAGTGTATATGAATCAGTGGATGATTGATTGATTGAGTAGTTAAATGGCTGTTTGAGTGGTTGATTGATTAACTGAGTATTTAGTTGATTGCCTAAATGGTTGGCTTATTTTGTAAGCAAAATGAGTGTGTAGCTTGTTAAATGAGTTGAGTAGAGTAATGGTGTTTAATGTCCCAGTCAAGAATATTTTTATTATATCAAGACATTGCCAGATATATAGCAAAAGTGCAGAAATTTTGCCAGTTCGTTCTGCTGATGGCATTATACAACAGGGTTCTTTATCGTGTCATGCCTACGGTGACCTGTGACCTCATTTAAGTTCCCATTTGAAAGAACCGTGACTTTTATTTCGTAATGCCAAGTGCTTGGTTGAAGAACAGTCACTACCCAATTTCAAGTCTTGGGTCAGACCCGGTCAGGCTTCAAACCCACAACCTCCCACTTACGGAGAGAGCACTCTAACGACTGAACTACCGGCTTGTTAAGTAAGTAGTTAGTCCAAATTTTGTCTGACCCTTGCTCATTTCATGCATGATTGCTTTGTGTATGGTCTATTCTATATCAAAATCCAGGATTTCTGATATCAACTGGTTTCGGAAGGTGCACTGCCTTATTTTTTCTTCAAACTTAAAATATTAGTAGAATTGTAGAAAGGTTAATATGCTCAATTGATAGGTCAATGATTTGCCTTCCAAAATATTGAAATGTTTCAAGATGTTATCGCTGCTAGAATGAAATTGAGGTCATTATCTTTGGAATTGATGTTAGCCAACATCGTCTTCCATTTTCAAAACAAAATTTTTAGATCCCAGAAAACTTTTGAAGATAAATCACTCACCTATTGATTAAGGTTGGTAATTGTTCTACAGTTCCACTTAAATGTTCAGTGTGAAGTGAAAAGAGGCAACACCCTTTCTGGCACCAGCTTATATTGGAAAATCCCAACTTTTTTATATAGAAATTGTTCTGACCCTACACACATCTGTTATGCATAATGTGTGTTAGGTTCAGAGGAAAGTCAGACTAGCGAGTAGCCTTTTCATTATTTGAATGTTTGGTTGATTAGGTGATCAGTTGTGCAAGTCGTCTGAGTGCTTGATCAATCAACCAATTATATAAATTATATATTGACAGCATTTACATAAATAAACATGTCATAGATGATTGACATTTAATAATTTTCAGTGATTCAGCAGGGAGACCTTATTCTCTGGCAGTAGACAGTGATTGGTTATACTGGACAGATCTGGAAAAAGACAGAGTTTTCAAAATAAATAAAACATATAGCCATCATCCAGATTTGTATGTGTTACTTCAGGGTGTCAGTGAAATGCGGGGAATTGCATTGATGGATCACAAGAAAGTGAGAGAAGGTAAACTTCCTATTTATGATCACAAATATAGCAGACTGAGTTTTCTTGTCATATCCACAGTCTTAAAAATAAGTGGAAATTTTTTCAACCTTTCCATGTTTGATGATTTCAATTTTTTTCTACAGTGGTTTTTAGGAGACTATTGAAATAGCAACCAGTCCATTTAAAAAGGTTACCAGTCTCTGAGTTGAGTTAAGTACTGGTGTTTAACATCCCAGTTAATAATATTTTACTTAAATTAAGACTTTGCCAGCTATAGGCGAAAGTGCAGAAATTGTGCCTGTGAGTGGAGCTGATTGCATTATACAGCAGGGTTCTTTATTGTGTCATGCCTACCATGACAATGGACCTCACTTATTCTAAGTTCCCATTCCAAAAGAACCGTGACTTTTATTTCGTAATGCCGAGTGCTTGGTGAAAGAACAGTCACTACCCACTTTAATGTCTTGGGTCAGACTTGGGTCATACTTGGTCAGGTTTTGAACCAATGACCTCTCATATAAGGAGTGAACACTCTACCAACTGAGCTAGCTAGCACAGTGGTCTTTACTAGTCTCTGAGTGTTGGACTGACTTGTTTCAAAAAATTGTTCATGCTGGGTTTTTCTTATCATTTCGGTTTCTGATAAAATGTTCTTCATATGCAACATGACAGCACATAGTGTTATATACTTCTGGCATGAATGTTAGCATCAATCAAGCATTGTTAGCATCAAATATTGATTAAAAAAGGTTTGATTGTTTTACATGGTAGCTATTTTCTTCATTTTTTTGACAGCTTTTTATGTTTATAACTTATAATACTAGCAATCAGCACCCAGTTGTCAAAGCTACCCACTCATGGACAAGTTTTCAACTATGGTGGCTAAGTTGGTAGAGTGCTTGCTTTGTATGAGGTTTGGGGTTTGCACCTGGGTGTGACCAAGACTTGAAAATTGGTAGTGACTGTTCTTTCGCCAAGCACTGGGCATTTAGAAATGAAAGTCATGAGGTCCATTTCAGGAGACCTTAAAAACTGATGCCCTGTGTCATGGCAGGTGTGGCATGTTAAGGACCCTTCCTGCACTGTGTGACTGCAAAGGTACAAATTTCTGACACTTCTCTATAGCTGATGATGTTTCAATATAAGTGAAATATTCCTGACTGTGACATGAAGCCCCATTAAATTAAATCAGAGATAAAGTGAAAGGAAATATACAGGATTAACCCTGTCTGTCTATTTGTTCCAATTTAATGTCCAATAACTTCCATATCTATGCTTGGACTTTGATTAAACTTGACACAAACGTATACAAAATGTAGAATAATTATTACATTACAAATTTAGGGAAAGGTCAATGGTGAAGGTCAAGAGGACAGATCTTAGATTTGGTAAAAACTACTGTTTGCTCCATAACACTGAAATCTATGGATATATTTTGATTAGACTTGGTACCTATGTTGGGGATAAAAGATTTTGTCTCTCGATAAACTGCTCTAGTTTAAATTTTTTTGTTAGGTTTGTCTCCATGCAAACAGAATAATGGAGGCTGTAGTCAACTGTGTCTACCAATCCCACATGGAAGAATATGTAGATGTACAGATGGTTGGTACGTAGGTGAAGATGGAAAGACTTGTGTGAAAGGTTAGTTTTTATCTCACCCTGTAGATGCACATATGAAGACTGAAAGACTTCTATGAAAGGTAAGTTTTTAACTCACCCTGTAGATGCACATATGAAGACTGAAAGACTTCCATGAAAGGTAAGTTTTTAACTCGCCCTGTAGATGCACATAATTATGAAGATTGAAAGACTTCCAAAGAAGGTAAGTTTTTAACTCACTCTGTAGATGTGTTGATGGTTAAAATTTAGATGATGGTGGAAAGACCTGTGTAAAAGGTTAATTTTTAGCTTGCCCTGTAGATGCACAGATGAAGGTAAAAAGTCTTCCATGAAAGGTTAGATTTTAGCTCAGCTGTAGATGTGCAGATTGCTGGGGTGTAGATAATAATAGAAAGCCTTGTGTAAAAAGTTAGTTTTAAGCCAACCCTGTAGAAGTACTAGATCATTGGTCTGTAGAGGATGTAATTTAAATCTTATTGGAGAATTCACTAGTGAAATAGTTTGAAATTAAAGTAAAAGTGTTACATTTTTCATGAGAGGCATGGTTAAGAAAAAAATGTGTTGTCATATTATGTATATGAAGACTTATTGCAGCTTTAAACTATCAATCCATCTTTGTATGATTACAGATGACCACTGGAGACCAAGCAACTGTACAGAAGAGTCAGGAAACTGCAGCAGGAATTATAAAATAGTGAATGAGGATTGTCCTGAAGGAAGTGAAGATTGTGCCAAGAAGATTATAAGTAAGTATAATGAATTGTTTATTACAAGTACTTCTATCTTACTTTCTCCTCTCTACCCTATTGCTAATTTCTAGTTATAAGTCACAAATGAGGAAAACTAAGTTAGAAAAACAGTGAAACATAATGATAACTCAGTGGCCAAGTGGTATAAATTACATGTTTACAGATCACAGCCCATCTCACTGTGTAGGTTAAAATCTCCATTGTGACAGCCCATCTCACTGTGTAGGTTAAAATCTTCATTTTGACAGCCCATCTCTCTGCCTAGGTTAAACTCCCAATTGTGACAGCCCATCTCGCTTCCTAGGTTAAAATCCCAATAGTGACAGCCCATCTCACTGTCTAGGTTAAAATCCACATAGTGACAGCCCATCTCACTGCCTAGGTTAAAATCCACATAGTGACAGCCCATCTCACTGCCTAGGTTAAAATCCACATAGTGACAGCCCATCTCACTGCCTAGGTTAAAATCCACATAGTGACAGCCCATCTCACTGCCTAGGTTAAAATCCACATAGTGACAGCCCATCTCACTGCCTAGGTTAAAATCCCCAGTGACAGACCATCACGCTACCTACAAAAGAAACTCATAGTGACAACTCATCTCACTACCTCAGTTAAAATCTCCATAGTGACAGTCCATCTCACTGCCTTGGTTAAAATCCACATAGTGACAGCCCATCTCACTGCCTTGGTTAAAATAACCATAATGACAGCCCATCTCACTGCCAAGGTTAAAATCACTATAGTGATGGCCCATCTCACCGCCTAGGTAGTGCAGATCCTATCCTATTATTTTTTTGCTTGCCAAAGTGTTGGTGGTTTTTCCCATGCAATCCGGTTTCCTCCACCATTCCAGAACTGATTGGCTCAATATAAGTATCATTGACTGGGGTATCATTTTAAAATCACATTTTTTCCTGTTTAATTTTTTTCCTATATATGTTTGTGATCTTTGTTGCTATGGCATTTTGTTTTATTAATCATAAATAAATCTGCTTCTTGAAATACTAGAAATAGTGTAAAAACCATTCATTCCATCTATTATAGGTTTTGTTGCAAATTTGTTGTATAGAAGACCAGAAAGTTTTTCAAAACTAATTCTATGTGGATTTTATTGTATATAGATTTGAGCTTGTCTGTCGATACACATGAATGGTAACCATTTGTGTAAACATCTCTTCTGTCTGAAACTTAAAGAGGGTGTGCGTGTCCTATTTTGACTGTAATATTTAATTATTTGCAGATTTTACAGACAGTTGAACTTCATGATCTTCAACAATATTCCTCACTAAGGGTACCAATTATGTGTAATCAATTCCTCTTACAGCTTTTAACCAACAAGTCTGAAACTTTACATGGTGTTTTTTGTGTTCAATGGAGATCTTATAAATATAAATATTCGGCTATGAACGCAGTGCACTATAACGCAAAAAATATATATATATATATATACCATTACGCACAAAAATATGACACGACTCTGTAAATTACGTATACTCTATAAATACTAACTGGTTAACAGTTAATTTTTACAAGAGTATATGTACTTAATTGTATCTTAATTTTTAAAAAAAATCAATTAAGTGGTTGGGGCAAAAATACCACCAGTATTTACGCAGTTTACAAAATTATGTATACAGAAAGGGAATAATATTACAAAATTGTGTATACACTTAGATAATAATTCATGATTATCATCACATGATGGAAAAGAAAAACACTTATAATGAACATATATTTCAAACAAGGACAAAATCGGTTATGTTTATTTTCACACAACCGGAAGTACACTTCTAATTGTTATTATTTTATATTTTTATTTGAAAAATATGATACACATCAAGCAAATGAACTTATTTTATTTATTTGTTGATGTTATCAATATTCACTGACTGATTATTATACTCAGTCAGGGAAAACTATTTTTATTTTTTTTTAAGTTGTTCAATCAATCCCAGAGCGCCGCCATCTTTAAATCTGTATCTTTTTAATGTTTGTATACAAGCGTCTATGATTGAATGTCTATGTCATCCAAACACTTGATTAATGCGCGCACATATATCAATGTCAAGGTCACTGGATTACTAGCAAAAATTGTCAAATCCAACAAATCACAACACACTGTTGAATTCCTCATACAGAATGATCCAGAAACGAATAAAATCTTGTAAATTTCAGTTCTATCACTTACTATAAAAAGTCAAATATGACAACCCATGGCCGTCATTTATCATATTAACACAAACACACTAGCCTGGTGACAGTCAATCACTTAAAGGTCTTCCTCAGTAGAAGCTGCAACATCACTGGCGGCTCCATTTTAACGGGGTTAGTGTAAATAAAAAATAAAAAAAATACACTTCCATGAGTTTACATTGCAGCATTTATTTGATCCTTCTATATATTTATTCATAAAAGCTCTGCAATAACAAAAAGTATAACAACACATAAATTCATGGTTCACAATTATTTAGAATAAATCAATAAAAACAACATTACATTTTTATTTGAAAAATTACTCTTAAGTTCTGTATCAACCATGAACAGAATAATTTCATTACCTGATTACATACAATGATTATTTTTTTAAATATTAAGCAATACATTCATTTCAGGGGAGATAATCCCTACTCGACATAATCGAAATAAATAAATGAACAATTACATTATGTACCACTTAAATAACCCATACAATACATATATTATCATGGTACGATTTACAACGGAATTAAATATTCAATAAAGAACTTAATACAGGTTGTGAAAACAACGTGCACACATACTATAAATACATAATAAGTTTATTATAGAATAATGCACACAAAGGCGTGCATGTATAATAAACACACTGAGGTCATATTATAGTACAACCGCACGGCTAAACAAAATGATAATAACAATAATAATAAAAGGTAATTACCAATATGTGGTATTAAGCTCTACACAATGTTACATATATTTTCAATAATATATTTCCGTGACTGTCAGACGTACTACAATATAAAAATGACAATAATAAATATCTGACCATAAACAGGAACACTTATACAACGGTGTTCACGATATACACAGGTAAGTACAACAATATGTAATAGATATGGTATGTAGCACGGGATCCCAAAATGACGTACTCAAAATATAAACAAAGTATTTCAGAATAGTATTTTTATCAAATAATTATTAAAAATATAACCTACGCGGATACGCGGTATACAAATACAACAAAGGGAAATATTTTAGAAGGTTTTAGAAGTGGTTAGAATTAGTAAAAAAATAACTTACTGTCTGTTTTTCATTCACTCAGGTAAGAAAGCCATAACCATTCAAGTGTCTATAGCAGTCTGTCAAACAATAGAATAAGCACGCCAAAATGAAAGTGAGGCTAAAGAGAATTTCAGGTTAAAGTAAAATGAAATGTGTACAAGTGAAAATGCAATATGATGTACGTGTATATGTACAACTGAGACACAAATAATTTGAACACATAAGCCATAAAATATTGACCCTGTCACATGCATTTCATATTTTGGCTGTATTACAGATTTTAAGAATACCTGAACTTCACCATATAAATTATTGCACATTATTTTTCAACAATATTTTATTGAATTTTCCATTTCAGCCATTCAACTCCTCTTTCAGCTGTCTAAAGTACAAACAACTTATGTTTGTGCAAGAGTTTCAATAGTCCACAAAAGACAATTTAGGTAGGGAAGTTTGCAAAAGCTGTTAATGCGGAGGTGGGGGTGGCCCACTAGACCATATAGACCATAGTACATTCTGGTTTTTAATTATTTTAGGCTCAGAGTGTATAAGGAATGGAGGAAGAGGCTATCTTTGTAACTCTGGGGAATGTATAAGGTTTGAAGAAGTGTGTGATAATGTCAGTAATTGTATTGACTCTTCTGATGAAGGCACATTTTGTGGTGAGAATAAGTTACACATTTTAAAAATTTAGAACTGAATTAAGTGGGGTGTCATTCTGACCCAGATCATTAAAAAGAGGAACCATACAGGGTCAGATTTTTTTTTTTTTTTTTTTTTTTTTTTTTTTGGCGAGATACGCTGATGTGATCTTTAATTTAGAAACAATGGTATGCATGTCATGTTACGTGTCCTCATTAAACCTATCACAAAGTAACTTTTACATGTTTGTTTGAATTTTGGTCAAATTTGGGACAAAGGGATACCAACATGAGAGGATGATACCTGTCATTTAGGTATGCAGGTGAAAGGTCAAAAGGTCAAATGAAGATGTTGGGGTAGAGGTATTTGAATTTCAAGAGACTGTGAGTTTTAGTTTAAGTAAAATAAATCAAACAGTTATGATCATTAAATTTTTTAAACAGTGAAACATGATCATTTGATTGCTTTAAAATGTACGCTACCAACTTTTTTAATTTAGAAAAAAATTATTTCAAAAAAATTTACTTAGCTTTGCACTCCTTGCATTTTTGTTTATTTGTCTTTTGTTTGAATGGAGTAAAAATTTGTTAGAGGAACTTTAACAGTAACTAGTGGCATTTTGTTTTCCTTTCAGATTCAGCATGCCAAAGTCAGACAATATGTCAACAACATTGTGTACCATCACCTTATGGTCCTATATGCACCTGTAACCATGGTTACAAATGGAGATCAGATGTAATGACATGTGTTGGTAAGTGTTTGTATGTGTTTGTAACCATGGTTACAAATGGAGATCAGATCTAACAACTTGTGTTAGTAAGTGTATGTTTTTGCAACCATGGTTACAAATGGAGATCAGATCTAATGACATGTGTTGGAAAGTGTATGTTTTTGTAGCCATGGTTAAAAATTGAAATCAGATCTAATGACATGTTGGTAAGTGTATGCATTCATAACCATGGTTACAAATGGGAATCAGAGCTTAAATGACATGTGTTGGTAAGTGTATGTGTTTGCAACCACGGTTACAAACGGAGATTAGATCAAATGCCATGTAATTTTTTGTACATTAATGTAACCATAATCGGATCTTATGCAAGTTGGTAATTTTTGTTTGTTTGACTATAACCTTGGTTACAAATGGAGGTCAGTTGTGATGACAAGTGTTAAAAAGTTTTTGGGTTTTTTTTTTTTCTGAATCCTCTTAACTGTGAATTAGCCTCCTTGTATGAAAAAGTGGCCCAGAGCTTCTGTGCCAAAATCTGACATTTCAAAATATAAGTATCAAAAGAGGCTGCGGCCCCGGGCTCTAGAACATTACAGTGAAGGTGGGCTGTCTTACGAAAAATTTTATTTGATTTGATTAAAATGAAATAAAAGTATTTGTCTTCGAAATAAATGAATAATTTATGTGAAAAGCTAAATTTGTTAGTTCAGATTTTGTTAAAATATTACATGTTTATTTTGAATCTAAAAAAAAAAACCTGTTCAAGAATGTTTTTATGGAGTACTTATTTGAATAATATTATGATTCTAACCTTACAAAAATATTTTAAACCACATTACTGGGTACATTTTTGTAATTTTATTTCAGTATCTGTCCAAAGTTGGTAGTTTTTAATGGCCCTTGAGGTGGCATATTATGATATACTGTCTGTCTGTCTGTCTGTTCAGTCTCTCTGTCTGTCTGTCAGCTTTTTACTAGTGCATAGAACTACTTTACAGTTTTTAAACAAATGTTTTGAAACTATGCAGGTATCTCCCACTGACAGATAGTGACAGGCATATTTTGCTCCACTTGACCGTGCTGTTGTTAATAAGTGAATTATTTTATTATCTTTTGTTTTCTTATTTCAATTTTTTTGTTGTAATGTTTTCTTGGTTTCTGTGGCTTTTGCAAAGTTGCACCTGTTTCTAGATAATTTTGTAATATTTTCCATCTATTATTTTTTCACAGATGTAAATGAATGTGATGTTAAGAATGGTAATTGTAGTCAGATTTGTGTTAACACAGAGGGTAGCCATGAATGTAAGTGTGCAAAGGAATACAAACCAAGTACACAGCATACGAACCGGTGTTTAATACATGGTAAGTATTGTCAACGGTTCAGTTTTGAAAAAAAAAATGTGATTGACATACAAAACTCTGTTATTGCAAACATCTTATGCCCATTCAGTAGTGTGTATGTATGTTTTTGCTTTGACAAGGTTACTATTCAGGAGCGAGTGTTCATGCAATCAACCGTTGTCGCTATCTTTATTTTGTTTACCTTAGATTCAAGATGGCCAGCCTACAAAGTTAATAAGAAATGTTTTAATAAATTTTGAGTCCAACATGCATTGTAATTTATATTTCAGTGCAAGTGTATGGTATCTTTCTAAAAGGAATTTTAATGATAGAATTAATTGAAAATCATGTACAGGTGCCAATTTAATGTATATATTGGCATTTCTTTTCTAGTCAAATGCCCACGTCCAAATTTATTGGAGATTTTTTAAAGCATATGGATAACTATGATAAATTAGCCTCAATGTTATTGCTTGCAACCATTCAAATAAAATAAAAATTGTTTGCACAAGTGCAATGTAAATCATTCTTGCTGTTGAACAGGCCTAGGATCTCAGGGCTTCGATTATTCACTCTTCCACTCATCCTGACGAGTGAAATGTGTACTTGGACGAGTTATATTGTTACTACCACTTGTCACGGTGCCGAGTTAAATTTATCAGACATATATCAAGGGGCTTGTTGCAATTAATAAACAACAGATAATATAGTGTTTGTCGGGAAAATCTTGTATAAGGAGGTCAATTGTAACAAACCATTTTGTTACAAGCGTCAATCAACAAAATCATCTAAATGTTTGCATCACATGGGCAAACTTATTGTTTCGCATTCTCAATTTACTTAGTGTAACGTGAAATCAAACCAGTGTTCTGAGTGTTTATATATAAGTACATCAAATAAAAGTAAACTGTTTTTTATGCCTTTCTAAAGACAAACTAGGATGATACAGCTGATAAAGAAGTCTTCGAAGACACTGATTATACTACTGCTGATCCTGATGACAAACCAGTTGCAGGTGGAAGTATTTCTTAACCTGCCCCTTCAAAAAGTTACTGGTTACTGAAAGTGAAAAATCCAAAGTGAAAAGCCTAAGAAGAAAGTCAGAAAACATTATCTATTGGTACAATCTCTGGCAGTACTTAAAAGAAGAAAGTCTCGTTTTCATGTAGTGACTGTGCCAAGTTAAATTTCCAAGTCACAAGTGGTTTGCTTCTTTAGCTAGCACTGTGCCGAGTGGCATTAAAAATTGTATCCAAGGCCTGGATCTTTGACCAGTGACCTTAATCACAAATCCATATATCTTAACACCTTTCACCATTACAATATGAAGAGTTTCAAGTGGTCCAAAATGCAAATTTACAGAACAATAAATTCAGATCCTAGTGGGAGAATGTTGCAGTTTCAATGATAAAAGAGTTTTTTTTGTGTGTGTGTGTTTTTTTTTTTTTTTTTTTTTTTTTTTTTTTTTTCACTCTGGTTTCCTCCATCATTTTAGAATTGACTACCTAAAGATAAGTGAAAGAATTGAAAGAAAAAGTATAAAAAAAAAAAAAAAACAACTCAACCCAATTTAGCCAGACACTCTATACAGCATCACAGTAGAACTAAAGTTTAACCCTGCCATAGGTTCTTATTTTACTCAACTCATTGATTCTCAACTCGACTGATTGTCCAAGACTGCTTTAGTTGTTCAGTGGTAGAACTTCTACTTTGATAGCTACTAGCAGTGCTAAGTTAAAACCCTGCCCACATCAGAGATAAGACTTTGAAATTTATGTTATTTAGATTAAATTGGCCTTCATAAGTCATGTTTGGGATTGTGGCGTTGGGAGGATATTTATCTCTTTAAGAGAGACTGTTCTTGCTGATATTAGATTTGAAATTTGAAAAACTTAATTTTTTTTGTTGCTGTAGAGACATGACTGCAGTCATTTGTTGCAAGTTAAATTCTATGCAGGAGATCTCAATTTTTGTCAAGCCTGGCATTGCCATAAGGCGAGACCTAGGTGTCTTCGTACGCGGTGGCTATAGCGTTGCGTCAAAAAGTGAAAGTTTTATGTTCAAGTCCATATATCTTAAACTATGGTAATACCTCACTTGAAAACTTCCAATAGTGAGACTTTCTGTGTTCACTAGATGTGGGAGGAAAAAGAACCAGGCTATTTGGCTGTTTGGCTGGCCCTGGTTTTACAATCATCCACTCAATTGAGTGCACTCTCAAGTATTCCATTTTTTCTCCCATCAATATTCTACAAATTTAAAGTTTTAATGAGACAATGTTTTGTTTTCTTCAGCAAACCTACACTAAACAATATAACATAAGATATTTAATTTTAACTGTGAAATTTCTTAAAATTGACATTGAAAAGTTCCCTAATTTGAGTTGAGTGTACACTCAATTAAGTAAATGAGTGTGAAACTGGGGGCTGGTCATCATCCTGACTACATTAAAAAGGGTATAAATACTTCAACTGTTACAAGTTTGTGATGTATTGATAAAAATGAAACATTTCCACTCAAAATTTTATTCCCTCATTCATGATTTTGATATTTGTTTCAGAGCCTCGGCCATATTTGGTGATATCAACCACAGATGGACTAACTAAAATACAGGACAATGGTCAAGCTGTACCTTTAGATCTTGGTAAACTAACTGGTCAGATCAGTGCTGTAGATGTTGTCATGGATACCGGAAACATATTTTTCTCCACCATTGAAAACTTACATGTACGTTCAATTTATCTCATTCTGATGTTTAAAACTTTATGATAAAATACCATAAGCTCGTCTAATTAAGCTAGATAATAGCTCAGTGTCTCATACCTATTAATCAATGCAAAAAAAAATCCATTTTTACCAATTATGATTCTTAAAATAATGATAGGTTTAACCTAAGTAATTATATTGATATTCCAATTGGTGAAATAATTAATACCTAGGTGATGATAAAAAAACAAGCTAATTTAAATGATACAAGTACATTAGGTCCAATACAATGTAGGGTTAAAATCATGATTCATGTTTTGTTTGATGTGCTGTTTATTTAGATAGTGTATTAAAAGTTTTTAAAAAGAATAACAAGTTGAGTTGAGAAATGGTGTTTAACATCCCAGTCAAAAATATTTCAATTATATTGAGACGTCACCAGCTACAGGCGAAAGTGCAGAAATTTTGCCTGTACTTTGCGCTGATTGCATTATACAGCAGGGTTCTTTATCGTGCCACGCCGTGACACGGGACCTCGTTTATTTTAAGTTCCCATCTGAAAGAATTGTGACTTTCATTTTGTAATGCCAAGTGCTTGGCGAAAGAACAGTCACTACCCACTTTCAAGTCTTGGGTCAGACCCGTCCAGGGTTCGAACCCACGACCTCCCACTTACGGAGCGAGCACTCTACCAACTGAGCTACCACAGTGGTATAAAATAACAAGTGTAAATGTATTAATGATTTAGTAGCATAGTGTTTAAATCACCAAAACCCAACCAAAGAAAATCTATTAATAGAATATCATATTACATGGGTTTCCATAAAAATCTGAAAATCCTAATTTAGACAATTTTTATTAAAGACAATATATTTTGAAAAAGGTTTGTAAATTTTTATTAAACTGCTCCATCCAACCACCCACCCCCTTCCCCCCCCCCCCCCCCCCAAAAAAAAAAAAAAAAAAAAAATTAATTAATCAAATAAATAAATAAGAAAAGGTGCAAAAACAAAGACACACCATAAAAACAGTAAGTTGTATTTCAGTACAGAAAGGGTATACCAAAATTAAACTATCAGTAAGTCTTGAAGGTAAAGATAAGATAGTTAAAAAAAATAAGGACAATATTGGTAAGGGCACTCTGACTTTTTTCTTTAGTATAAAAATGACATACCCTTTTAAATGCCTTTCGTGATAGTTACAGACAAGGAATACAAAAAGTAGCATTTTGTATGCATTCGTGTAACCTTCTTTGTTTGTTACGGTTTCACTCAAGATAATTGTAATATATTATACATCTTATCTTCTGTATGTAACATATTGTCCTGAAATTTGACATTTGCAGAGATTTCAAATTTTACAACCAGTGGCTGAGGTTTCATAACAATGTTAAGAAACGTTTATGTTGTATTAAATAACATATTTTATTCTACTAAATTTTATTAATGTACTTTAATTTCTCATACATTTTCAATTTGTCATGATTTCGTACATATTTAGCCCCGTAACTTTAAGTTCATTATGATCAGGTGTTGAAAATACAAATTTATGAAAACCCTTATTATTAATTCAATTATTATAATTTTTTTTTTTTTTTTTGTAAATTTCAGTCATCTTTATATCTGTTTGATGTCACCAGTAGAAATGTCACTATGGTTACAAAAGAAAATGGCTACCTTGCAGACATTGCTTATGATTGGTTGGGAAATAACATCTATTTAGCCAATGACAAGCGAGTAACTTTAACAGTGTGTAGCTTCAAGATGGTGTCCTCTGTTTCCTGCAAGGATTTGTTATTCCTGGAAATAAAAAGTATTGCAATTGATCCTATTAAGGGGTAGGTAGATGGTGAAAATAGCTGTTACTCTCCAAATTTATGCTTGATATGTGTTTTCTTATACCAGAATTTGTTTATATTGCCCCAAAACAAAATGTAACATTCCAGAGTTTATTTTACTCACAAACATAATATGCTCCAAATTCTCCGAAAATGGTATTAAGATTAAGGTTTTTCTTGACATTTTAACATGTTTAAATGCCTTTTAAAAAGCTTCATATTTAGAAAAATTTGTAGTAAAATTTTCTTGTTTTTTCAATTTTGGTTGTTTTTCTATGTTACTTTAATTATTCCCCACTCCAACGAAGTTGGCAGGGGATATAGAAATGAGTTTCGTCAGTCCGTTCACCTGTTTGTCCGTTCATCCGTCACAAGTACAATGTTAAGGTTTTCCGTTAAAGTTTTTTCAAATAGTTTAAATTCTTCAGAATTTTTCTATTCTGATTTAAAGAAATTATTACTCTAATTTATTTTTAAATGTGTATATGTTTTTACATAATTTATTGACCAGAAAACTCATCTAGAAAACAATGTTAACCTATTGCGTTAAAGTTTGCTAGTTAATGATAATAAATACATACCAAAAAGAAATAGTGCTTTTACTTCAAAAGTGTTTACATATTTCTCTGCAACATTTTAATAATTGCAATTTTAGTATTTCTTAGTAAAAATGCATATTTTATATGAAAAATGTACATTTTGAGAAAATGAACTTGCTTATTCATTTTATAGGATTTTCTGTAGAAACTCAAGATTTCATGTAATTATTAAAAGAAGTGTAACATATATACATGGTTTTTTAAGTGGTTCAGTATTTTTGGGGTAAAAATGTCAATTTTAAAAAGAAAACACTGATTTTGAGAAAATTCTTTTTTGTGGCTATTATCAATTTACTTATATTATCTTTGATGGAGTTCTTTACATTGGGTGGGTATTTTGGTGTAGGATTTTATTTTCTGAAAAAAATATACATTTATTATTTATGATACAAATTAAAAAAAAAAAGGATGATGATCATAATGCTACTGCTGCTGGTGACAGTGATGATGATGTATGCTGCTGATGATGTTGAATTTATGCTAGGGATGATGTTGAATTTTCTTAATGATGATGATGGTGTTGATGATGATGAAAACTTGCTCTTGATGATTTTCAAACAGTGGAACATACTTGTAATGAATATCATTAAGTGAGCAAAATTAGTGATATATAATAGTAATTATTACATTGTCACGTATTTATTTTTTTTATTAATAGCATATTACATGTGGAATTTTTCAACCAACAACTTGTCTCTTTGATGATGATGAAACAAATTTTTTCTTTGATTATTTCCTGTTTTTCAAAATGATGTTATATATTTTAACATACACATTTAAACCTAAAAAGCTTATGATCACTTTTGTTTTCAATCAACAACAAAAATTGAAAAAAAAAAAACATGAGAAAAAGAATCAAGTTCTATTCATGTGTTACTGATGAAAAATGTTTACTACTTATGGATATTGTTGATATTTGATTAACATATGAAATGCCCTTTTAAAAACATTATAGTTTTCCAGTCATTGTTAAGATAACAAAAGACTCTATAAGTTTAACATGATATTGAATAGAAGTTGTAATCACTTAAACTATTGGTAGAAAATAGAAAGTGAGTAGAGGGGGGGTCTGAATGACAATGTCTTCTTGTTACATTAATCATATTGTTTATATTTTCTCTGATAAATATATATTTATACCGTATAACTTTCATTATTTATAAATGTAGCAAAATTTTAAAACATTGCAAAATCAGTTTTATTGTATATATAGGTATTTTTCTCCTTTGTAAGACTTAAGAAAGTCCTTTAAATTAGGTATTTTCTTTTAATGTTGGACTCAAATGAGACTGAATAAGATATTTTTTTCCCCTGCATTGTTGAACTCTGAGGTCATAGAATTAGGTATTTTTTATCCATAGTTGGAATCAAATGGGACTTTGGAAAAAAAAAAAATTCTCCTCCATTGTTGGACTTTGAGGCCTAAGAATTATGGACTTTCTCATCCAGTTTTAGACTCAAAGGGTTATTTGAGATAGTATCTTTATGGAAAGTTTTCTATTGAGTCACTTGCAAGTTGTTTTTTTTTGTACACGTAAGTCAAAAATATCATACATTGTTGGACTCAAATGGGACTTTGAATGACATTTTTTCTCCTCCATTGTTGGACTCGAAGACCTTAGAATTGGGTATTATCTTATCCATTGTTAGACTTGAATTTGGTACCTTCTCATCCAGTGGTGGACTCAAAAGGAGTATTTGAAATTTCCTTTTGGTTCCAAAGTTTCTATTGAGTCACTTACTAGTTGCAAATTAGTCAAGTATAAGTTTCTCTGTGAAGTCATGAAATTTTCCCTGGTGTCTCAATTATGTGTTGCTTTTGTGGACACCATGATCCACAAATTTACAAGTTTAGGAAATAGTATTGATACAAACTTGCCTTAAAATATTAACCACTTACCACAAATTTACCATCTAAACTCCTCCAATTGGATTATTTTCTTTGGACTTCAAAAATTGAACACTAGGAAAATAAATTATTTCACTGTTTTAAAGGATTTTAACTTACTTAATTGCAAATAAAATTTGCAAAATTTGGGCAAAAAACGTAAAAATAGTTAAAAATATTCAGGTGTTATTTCTTAATTTTAGATTATTATTTTGGATAAACGGTGATAAAAGATCCATCTTCATGAGCTGGATGGATGGACAGAATATAAAGTCTGTTATAACTTCTGGAGTTATCTCTCCTGAGAGCATCAGTATAGATTATCCTGCTGAACGTCTGTACTGGATAGATACTGGACTTGGAACCATAGAAACCAGTACTTTTGATGGAACTGATAGGTACAAATATTTCTCTTATTGTGTTTGCAAGTATACCATATGATATCCTATAACAGTAATGTAGAATAACTATTTCCATTTGGAAACCATTGCGGTAGCTCGGTAGATTGCTCGCTCCATAAGTGGGAGGTCATGGGTTCAAACCCTGACTGGGTCTAACCAAAGACTTGAAAGTCTGTATCGACTGTTCTTTCACCAAGCACTTGGCATTACAAAATAAAAATCACGGTTCTTTCAGAGGGAACTTAAAATAAACAAGGTCCCTTGTCATGGTAGGCATGGCCTGATGAAGAACCCTGCTGTAAAATGCCATCAGCCCAAGGCACAAGAAAAATTTCTGCACCTACGCCTATAGCTGACAATGTCTCGATATATGTAAAATATTCTTGACTTAAACATTTAACACCATTACTCAACTCTATTAGATATGGAATCACAGGAGTGAAGTTTTCTTGTAAAAATGACATAATGATGAAAATTTGCAATGTGAACATTTTCAAATTTGTTCCACACAAAGGTTAAGAAGTATTGATCATGTGGGATGCAAGAGACTGGAACTCGTCAGCATACCATGTTTGTGCGGAATGAAATGGATAACATTTACTTCAAATATTACTGAAAAATCATTATTACAGGAAAACTTCACTTTATGTGATTCCATTGCCAATAGAAATACAGTAGATTCCACTTAATTGCATACCGGTTAATTGCATATTCCGGTTAATTGCATAATTTTTCTCTGCACCAAACCATTTCCTATTTAAACAATGAAAAAATTCCGTTTATTTGCATAAACAAAAGTCTAAATTCCGCTTAATTGCATAAAAAATTCTGAAAATTATGCGATCTTGGTCTGAAGTTTCATGATTACAAAATATATTTGCCGACAATGCAAGGTAACTTCGAGAGGTGTTTACATTATATAAACATGTGTACAGCTAACACCAGGTGAGATATGAAGCCAGTTAATTAGTGTTCACTTTGTAGGGTAGTCATCCAATTGGTCTGTCAATACGCGTTTGTCAGGAAACGTAATTAATTATGTTAAACCAATTAACAAGGGCTATGGCAGGTGAAAAATTTGTACCTGGGTCACAAAAGTTTTATAATGATCTTTTTTAACTGAAATTTATTTCTATTACATTTTCTAAACCCAGACATGGTTTTACTGGAACTTCGGTGCTGGGTTTTTTAAACAAAGATTAAATAAAACCAAAAACATTTTTTTTTAAATTAATGTTTTTGTTAACATGGTTAAGGAATGTGTATGTACGTTGACTGTTGTCCAAGAGCAAGCTCGATAACGCGTATTTACAGTTCTTTTAGCGTAAACTCAATAAATCATACCTCAATCAAATGCTTTATTCTTTATTTATTATTTCCTCTTTAAGATAAACTGGTTGAAATCATTGTTTACGGCTGAAAAACCCTTTATGTAGCAAGTTTTGTCGGTATACAGATTCAACATCAAAGACATTTTTTCACTTTAGGAAGTGACTTTTTCTTCATTAATTTCATTGGATCAGACCTAGTTACACATAACAACGGGAATTTCCAATTTATGACTGATTGAATAATTGGTCAATAAACAATAAAAATATAACTTTGTATAAAATAAATAACAAGATAAGACATCTTTCAATTTATCTACACAAAATTTGTTTGAAATTCAATTTTATCGGATATCGTGCACGTTGTCAAGCAACTGGATTTTTTCTTTGTCACATTTAAAAATAGATTATCGTACCGTGAAAGGGAGATAACTCGAACAATATAACTCGGTGCCATGTGCGAACACGTTGATTTTTAAAAAGAAGTAAATAAACAAGAAATACGAATATCGTGAGTGTTAAGGAAAAATGAATTAAATACCAACAGATGTTCCAGTTATATACATTTTCTAGGATTAAACACAGATCGATGGTCTGCAAGAAAAGTCCACCTATACCACATTTCAGAATCCCATGTAAATACGAGGTTTAAAACGACCAGCTAGAATTTTAAATATTTAGTAAAGAAAATATACTACAAGTCTTGAGATTTTAATTAATTAATTATTTTTTCAATTATCTTTAATTATTTATTTTTTATGTCAAAGGAATTACAAATTTTCTACTGTTTCTACAGTACACCGACTTTGATGTCTACTAAAAAAAAAAAACGGCCTCACCGGGTGTGTCCGTCAATCGATCGGCTAGAATTTTTAAAACATTATACAAATTAAATAAAATAATTTTTTTTATTTTTTTTATTCTGAATTATTTATTTCATTTTTTAATTTCAAAGTAATAAATAATTTTCTGTTGTTTCTACAGTGTTCTATGATGCCTACACAAGTAAAATGGCCCTACCCTATGTATCCATCAATGAGTTGTGCCCAAAGGGCATTTTCGGTTATTTGCATATTCTGCTTAATTGCATAAAATTTTCTGACAAACGGACTATGCAATTAAGCGGAATCTACTGTAATTGTCCCGCACAAATGCTATGAGGTATCACTTGGAGCTTTTGGGAATTCCGTTCCATTATTTTCAGTTTTTGAGTTTACCCTGTTTAGAAAAAGGGTTTGAAATTCTGTATGTCATGATCAAGTGAGTTAGTCATGAGTTGGTTGGAAAAATTATATAATTCATCTGCTTTTGTTATTACTTTTTTTTAATAAAAATAAATAAATCTGTAAGCTAGCTATAAGTCAGGTCTAATGGTGACTACAGAAGATCTTTTTCCAAGGAATTCTAATTGGTTTTCATTTATACCCTTACTTAATGATGGATATTTTGGATTATTTTTAGGTACATAGTTTTAGAATTAAGAAGTTTTTACCATTTCAAAACTATAGATGTATTTGAAGATGTTTTATACCTGACAGACTGGAGATTCCGTTCTGTATACCAGTGTGATAAGTTTGGTGGTGGTGCTCCTAAAGAAATCCTGCAGAATCTCCACACACCTACATCAGTCAAAGTAGTTCATCCATTAAAATACAATGGTGGTGAGAATAATATCACAATAAACTTATTACCTCTCTAAATTTTGTCTGGCTTTTTGTTGAGCCTGGCATTGTCATAAGGTGAGACTTAGGTGTTAGTTTTCCGGTGTCATTGTAGTTGGCAGTGTGTGTCAAAATGTGAAAGTTTATGTTAAAGTAATGTATTTTCTATTCGATCAAAAACTAACCAGTGGAGACATTTAAATTCTAGTTTCTTTAATGAGATGATTTTAGAATGATATATGGACAAAATTTGGTGCTGCTTTTTAATGTAAGCTTTTTGGCGGTGCTTCTGAAAAAACTCCTGAGATTCTAAACACTCTATATTTAAAATACTGTAACCCAATAAAATTTTTTATCTCCCTTGGTTCAAATTCTTTACTTTAAAGAGGCAATTTTCAAAACAATATGTGGAAAAAATTTGGCACTGCTCTTTTAATAAGCTAATTAGTGGTGTTCCTGAAAAATTCTTAAATTATTCTAAACACCACAGGGGTCAACACAATTTTTTTAAACACTAGACCAGTCGGGCTAGTTTTGGGGATTTTTACTAGCCCTGAACTAAATTCTACTAGCCCGAAAAAATTACCAGTAGATGGAGGTATTTATCTCATTGTTCACACTTCACTCAGTGGACGATTTAACTAGCTAAAAAAAGAGGAGCTTCCTCTTCAGGGGCACCAAGCCTCACTTCCCTGGTGGAAGTTCACGTCTTTAATCTAATTTGTCAGTTTTCAAGGTTTTTTCTTTGCTTTGGTATTTTGGTTTGGAACCAGGACATAGAATCTCTTGCTATTTGTTACATTGGTTTTTAGCAAGATTGAGTACATATTTTTAGCTACAATCTCTATTTTGAATATAAAATGAAAATAAAAATCACTATTGTGTTTGTTTTTTAAATTTTTATCAATCACTTTAAATGACTAAAATTAAACGATGGTGAGTATGTAACAGAAATCATGTCTGAGTATTAATAGTTATCGCTGTTGCCGTTGCTAACGTAAATGCCTGAAAGCATGTGTTTGCATCTTAATTATATTGACGCTTGACTAAATTAAGACTTGAGTAAAGCACCAAAAGGACTCTAATTTGTTTATCTTCTTGACTTCCGATATTTAATGTAATGACGGCACAATTTTTATTAAGAAATAAAAAAATCGATGTGAAATGAATTCATCCCAGACTGTATTAGATGGGCTATGGAGCAGAATTTTCACACGTCCTGACCAAGATTTTACTAGACATTGTCGGTCGGACGTAGGTTAATGTCGAACCCTGCACCACAGTAAATAAGAAAATATTATGAGTAGTTGAAAATAATAAACTTAATGTAATGTTTCCTGAAGAATCCAGTTTTATCTCCCTTTATCAGAATGATTGGTAATGTTGAGAATGTTGGGTACAAAGCTTGGTACTGTTTTACTGCTTGTATAGGTACATTTGGTACATATTTCGATTTAATCCTGTTTATTCCCTATAACACTGGTAAAGCTAGCTAATCCAGGAAACTACAATAACATTGAGCTATGATAATGTTTGCAATTTCTGATCTTGTGAGTCATTATTATATGTGTACCCTACAACCAGGGAAACTTTGACTGAGGTGTCGGACATTTTTTCAAAGCAACTGTACCACCGACGATGCTGTGAAAAGCAAAAAAAAAAAAAAAAAAAAAAAAAAAAAAAAAAACATTGTTACTGAAAATGTATTTTAAAAGACTTTTAATATCAATATAGAAGTTTTTAAAAAGGGTTTAACTACCACGAAGTTATTTAAATATATATGGTCAGATTTTGAACTGTAGGCATTGACGACACATGGTTTGACAACCATCTTTGTTTATTGACAATCGCGCATTTTCATTTTCCCGAAGTTACACGAACTTTACTGAACCTCATTTTGAGAACATCTTTGATTTTATTATACTTTTTAAAATTATTTATTTATAACTAAACATTTTCCAAGACCGTACTATCCGCATTGTATTATTTTTTGAAATAGTCAGACGACCATGACCTTCAGTTAACAGGTGTTTATGGCTTCCGTCTGTCAAGCGATGTGATTACTTAATAAACAACTTATTAACAAAAGTAATGATGATTCGGACGATGAAACAAAAGGAACAGATTGAGACCATGGATTTTAACTGATTGATAAAAAAAAGCCTAATTATTAGATCTGTATTATTTATTGAAAATGACTGACAGGTGATAGCAAAGAATACTCGAGTAAAATAATGTCCGATAAACATTTTTATTTACGTGTCCAATTAACTGAATTCTATTTTAAACTAAAAATGTCCGACAAGCTATATTTCACATCGGACAAAAATATTTTTTGTCGGACATGTCCGGCAAATATGACCGTTTCTGGACCCCTGCCTACAACATATGTTGAGATATAAAGAAAACAAATCGGTAGTTTGCTAAAAGTAGCTCTGAGAATGTTGGTCCTTTAAGGTTGTAAGATCTGTTAACTGCATCTTCTCTTTTAATGGAGTTGTTATACATCCTTACTGGTTGGCTTCATTCTGTAAAATTGTGGATAAGTGTACTAAGTACTCTAAAGGTCAGCATAAGTTTTCACTAGTACAATGTAGATCAGAAACAATTGCATACTCACATACTACATGAACTTATATTAAGAGTAATCCTCACGATTAATAATGAACTTGTCAGGAATAACTGAAAAATTACTGAAGAGATTTAACCAACCAACCAGTCTATTCATGTACTTAAAGTGTACTGGATTTGAATTATATCAATGATTTATCTGCTTCTGATACTATAGTTACTACATGCGTTTAGCTATTTAAAAAGAAACTGTGACTCAATATTTCTGATTATGTATTGTGGCAGTTCCAAACTGGCAAAAAACTTGAAAAGTTTCTGTAATTACAGTTGTTGTCTATTGTACTTTGCAAAAGAATTTGGGCATATCCTCAGGTGAGCATTACACCCATGGGCCTCTTGACTACCTTTAATCTCTCTTAGATGTCTAACCATCTCATATTTGTTCAACTTATGTAATGATCTGCGATTTAATTTTACAACAATACTTTAATTTATTGCAGGTCAAAGTCCATGTGTAAATTTGAAATGTTCACATTTATGTTTATTAACACCAACCTTACCCCACTGTGATTGTCCCAATGGATACCGGTTTCTTACCAACTCAAGTAACATCTGTACAGGTAATAAATATATATATATATATATATATATATATATATATATATATATATATATATATATATACAACACAAATTTCTGTAGACGAGGCTTTGGTGGCGGAGTGGTGTAAAACATGCACTTATGGATCACAGCGCCTTTTACCGCCTAGTTAAAATGGCACATTGGCTGATCCTAGTATGAAAAAGGTTGGTGGTTTTCTCTGGACACTCTAGTTTCCTCAACCATTCCAGAACTGAGTTCCTCAACATAGTGAAAGAATAATGACAAAGACACATAATACCATTAAATACCATTAACTCCTCTGTGAAAAAAATGAAGTGTAAAACCCCTTTTTCTCTCCTAGTACCTGGCTGGGGACTCAAAGGACAAGGGAGATAATAACTAAGAGATTTGTAAGAAAAATGAAAGTACTGTTAAATAAGCTTATAACCCAGCATTAAAACAGCAATTTTCACTGAATGTGGGTTTTTCAAATCACCTAAAATTGGCAGGTATGAACAAGTAAATTTTCTTTTCTTTTCAGATGAATTACAAATATCATCGTCTACCCAAACAATCAATGTGACACAAAAAACAACTACATCTGCTAAGGAGTCTGAGGCTAGCCCTAGATACCATCTCAATGAAGACACTGGAGAAAAAGACAGTCATACTTTATGTCCATTGCCATGTTTGAATGGGGGAACATGTCGTAGGGTCAGAGGTCAACATCAGCCATATTGTGTGTAGGTATTTCATGTACAAGCTAAATTAACCTAAAACATATCAAAGAAAATTAAACTCTTGTTTGCATTGTTTTTTAGCAATATTAAGTCATATACAAAAATGACATAGCTGTAATTTAGGGAAAATTAAATATATGAGTGACGCTAGTGCATCCTCCCCTCTGTGCCGCCGCCGCCCCCCCCCCCCCCCCCCCCCCCCCCAAAAAACAAAAAAAAAACAAAAAAAAAATAAATAAATAAATAAATAACTGACATCTGAATATAAGTGAAATTAATTTTCATGGCTGTCTTTAATTGGAACAATCAACATTGTTGATCTACTAAGTTTTAATGATATAATTGTTTCTATATGCAAAAACTCTTTTAAAAGTGTACTGCTATCAAAGGAAAGTTTTCCTTTCTGCATGACAAATGATATGGTTGTGGAGTGTAATTTGACTTTTTTAAAAAAAGGTGTAACACTTGTGGACAATATGTAAGACTTGACTTAAAATAGCTCTTAAATTAACGTTAAGTTGATTTGCTTGACTGCAAAACAATTTGTTTCTAAAATCAAAAAAAGTTATCAAAATTGTCAAATTTTTTCCCCCCTGATTTTTCATGAATTTTGTGTTTGTGTGATTGTGTATCTAGGAGAACTATGTTGTAGGATTTAAAGACTTTTTGCTTATTTTTTTAATTAGGTACTTGTCATAAAAATGGTGATTTATTTTACAGGTGTCACCCAGATTTTTCAGGCAAATATTGTGAAAACAAAATGACTGAATCCCATATAACAACAGAGAACAACCAGTATCACTGGGTGGCAGGTGTGATTGTCGGGATAATAATCATCATAACGTTAATTATAGCTATGCTGTATTGTTACAGAATGACAAGGTAAAATAAACAGGTCAAGTTTGAATTTGACATTTAAGTGCATTGAATTTGGAGTTATATCCCTTTGTCAAAATATAAAATAAAATAAAATAAGGTTTCTTTTTCTGACTTTTGCTTTATTTCTCAACAGATTTATATGGTTATATGATTTTCATTTGGTATACTTTTTACCTATCATAATTGTTAAAGGGATCTAGAGTTATTGCTCTTTGATTGTTTGAATTTACTTTTGAGTAAACTGAAAACCTGTGTAAACTTAACTAGTTGTGACATATAACAACTATTGACACAATTAAAATTGTTAATCTTGAAAAGTGAAAGTCATAAAAATGTTTTAATATTTATTTTATTTTTTTTTTTCAGAAAAGAGCAAGATCTTCAAACCTATTTAACAAATTTGAATTGTCAGGCAAAGTCACAACCAAGCCATAATGATGAGGGCCAGGATCTTGTATCAGAACTATCATTTGCCAGTACAAACTTGGCATTTGGGAACCCTGCATTTCTTGAGGAAGAAGAGGTAGGTATCACAAATGATAACATTTAGGTCTTGATTGTTGCACTGTTGTTGCCAGTGTAATCCAGATCCTTCATTTCTTCAGGAAAAAGAAAGTTTAAATGATGACATCCAGGGCTTGGCATCAGATATGTCCTTGTTCAGTATAATTCTGGCATTTGGGAACCCTGCATTTCCCAAGGAAGAAAAGGTATTATAAATGATGAAATCCACGGCTTGTTTCAGATACGTCCTGGAATGTCCTAGGTAGGTCAACAAGTGGCCCAAAAGGGCCTGTGGAGCTCAACTGACAAAAATGGTTCTTGTGCCTCTATTTATATAAACTCGGTACAGGGACTTGAGCTGATGTAAAATGCTAAATATAAAAGCTGTAGGCCTTACAGTTTCAGAAAAGAATATTTTTAAATTTGACTTCCCAAATAAGTATATATAGATATATGCGCCCCTGGGTGGGACCAAAAATGGCCCAGAGGCCTTTATTTGTACAAACCTGGTAAAGGGACTTGAGCTTATTGTGAAAGCTTTAAGCCTTACAGTTTCAGAGGAGAATATTTTTAAATTTGATTTCCCATATATGCATATGTAGATATATTGGCCCTTGGGGTGGGACCAAAAATGGCCCAGGGGCCACCATTTGTACAAACCTGGTAAAGGGACTTGAGCTGATATTAAATGCCAAATATAAAAGCATTATGCCTTACAGTTTCAGAGAGGAAAATTTTTAAACTTGATTTCCAATATATGCATATACAGATATATGGACCCCTGGGGTTGGGCCAAAAATGGACTGGGGGCCACCATTTGTACAAACTTGGTAAAGGGTCTCAAGGTGATATTAACTGCCAAATATGAAAGCTTAAGGCTTCATGGTTTCAGAGAAGAAGATTTTCAAAGTTGATATCTCATTTTAAGCCATATATGCATATGCAGATATATAGACCCCTGGGTTGGGGCCGAAAATAGACTGAGTGCCACCATTTGTACAAACTTGGTAAAGGGTCTCAAGATGATATTAACTGCCAAATATGAAAGCTTAAGGCTTCATGGTTTCAGAGAAGAAGATTTTCAAAGTTGATTTTCCACTATAAGCCATATATGCATATGCAGATATATGGACCCCTGGGGTGGGGCCAAAAATGGACCGGGGGCCACCATTTGTACAAACTTGGAAAAGGGCCTCAAGCTGATATTAACTGCCAAATATGAAAGCTGAAGGCTTCATGGTTTCAGAGAAGAAAATTTTCAAAGTTGATATCCCATTATAAGCCATATATGCAAATGCAGATATATGGACCCCTTGGGTGGGGCTGAAAATGGACCGGCGGCCACCATTTGTACAAACTTGGTAAAGGGGCTCAAGCTGATATTAACTGCCAAATATGAAAGCTGAAGGCTTCATGGTTTCAGAGGAGAAGATTTTCAAAGTTGATATCTCATTATAAGCCTTATTTTCACTTTTTACGAAGTATGACAGAAAAACGCTAAAAACGCGTAACCTAGTTTTTGACGGAATTTCACGAAATGTACAACCTATATGTTTAAGGGTGTCTAGAAGCTAAATATCACATCAGATTTTGCATATAACCTATGGTTTCAGAGAAGAAGCTTATTTTAAGTTTTTTGCATTCTAGATCGCTGTGACCTACTTTTGGTTGCCATGGAAACCAATTGTACAAATTTTCATCTACTTCTTCTAGGGATCATTCCTGCAAAGTTTTGTTAAAATTGGCCCAATAGTTTGTGAGTTTTTGCTGTTAACGGATGGACGGACGCACGCACGCATGCACGCATCATGCCATAAGCTCATCCGACTTTAGCCAGTTGAGCTAAAAATTGGGATAGCGAAAGTTGAACACCTTGTCTTATGTTAGGGTCAAGGGGTTTTATGTTTTTTAAAATATCGAAAGGAACGCCTGTGCCTGGAATCCTGAAGATGTAGTGAGGAGTAAGTAAATAAGTTTTACTTCCTAGTCAAGATTCTTTCACTTATTTTGAGCGAGTTCAGAAAGAAAATTGGAATGCCCAGACAATTAACCAACTTGGGCAAGTGAAAAAAAAAGAAGTTAAAAGACACTATGATTTCATTTATTTGATGTTAACACTATTGATTACAAGTACATATCAAACCTTTCTTGAAGAAGAGGTAGTATCAAATTGATGATTTTAGGACTTTAAAATTGGTGAGGTTATTATTACTAAAGCCTAACTTCACTTTTTCAGCCAGTTGATGGATGATTTTTATGACATTATTTATCTGCTAACTTTCAAGATCTATATTTTTCAGGAAGATTTTCCAGTAATTAGAGAGAAGAAAAGTAAATGGTATACACCAAGTCCATTGGCATCGTCATCAGACACTAGAATACTTTTAAGTTCTAAACGTACTGATAGTGGTCATAGCAGTCCAGATGCTGGAAATAGTTCAAGGTCAAGTTCATCTTGTAGTGGGCCTTTGTAGCATGACTTTCATAGTAGAAAAGGATGTTGTAGCAGGGTCTTACAAATGTTAAAAGCTGGTGTGCTGTAATGAAATGCAAGTTTTGTTCGATAATAATATTTGCAAATGAACATTTTTTGCTTGAAAAAATGGACAGTAATTACTTACAAAATTAACCATCAGTGCTCAAAATTGCAATCTATGCTAAAAAAAATTGACATTCATTACTCAGTTAAAAGGACATTTGGCACTCAAAAAATGGACTATTGCTCCAAAATTTTTTCATAAATAAGGTCAAGCACTTCTCCAAAAAGGACAACCTGTGCTCAAAAGTCTTCTTTTGATGCACTGGTAATAGACCAGTAACTTTTGATGCATATTTGCTCCCAGGGCTGTCAATTTGCTAAATTGGGAGCTAGAAATGTGTCCTATTCCTAAGGTAAAAATCCAATATTTATAAAAATATTTCAGATAATTTTCCATTTTGAATAAATTCATTACTAAAATTGTAATTTTACAATGTGGTACTTTTTATTTGCATATTTCATTTTACATAAAATTTCATGAAAAATTACTTGATTCCAAAGGGCTCCAGACCCAAGATCAAACAATTTGACAGCCCTGGCTCCAATACAAATACAAATTGCTGATTTCAACTGTGGAATAATTACTCCTATGACTTTAAAGAAACAAACATAATTAAATGTAGATTTCAGTAGTCTGAAGGTTTTGTCATGTAACTGGCATGAACCTATGACCTGTAGGTCTTGTCATGTGACTAGCATGAGTTCATGATCTGTAGGTGTTGTCATGTGACTAGCTAAAGCATGAGTTAGGTCTGGTCATGTGACCAGCATGAATTCAGAATCTAGGTCTTCTCGTGACTAGCATGAGTTCATGATCTGTAGGTTTTGTCATGTGACTAGCTATAGCATGCGTTAGGTCTGGTCATGTGACCAGCATGAATTTATAATTTCTGGGAAAAACAAAATAATTTTCATAAAGTGCTTTGTGAATTAACATGTACTATGTCAATTCAATGTTTTCATGTTTGTTAAATGTTTTATAAATGTTGAATTTTGTATGTTATGATTATATGTTTGTTTAAAGTTTTGTTTGTTGAATGTTGTTCATATTTGTTGAATTTTATTACTTTGTTGAATGTTCTACATGTTTGTTAAATGTTGTATGTTTGTAGAAATATTGTTTGTTTTTGAATGTTGTGCATGTTTGATAAATTATTCATGGTTGTTAAATGTTGTACATGGTTGTTGAATGTTCATATTTGTTGAATGTTTTACATTTGTTGAATGTTCTGCACGTTTGCTAGAAGTTGTACGTTTGTAGAAATATTGTTTGTTTTCTAATGTTGTGCATGGTTGATACATTATTCATGGTTGTTAAATGTTGTACATGGTTGTTGAATGTTGAACATGGTTGTAGAATGTTGTACATGGTTTTTGAATGTTGTGTGTTTAATAAAAACTGTTTGTTGAATATTTTGTATATGTTGAAGGTTATATGTTTGTTGAATGTTCATAAGTGTATAACTTAGAGTTGGGGGTGCAAGTTGAATGTAAGAACTGTAACAGTTATCTTAACTCAATAATATATGTATCAGTGGGTAAAGAAGGGCTGAAAATTAAATGTTGAATTATTTCTTAAAAATTATTCATATGTTATGTTTCTGAAACTTCTGTTATGAAATATTTTTAATTCATACAAAGAGAGAATAATAAAAAGAAACTTTAAAATGGATACAAAAATAATTTGCAAAAATAATTTGTTTTATTTTGTTTTTAATTTATTAGAGAGCAAGGGCTTTGGTATCATCACTATTGCATGTCTGTTCAGAATGATATAATATTGATTTCACATTTTGTGAGTTGGTTGGTTGAATGTAGTTCTATTCACATCAGTAGTTTTTCAGGTATTTTGGCAAGATCGTTTTTTCAGAATTTATTGAAACAAAAGTCCTTTCTCACTTGTAGAATAGATTGATTGAATCAAGTTTTACATCCCAGACAATATTATATAATTTATATTTGGGGCATCATCAGCTATCAGTTAGGTGGCAAAAATTTTACCTTCGATTTGCAAGATGAATTCTTTTGCATGACATGTGACTTGGTTTTTTAAGATCTCTTCTGATGGATCCAAGACCTTCATTTCTAAATGCCTAGTGCTTGGCACAAAAAATTCACTTCCTTTTTTTAAGTCATTGTAAGACATGGGAGTGGTTTGAACCCTGACCTCTAACATACCCAGTGAACACTACCAGATAAGCTACTAAAATGTTATGCTTCAAAATAAAAGAAGAAACAGCAATAATGGAAATTAATTTATTTCACATACAAGCACACTTTCATCACAATTCCATAAATGATCTAATTTAATTAGCCATGGTCAAGACCATGTCTCTGATTGGTATCGCCTGTTTTGTTCTAATTTTCTTATATAAATGTCCGCTTCTTCTGATGTAAAATGTCCATATATTTTGACAATCTCTGTGACAGCATCCTTAACATTGTCTGGCATCTGTTTGGCATTGCTATATAGAAAAGAGACAAGAAAAATAAAAAATATTGCAGAAGATCAACTAAGCAAAACCAACATCTCCTGAAAACATATACACTCTTAATGATAAATACACCCTTGCTAGCAGTTTCATAAATCTTTGACAGGGTATATGGGGCCAAGAAACCTGCAGAAAAAATTATAACTTATAATGATGACAAGGCAGTTAAACTTGAGGTTTTCGTGTTGGTTGAGTAGTCAAAAAATCAAGTTTATGGATCACAGCACCTCTCGCTCTCTAGGTTGAAATCCCACAGATCCTAGTGTGAGAAAGTTTGTCAGTTCGCTTGTCAAAGGTTGGTGGTTTTCTCCAAGCACTCATTTTCTCAACCATGAACTGATTGTCTTGATATAAGTAAATAAATTTTTACTGGGGCTTAACAATCTAATCCAATCAGATGAATTTTATTTTCACACCCTAAATAAAAATTAAAGTTAAATGTTATGCACCCAGTTTTCAATCTAATCCAATCAGATGAATTTTATTTTCACACCCTAAATAAAAATTAAAGTTAAATGTCATGCACCCAGTTTTAGGCATTGTTTACTTCCAAAGTGCCCCATTCTCGACTGGTTGTTAAAAAAATAAATTGTTGTGTGGCTGATCATCCAGCAATATAAAAAATGCAGACTGACTTACCCATCCACAAAAACTGCTTATACAGCCACATAAAAAAATGCAGACTTGCATGTACCAAGCTAAATAAAATGTTCAAACAAGCCATAATAAAATTCTTGACTTACACAACTAAATAAAAACTGCTAACTTGTCAAGCCACACAAAAATGCTGACACCAAGCTAAATAAAAACTGTAGACTTACCCAGCCACATAAAAAATGCTGACTTAACCAGCCACATAACAACTGCAGATTTAACAAGCCAAGTAAAAACAGCTGACTTACCCAGCAACATAAAAACTGCAGACTTAACCAACCTCAAAAAACAAGTCTTATCCAGCCACATACAAACATCTGACTTACCAAGCAACAAAAAAAACTGCTGACTTACCCAGCCACATTAAAAATGCTGATTTAACGAGCTACATAAAAACTGCTGACTTACCCAGCCACATAAAACCTGCAGACTTACCCAGCCCCCCAAAAAACAGACTTACCCAGCCACAACAAACTGCTTGCTTTACCAATGCTGACTTATTCAGCCACATAAAAACTGCAGACTTAACCAGCTACGTAAAAACTGCAGACTTACCCAGCCACATAAAAACTGCATACTTACCCAGCAACAAAAAAAAAATGCTGACTTACCCAGCCACAACAAACTGATGACTTACCAAACCACAAAAAACTGCTGACTTAGCCAGCCACAAAAAACTAGACTCTCCCAGCCACAAAAAAACTACAGCCTCTCCCAGCCACATTAAAACAGCTGACTTACCCTGCCACATAAAAACTAGAGACTTAACAAGCCATATAAAATCTGCAGACTTAACCAGCCCCAAGAAATTGCTGTGTTACCCAACCACATAAAAACAGCTGACTTACCCAGCGATAAAAAACTGCTGATTTACCCAGCCACATAAAAGCTACAGACTTACCCAGCTACATAAAAACTGCTGACTTACCAAGCCACTTAAAAACAGCTGACTTACCCAGCTACATAAAAACTACAGACTTATCCAGTCACTAAAAAACTGCTGACTTACCCAGCCACATAAAAACTAGACTTATCCAGCTACATAAAAACCGCTGACTTACTGAGCCACATAAAAACTGAAGACTTTCCAAGCCACTTAAAAACAGCTTTTTTACCCAGCTACATAAAAACTGCAGACTTACCCAGTCACATTAAAACTACAGACTTACCCAGCCCCCAAAAAAAGACTTACCCAGCCACAACAAACTGTTTGCTTTACCAATGCTGACTTATCCAGCCCCATTAAAACTTCAGACTTACCCAGCCCCAAAAAACTCCTGACTTAGCCAGCCACAAAAAACTACAGAATCTCCCAGCCACATTAAAACAGCTGACTTACCCTGCCACATAAAAACTACAGACTTAATAAGCCATATAAAATCTGCAGACTTAACCAACCACAAGAAATTGCTGATTTACCCAGCCACATAAAAGCTACAGACTTACCCAGCTACATAAAAACTGCTGACTTACCAAGCCACTTAAAAACAACTGACTTACCCAGCTACATAAAAACTGCAGACTTACCCAGTCGCATTAAAACTACAGACTTACCCAGCCACATAAAAACAGCTGACTTACCCAGTCGCATTAAAACTACAGACTTACCCAGCCACATAAAACTGTTTAATCAGCCACAAAAAATTGTTGACTTACACAGCCACATAAAAACTACAGACTTACCCAGTCACATAAAAACTGCTGACTTACCAAGCCACTTAAAAACAGCTGACTTACCCAGCTACATAAAAACTACAGACTTATCCAGTCACTAAAAAACTGCTGACTTACCCAGCCACATAAAAACTAGACTTATCCAGCTACATAAAAACCGCTGACTTACTGAGCCACATAAAAACTGAAGACTTTCCAAGCCACTTAAAAACAGCTTTTTTACCCAGCTACATAAAAACTGCAGACTTACCCAGTCACATTAAAACTACAGACTTACCCAGCCCCCAAAAAAAGACTTACCCAGCCACAACAAACTGTTTGCTTTACCAATGCTGACTTATCCAGCCCCATTAAAACTTCAGACTTACCCAGCCCCAAAAAACTCCTGACTTAGCCAGCCACAAAAAACTACAGAATCTCCCAGCCACATTAAAACAGCTGACTTACCCTGCCACATAAAAACTACAGACTTAATAAGCCATATAAAATCTGCAGACTTAACCAGCCACAAGAAATTGCTGATTTACCCAGCCACATAAAAGCTACAGACTTACCCAGCTACATAAAAACTGCTGACTTACCAAGCCACTTAAAAACAACTGACTTACCCAGCTACATAAAAACTGCAGACTTACCCAGTCGCATTAAAACTACAGACTTACCCAGCCACATAAAAACAGCTGACTTACCCAGTCGCATTAAAACTACAGACTTACCCAGCCACATAAAACTGTTTAATCAGCCACAAAAAATTGTTGACTTACACAGCCACATAAAAACTACTGACTTACCCAGTCACATAAAAACTGCTGACTTACCGAGCCACATAAAAACTGCAGACTTACCAAGCCACTTAAAAACAGCTGACTTACCCAGCTACATAAAAACTGCAGTCACATTAAAACTACAGACTTACCCAGCTACATAAAAACTGCAGACTTACCCAGCCACATAAAAGCTACAGACTTACCCAGCTACATAAAAACTGCTGACTTATCAAGCCACTTAAAAACAGCTGACTTACCCAGCTACATAAAAACTGCAGACTTACCCAGTCACATTAAAACTACAGACTTACCCAGCTACATAAAAACTGCAGACTTACCCAGCCACATAAAAGCTACAGACTTACCCAGCTACATAAAAACTGCTGACTTACCAAGCCACTTAAAAACAGCTGACTTACCCAGCTACATAAAAACTGCAGACTTACCCAGTCACATTAAAACTACAGACTTACCCAGCTACATAAAAACTGCAGACTTACCCAGCCACATAAAAGCTACAGACTTACCCAGCTACATAAAAACTGCTGACTTACTAAGCCACTTAAAAACAACTGACTTACCCAGCTACATAAAAACTGCAGACTTACCCAGTCGCATTAAAACTACAGACTTACCCAGCCCCCAAAAAAAGACTTACCCAGCCACATGAAAATAGCTGACTTACCCAGTCGCATTAAAACTACAGACTTACCCAGCCACATAAAAACTGCAGACTTACCAAGCCACATAAAAACTGCAGACTTACCGAGCCACATAAAAACTGCAGACTTACCCAGCCACATAAAAACAGCTGACTTACCCAGTCACATAAAAACTACAGACTTACCCAGCCACATAAAACTGTTTAATCAGCCACAAAAAATTGTTGACTTACACAGCCACATAAAAACTACAGACTTACCCAGTCACATAAAAACTGCAGACTTACCAAGCCACATTAAAACTGCTGACTTACCCAGTCACATAAAAACTGCAGACTTACCCAGTCACATTAAAACTACAGACTTACCCAGCCACATAAAACTGTTTAATCAGCCACAAAAAATTGTTGACTTACACAGCCACATAAAAACTACAGACTTACCCAGTCACATAAAAACTGCAGACTTACCAAGCCACATTAAAACTGCTGACTTACCCAGTCACATAATAACTGCAGACTTACCCAGCCACATAAAAACTACAGACTTACCCAGCCACATAAAAACTACAGACTTACCCAGTCACATAAAAACTGCTGACTTACCCAGTCACATAAAAACTACAGACTTACCCAGTCACATAAAAACTACAGACTTACCCAGTCACATAAAAACTGCTGACTTATCCAGTCACATAAAAACTGCAGACTTACCAAGCCACTTAAAAACAGCTGACTTACCCAGCTACATAAAAACTGATTACTTACCCAGCCACATAAAAACTGCAGACTTACCAAGCCACATAAAAACTGCTGACTTACCCAGTCACATAAAAACTTTAGACTTACCCAGTCACATAAAAACTACAGACTTACCTAGCCACATAAAAACTACAGACTTGCCCAGTCACATAAAAACTGCTGACTTACCCAGTCACATAAAAACTACAGACTTACCCAGTCACATAAAAACTACAGACTTACCCAGTCACATAAAAACTGCTGACTTACCCAGTCACATAAAAACTGCAGACTTACCCAGTCACATAAAAACTACAGACTTACCCAGTCACATAAAAACTGCTGACTTACCCAGTCACATAAAAACTACAGACTTACCCAGTCACATAAAACTGTTTAATCAGCCACAAAAAATTGTTGACTTACACAGCCACATAAAAACTACAGACTTACCCAGTCACATAAAAACTACAGACTTACCCAGTCACATAAAAACTGCTGACTTACCCAGTCACATAAAAACTACAGACTTACCCAGTCACATAAAAACTGCAGACTTACCCAGTCACATAAAAACTGCTGACTTATCCAGTCACATAAAAACTGCAGACTTACCAAGCCACTTAAAAACAGCTGACTTACCCAGCTACATAAAAACTGATTACTTACCCAGCCACATAAAAACTACAGACTTACCCAGCCACATAAAACTGTTTAATCAGCCACAAAAAATTGTTGACTTACACAGCCACATAAAAACTACAGACTTACCCAGTCACATAAAAACTGCAGACTTACCAAGCCACATTAAAACTGCTGACTTACCCAGTCACATAAAAACTGCAGACTTACCCAGTCACATAAAAACTACAGACTTACCCAGCCACATAAAACTGTTTAATCAGCCACAAAAAATTGTTGACTTACCCAGCTACATAAAAACTGCAGACTTACCCAGTCACATAAAAACTACAGACTTACCGAGCCACATAAAAACTGCTGACTTACCGAGCCACATAAAAACTGCAGACTTACCAAGCCACTTAAAAACAGCTGACTTACCCAGCTACATAAAAACTGCAGACTTACACAGCCACATAAAAACTACAGACTTACCGAGCCACATAAAAACTGCTGACTTACCGAGCCACATAAAAACTGCAGACTTACCAAGCCACTTAAAAACAGCTGACTTACCCAGCTACATAAAAACTGCAGACTTACCCAGTCACATTAAAACTACAGACTTACCCAGCCACATAAAACTGTTTAATCAGCCACAAAAAATTGTTGACTTGCCCAGTCACATAAAAACTACAGACTTACCCAGCCACATAAAAACTGCAGACTTACCAAGCCACTTAAAAACAGCTGACTTACCCAGCTACATAAAAACTGCAGACTTACCCAGTCACATTAAAACTACAAACTTACCCAGCCACATAAATCTGTTTAATCAGCCACAAAAAATTGTTGACTTACCCAGTCACATAAAAACTACAGACTTACCCAGCCACATAAAAACTGCAGACTTACCAAGCCACTTAAAAACAGCTGACTTACCCAGCTACATAAAAACTGATTACTTACCCAGCCACATAAAAACTGGCTCCTTTGTCATTAAGTAACTGCCATATATATTCTCCATTTTCTTTTATTCTGTGTTGAACATAAACCTTATCTACCTGTTATCAAACAAATATTTGCAATAATTGTTTTTATCAAAAGTCATCCAAACCTTTTGAAATTTCTACTCATAAAAGAAAATAAAGGGTTCTGAAAACAAGAAAGTAATCAGACATTGCTACAAAATTTAAATAATATATCTTTATTCATATGCCATACAGATGAAGATTTATTTATTTATTTCATTTTTTCCTCCAATGTTGATAAATTTATGATGAACATCAAGAAAACAAGAACATTACAAGAAAAGGGGAGTAACTCCAACAAAATAAAATTCTATATATAGAATTGCATACGTCTGCACAATTTTACACTATGTACAACCTTTATAGAAAATGCAACATTTAGCAACAACAATACAGTAGATGACAAAATTATTGTTATGTGAGGGACAGAAAAGAAAGGGCAGTACTAATACTTTTCACTTTTACATTTCGGGAAAGTTCAACAAGGTGTGTGCTTTTCAATGGATCAAACTGATTTGATTTAATGGAGTTTAAAGTCCAAGTCAAGAATATTTTACTTATATCAGGATGTCACCAGCTATAGGTGAAGTGTCAGAAATTTTTACCTTTGCAGTGAACTTAGGACTCATATATCAAATTTGGATTTTTTTAATGGAGCTTGTTTATTTTCTGGTGCAAGAAATAGAATCAATCACTACTTGTGGTGCCAAATAGGAAAATCTCAATCCTCGTTCTAATATTCCTGAACCAAAACTCATCTGAAAGTTTATTCATGATTTACCTGATCTCTGGAGAATGCTGTAAACAGCGTGAGAAGTCCTTTATCTTGATATGATCTCCATTCTGACTTACAGAAAAAATCCTTGCTCTTATTACGGCATCCAAAAAACAGAATATTTCCTAAAATACATTGAAAACACTGCCAAATAAAAAGCATTGCTGATCTGAAAGCTTATCCTTAAACTTTTATCAAGAAGTTTTGTCCTTTAAAAATATACATTGGCTAAGTTAAGCTTATGATACACTCAAAAAAATTTTGATATTGTCCATATTTTTGAAATACTCTTGTAGTTTCTTTACCAAGTGCCAGGAAAATGTAATTTAGCGTGTTGTATGCATGTCTGCAACATACTGATTTAGTAAGCTAGCACCTTACCAAAAAGTCACCCTGTATGTGTGTTAGCACACAACAGGTTATAATACAAACTGACACGTATACCATAACTTGTTCTTAGATTCATCCATCCAAATTAATAACCTTGCTCTTGTTATGCTGAAAAATTGCTGATGCGATGTTAAACAACATTACAACCAACCTACCAGCCACAGCATTTGGGCTTATTATATTATTACATAGTGCTCAAACTGAAGCATAAGAGAATAATGACAGTTGTAAATTTTTCTGAATACATTTTACGGACAACATGATTATATAAATTTATATATACCATCCATTTGATTGACACACCTCTCCTGTATTAAACTTCTGAATGGAGCACAACCAGTACCTGTCAATAACCACAGAAAATATGAATGATAATGTTATTTACAAGCGAAAAAACAAAAGCTAACAAAATTTAATTAGCAAGTACAGTAGAACAGCTGAAAATAATAATAACAAATCTCTCTCTCTCTCTCTCTCTCTCTCTCTCTCTCTCTCTCTCTCTCCTCTCTCTCTCTCTCTCTCTCTCTCTCTCTCTCTCTCTCAGTATCAATTACAATGAAAAATCACTCGATTTTTACAATTAGTTTTATCCTATGATTAATTGTTGGAAGAATGAAAATTTTCACTAGCTATCACAAGGACAAAAGTGATAAGTTAAATAAGTTTATTAAAACAGATTACAGGGAAAAAAATCTATAGGTGCCAAAGTGCATAAACAGAGTAGTAAATTCATATTCTATATGTTAGATAAGTCCAAGGACCATAATTTTGCCAAAAATCAGTGAACCTGAATGAAACTGAAACTGGACCTGTAACCCATCATGGTAGACTGGCATACCAAATTTGAGCTCAATATCTACAAGTGTTTAGAAGAAACTCTGGAAAACTAATGATGCTGCAGGACCATTTATTAACTATTATAATTATTATTGTTATTATAATAATATTATTATTATAATTATTATTATTATAATATTATTACTTTGAATTAAAAAATTCTAAGATTTACAGTGACAAAGTTTTTGATGTTTTCGAATAATTTACTCACCTGGTCCAACCATGATTACAGGTGTGTTAGGATCCTTGGAAATGCTATGGTTCCCTTCTTGACCCATATAGGAACTTTAACATTATCAGATGGATTAAGTCCAGCTAACCACGTAGAACATACCCCTCGTCGAGGCTTGTATAATTTAGTTTTATATTCTACTACAGCCATTAATATATGTAATTCTTCAGGATAAGCCTGATAAAGAAAATAAACTGATTTTATTGAAAACCAATTATTTACTATGTACATGTATGAGGCCACAATTAAAAATATCTTTGTTTCCCCTTGCCCTACCCTTACTTCTGATATTGGGTAGGTAGGTAGGCTTTTTTTTTTATTTCCTCATAGTTTTCTTTTCTGGTTAGGAATTATTTTTCACATGTCACCTTGTGTGTTTACTAGTACATCTTCATCACTACGGTGTTTGTATCTCATTGAATTATAACAGTATAAGCATCTTGACAACTAAGAAGGTTGGCAACTAAATCATGAAAAGGAAAGAGAATCGAACCGGAATCTATTAGCACAGAATTGCGGAAAAAAAAAAAAAAAAAAAAAAAAAAACACTATCAAATTTTTTCAGTCGGCGGGATTTTTTATGGTCGGTTGCGCAAGGGGAAACAAACTATGTTTTTATTTTGGCCTGACAGAAATATTTTACTGTGTTTGGATTCAGCTGGTATCAAATCATACAAATGTAACTTACTGGTTTTTATATGCAGGTGCCCCTGATAAACAGGTAAGCTTTAAATCGGAATGAAAAATATTTTCAAATTTTTAACTGTTGTAATAGTGCTACAGAAAAAGCAGTTGGTTGTAAAGCTGGTGTGATATCAGACAAACATTCCAATGATACATTAAAAACGGCTGACTTTAATTGCAGGTGGCTTTTATACACGTAAGCTTTATATCAGGTTAGACTGTATTTATTTTGTTACCTGTTGTGATGATGCTATGGAGAATGCTCTTGGCTGTAAAGCTGGTATCAGATCAAAGAAATATTCAAATGGTATATTACTGCTGGTGTGAGGGAAATCTTGTAAAACCTAGTAAAACACATTAGTTATATTTATTAGGTTATAAATCATAATCGATAAACAAGCTCAGATTAGGAAATAACATGGATATGACTTTCAATATTTTCCCAATCTTTTGAAATGCTTCTAAAATAAAATTGATAATTTGAGTTCCGTAAATTAAACACTATTTGTATGCTTTAAATTGTATCCATAATTGTGTTAACATGATAAATCCAATGCCTGGAACAGCCAATCTGCCAAACCTAATTACTAACTGGTTTTGGAACTATTAAACAAGAGGCCCAAGTGGGCCTGTACTGCTCAACTGGCAGGACAAACATGGCAATAAAAAACTAGCCCACCTAGGGACCACTCGCATCAAATTTGGTTTCATTTGCCAATAACAAGGCAAAAGTTACGGAAAAACCTGTTAAATATATTAAATGGCCAGAGTTCTACATTCCATATATCAAATTTGAACCAAACTGATCAACAAATAAATATGTTATGGCCGTTTTCCTGTTTTTTTCTATTTGTAGTAACAGCAGCCATCTTGGATTTAGGATGGGGCTGAAAATCACAAAATTTAATCTACTCCGATTAGGAACCTTCCACACCAAATTTGGTTTCTTTTGGTCAAGTGGTTTCAGAGAAGAAAATTTTCAAAGAATCAGCTGTATTTAGCAGCTAATTTGCACATTTTCCCAATAACATGCCAGTGAAAAAAGTTACGGAAAAAATGTTATATATATTAAATGGCCAGAGTTCTACATTCCATATACCAAATTTGAACCAAATTGATCAACAAATAAATATGTTATGGCCATTTTACTGGTTTTTCTATTTATAGTAACAGCAGCCATCTTGGGTTTAGGATCGGGCTGAAAATCACAAAATTTAATCTACTCCACCTAGGGACCTTCCACACCAAATTTGGTTTCATTTGGTCATGATTCAGAGAAGAAGATTGAAGTTTACACATGCACGGACACACGATGCTTTGCCATGCCATAAGCTCAGCTGGCCATAGCCAGTTGAGCTAAGAACTTAGGAAAAAATGCATGATAGTTAAATGTACAACATACTTTACTAAATTTTGTTTTAAACAATTCTTAAATCATACAAAAAAGATGTCCTATTTAACCATAATAACACTGATTCGGAGTTGAAAATTATTTTACATTTTGATGTCATGGACAATGTTTTCATATATATGTTTTTATAAAAAGACGTGAAATTTCCAATCATCCACTAAATTATAATAATGAATGACTTCATTAACTACATTATTTCTTCATTGGCTTCGTTGGAAGTGGATTTTAAAGTGATAATCATTTATATAGGCCACTTCCATCTATGGAATGAATGGTGCTGATGTTCCAAATATTTTCAGATAATTATAGACTGACCTACCTCTAGTATACTTCTTTTGACTCTGTTACAATAACTATATAATTCTTCCTAAAATATATATATACACGAAAATTACATACAGAAAATTACCATTATCAAAAATAAAACAAAAATTCTGAATTTTACAGTTTCTGACACCAAGGTTTTTAAGGATCACTTTACCATGCACTATTTCAACAAAAACCTTTCATTTTTTGTAAATTTATTTCACTTTACTGACCAAAGTCAATCATCAAGTTTCTGCAAGATGACTTTGGCTAGGTTTGCTTTGGTTCATATACAAGATCAAAATTAATTCTAAAAATTTATTTTGTATCACATACAATTAAAAACATTTTTAAATCCAGCCACTTATAGTGACAAGGTATTAAGTTATTTTCTTAATTCTTATTAAAAGATGGGTTGCAAATTTCTCGGTTGCAGTGGCAGCATTTAACTGTTAAGGTTTTAGCCTTCAAACTCAGGGCATCTCACCACTGTGGGTTCTACTCATATCCACCATATCTTGAGAAAGATTTTTCCTTTATCTGTGACACTGTGGGGCAACTGTGAGTGTACTAGTACTCTTAAGGGTACCATAAGTATGCACCAGTACAATGCAGATCAGAAACACTTGCACATTTATGAACCACATGAACTTACATAAAGCTTTAACCTCCAGATTAATAACAAAACATTGTCTTACAAAAATAGTTGAAAAATGCTGATACAACATGAAACAACATTAACCAACCAACCAACCAACCCAACAACAATAAGTTTTATGACGATAACAATACATTGAGAATTTTTCAGTTTTTTCAAAAAAAAATACCATGTTATCAATCTCTATGGATTAATCTAAGAACAATGTCTTGTATAAATTAATATATTAAGGGTATCAGTAACACTGTTTTGTAAACACACATGTAAGTGTCACGTGAAAGTATATTAATGGGTAGGTATGGTGAGATGTTATTATGGTCAAGTCTTATGAGTGCACAAGTCTCGTGTGCATCTTAAGGGTAGTATGTATAGGATAATATAATATTGTCATTCAAGCCATTGCAGACACAGATATACAATATATTTTTGATATATATTTAAACAATTCTTTTTTACTTGTAGATTAAGTCAGGATGTCAGGAATTTTACAACACATTTGATATTTTATTGTAAATATAATTAATATGTATACTATATAAACGGATGTCGACTAGTTGGCCAGACACCCAAAACAATGTGTTTGTTTTTTTGAATAAATGTTTTATGTTCGTTTGAACAGAGTGAATTAGGACATAAAAGAGGTGCAAGCGTGTATTATGATCTGCACATACTTAAGGACACTTTTGTTTAGGTGCTAGTTTACACAGTCAATATACGTGTACCACTCACCCAATCACATTATCTTGGGACTAGATGAACCAGTTGATACTTATTCCCTCTTAATTAAATTAAGTATTTATACCGACTTATGAAACTCTACTGAATACCATAAGGTATCCACTAAGAATAATAAATGCCATAATTAGTTTCTTAGGGGTGTTGGTTTCCTATTTTACTTAGTATTGATTATTCCCTCTTAACACAGAGTACCAGGACAGGAAGCAGCATCTCAAATTTTAAGAGTTTAATGTATGACCCTACCAGGGTTGAAATCCAAAATTATGCTTAGGTAAATTCAAAGTGATGCTAAATAAATGTGATATACATAGTAACCTGCCCTTCTGCTGTACAAAATTCTTTTAATTTTTCTTTCTCCAATTCATCTTCGGAAAATAGACACATAAGTTCGAAAAATGATCTGCGTGGGACACTGTTGATATCAAGATAGTTCTCCACTAAATATTTCACTGAACAGGGATTTGGTAGTGTGTTTGGTATCTGTATATCTGAAAATATATGTCAAGTTATTTAAATTAAATGAAGGGATTATGTGCATGAGTGGTCTTCAGTGCATGCTAACTAATTACAGCATTTCTCAATGTCTAGGTTCAAATCCCACTCAGCACAGATTCTAGAGTGAGAAAGTTTATCAACTGACTGGCCCAAGCTTGATGTTTTTTTTTTCCTTTTTCAGTTTTCTGATTTTCTCCAATGTCCATGAACTGAACCTGGGACTATGTGAGTGGTCTTTAGACCCTAACTAATTACAACACCTCTAACTGCCTAGGTTCAAATCCCACTTAGGACAGATCCTAATGTGAGAAAGTTTGTCAAATTGACTGGGCCAAGCTTGATGGTTTTCTCCAGGCACTCTGGTTTCCTCCAACATCCCTGAACTGACCACCAGGATATAAGTGAAAATAGGGCACTATTATACCACTCAAATCAACTCAAATTGTTTTCAGAATTTTAGTTTTGAAATTGTGAAATTTTAGTCATTTTCCCCAATAGACGTTACCCAGTTTTAGCAGTAATTTTAGGGAAAAATAACTGATTTTCACAGAAAATGTAACAGTTTATGTAAAATTAAACACATAGTCCTATAAAGTTATAGATCAACTACTGAAAAAAATGTATTGTGTAAGTCTTATAACCCAAAGGAAGAACATAAAAACAGAATTTCTTCATAGAAACAAGAAAATGCTCACTTCCACATCTAGTGCAACACTAGTGATAGAAACAGACATTATATCACTTACAAAGACAATTTGATGTCAGATCTGTGGTACCTTACATGTATCTGTGTTCGCTTGTCAAATGTTTGTGGCTTTTTTCTCCAAATTTTGCTCAACCATCCCAGAACTTACAGCCTTAATACAGGTCAAATAATCTTGCCTGGGATATGAACACCATTACTTAATTCTACCTTTTGGGCATGACACTTACAGATCACACACCACCTATGTTCAAACTCCACTTGGAAAGATCCTGTAATGTAGTTGGAGAAAGATTGTCAATTGGCTTGAAAAAGGCCGGTGGTTTTCTCCAGGCACTCCAGTTTCCTCAATCATCCTAAAACTAACTGCCTTGACATACATGTGAAAGGATCTTGACTGGGACATTAAACACCACTTTTCTGCTCCACTTCACTCACTCCATCATATATGGTCAAGTTACAAGGGACATAACTCATACCAACCTGGATCATTTTGCTGTAATGTGAAATAATCATCTGTTTTTAGCTTCATATGTGATATAAAATCATTTACGGTTTCCATGGAATTCTTTGGTGCAATCATAACAACATCCCCAGGAGAATAACTAAGCAAATTAATTAAAATTTAATTTAAAAAAAAACACAATTTATAACACATTAAAATGGTAGGCATGACAGCAACCAAAAATAGGTGTATAATTTTTTTGTTGGTTATATATCCTGAAAATAAATTCACTTTTATTTTTTCCCTAAAAAGTTACTATAATTTAAAATTGCATTACTTATGACATCATAATGATCATGGTGATGTCAATAAAACAATTTTCACAGCATAATGATATCAATTTATTTTTAGTTGTGTAAATTTAGTTAAATATGTAGGGGTGTCTATGTTAACTTATCATACCATCTTTTTATGATGCAAAAAAAAAAGATATTTTGAAAAAAATGCTGATCTGAGACGAAGCAAAAAATCTCATAATAGCTAATGTGAATAATATGATTTTGGTACTGAATTTCAAATTCTACACAATGTAAATACATTCAGTGCTCTAGGATTTTTCCTTGACACTTACTTGCCATGGTAAAGTCACAACAGAAAATCCACTTTCCCACAGAACAATTTCACTTTTCCCATATCTTGGCAAGAAAAATAAAAATTGTGAGTAAATGAAAATTCAAAAACTAAGCAGTGGTAAATTAATCTATTTACATAAGTGGTATCTATAAAAACAAACAATTTCTTTTTCAGGTAAAAAATAACATTTTTCCCCTGGTCATAAAATTGATTTCTACTTTTTTTTTTTTTAATCAATTTTCTTTTTTTTTTCCTCTGGTGGTTCTGTTTTTTTTTTTTTTTGAGAACTTGAACCCGAATTTTTCAAACCCCCCCCCCCAAAAAAAAATAAATAATAAATAAATAAATAAATAAATAAATAAAATAAAAAAATATTTTAATAAAACACTTAAAATGACCCAGGAAGGATTGAATGAGCCAGGAAGTAGTCCTACACATACATGTAAAGCTATTGCATTCTTCAGACTCTGTTTGTTCATTGTATATTATCATTTTACATTTTATTAATAACAAAAAAATTGTTTTTAATATTATTTATTGGAAAACAAATAACAGATGTTCTGACAAACCAACAAAAAAGAGAGGATTGCAAAATAGAGATACTGTAGGAGTTATCTCCCTTTACCAGTAAAAAATGGAAATTCTGGGAACAGGGTTTCAATTTGAAAAATTTATTCAGCTGACAATGTTGCATCGAGAACGTTTATCAGTAGAAAATGTAAAAAAGAAACTGCATTTGATAATGAATAATATGCATTTTATTGTAATAAATTTCACTTTCCCACGGAGAAGAAAGCCAATATTTATCACTTTCCCGTGACCAAAATTCACTTGGTAAGGGAGACGGGAAATGGGAATCCTAGAGCACTGACATTGTATTTCACATATGCCACATTTATCTAAACCTGGTGTAGAAAATTTACAATATATTTAACATTATACAAAGTATGCATGATTATTTCTCGACACATTACAGTTTCTTCTCTGTTAATAACAATTCTTTTCATGTGTAGTGGACTGGGTAACTCAGATGGAAGCGTGGGAGGTTCTGAGTTCAATCCCAAGTTCGTCCCTGCATTTTTTTATCCCGTTATAGTTTGATGGCCAGTGTGGCTCTCAAGAAGTTGTGGACTGCAACTGCTGGCCATATAAAGCTCATCCGAGAAAATTTAAGGTACATTTTTCTCACAGGACAATGGAAAACTCAAAAACGACAGGGGAGGAATATAACAGTGTCAGTAGCTCTGTTGGTAGAGCACCCCCCTATAGTGTGGGAAGTCCTGGGTTTGATCCCCAATCCTACATTTTTCTCCTTCCTGTTATACATGTAAGAAATGATGAAAAGGGGATGCTATGATTTGAGGTAAATCATTTATTTCATTATGATGATACTAGCAGAAAGGTCAATACTCTCATAATAATGATCTAACAAACCTAATAGATGATCCTGAAATGTTAAATTTGACCAATCGTACATCCTGAAAATGATCTATAGCAGTCACTCTTTCATTGGACATTAGGGAAGCATAAAATGGATTTGATTGGCTGTGTAATTTTTCAGATGAACTTTGAACTCTATCTGATGATAGGTCACATGTTTCTTTGACTGTATCCAAGAAGTTAACTTTGTATCTTGCTGGTGTCTACAAAAGAAACAATTAACATTTAAGGGATTATTTTGAAGAGGAACAAATTTTGGAGGTAGTACATGTATTTCAAACATCAAAATATAAATTGTGAAAATGTTTGCCCATGAGGGATTTGTTTTAGATCACCGAAATAAATTCGCTAACATTTCCAACTGACTTCTTATCAAAATCACCAAAATAAAGCCTCTTATGGCCTATGTGTAAATCCCAATTATGATCTATTTGCCAGTTTACTTGATGGAAGTTGGCTGTTTTCTCCAGGCAGTCTGGTTTTTTCCAAAATTCTCCACATTTTAAGTACAGTGCTAGTGGCTGGCAAAATGCCTATTATTTTTAAGTTTACTGGCTACGTTTATTTGAATTAAATTCAAATTGTTTAGCCTAACTACAGGTAAAAACTTGAGTTGATTACATGCTACTTGCTTAAAAAATTCTTATACTTTCTTATCTTTATAAACCCCTGTCTCAGCAATTCAGTAAGTCAACATAAACAAACATTTTACCTACCCACCCACCCTTAAACTTACACTATATCAGCACTTATGAATTTCAGTTCCTGGTGGTAATGGATACAGGTCCAGAAATTTGTTCCATAATTCTGTCAGCCAGGGATAAAACACTATTTAACCTACCCACCCACCCTAAAACTTACACTATATCAGTACTTATGATTTCAGTTCCTGGTGGTAATGGGTACAGGTCCAGAATTTTGTTCCATAATTCTGTCAGCCAGGGATAAAACAATATTTACACCTACCCACCCACCCTAAAACTTACACTATATCAGCACTTATGATTTCAGTTCCTGGTGGTAATGGATACAGGTCAATATCTAGAACTGTGTTCAATAATTCTAAAAGCCAGGGATAAATAAACATTTTATCTACCCACCCACCCTAAAACTTACACTATATCAGCACTTATGATTTCAGTTCCTGGTGGTAATGGATACAGGTCAAGAAATTTGTTCCATAATTCTGTCAGCCAGGGATAAAACAATATTTACACCTACCCACCCACCCTAAAACTTACACTATATCAGCACTTATGATTTCAGTTCCTGGTGGTAATGGATACAGGTCAATATCTAGAACTGTGTTCAATAATTCTAAAAGCCAGGGATAAATAAACATTTTATCTACCCACCCACCCTAAAACTTACACTATATCAGCACTTATGATTTCAGTTCCTGGTGGTAATGGATACAGGTCAAGAAATTTGTTCCATAATTCTGTCAGCCAGGGATAAAACAATATTTACACCTACCCACCCACCCTAAAACTTACACTATATCAGCACTTATGATGTCAGTTCCTGGTGGTAATGGATACAGGTCCAGAACTTTGTTCCATAATTCTGTAAGCCAGGGATATACAACAGCATCAAGTCTGATGAACAGAAATGTTAACAGATTAATTATTTTTATTTTAAACACCATCCAAAGGTACATATATTCTATTCTGTAATAAAAGAAGTCCAATGACCTTCTAGGGTATTCAAATTTAAGTGACATATATCACGGTCAAGTTTTCAAAAGAAGACACTTACCGGTAGTACCTGTTTTGATCATCAAGTAGATTAAAGCAGAGTAATGCTCTAGTCAAGACTCTTTCACATATCGAGACAGTCAATTCAGTAAATGTTGGAAGAAATCGCAGTGCATGAAAAAACGCTAGTTTTCAACAAGTAAACTGACAAACTTTTTCATACAAGGATCGGTATAAGTGGGATTTTTACCTTATCACAGATGTGGATCAAGGATGTGATATGATCTGTAAGCATAAGCTTAAGCTTTGGACCACTCAGCCAGAAGGCCCTGATTAATGAGTATTGATCATTAGGCATCGGATTTATCAATGAGCCTGGGAGGTGTCCTAAATCAGTTCTGTCTTTTAAATTTTGTAAATATATTTTTTAAATCCAGACAATTTAATTCAGTAGGTCATGAAACTATGAAATCACTTGTGACTTTAGCAAACTTATGTATTTGTCTTTGCAGAGTTAAGGATTGCAAATTCATATAAGTTGCCAAGACAGACCATTTTCAACAACAAAATCATAAGTAATCTACATTATTTAGTACTGCAAACCAAAATTAAGGTCGTCAATCAGCTGAATCCGGGGCTGAAAATGGGCCCTATTCCCACGGTTCAGGATTTTATTTTCAGAAATATTAAAGTAAATTTTCTCAATTTGAATATACTTGCAGCTGAAAAAAAATTTAAAACAACAAAAAAAAATTTTTTTACCAACCAACCAATTTGAATAAAATAACAAAACTGTAAACTTTACACTTCATTTTTGTTTTGTTTTGTTTGTTTTGTTTGTTTTTTTTTTTTTTTTTTTGTTCTCCAAAAAACACAGATTTTCACAAAGCGAAGATTAAAAGGGATCCAAAGAATAACAAGGGTCTATAACAACCCTGAAAATGCTGAAGAATAATCAAATGACATTGACATATATATACATGCCCAAGGTCATGCTGGTCGTCTGCTAAACCAGCAGGCAGTAAATTCTCTCCACCTAACTGCTGTAAACGTTTGAGTAGTTTCTTAGCAATAAAGTTAAATCTGAAATGAAAAAAAAAAATCAGAATGAGGTTCAGTAGTTTATTAAGTGATCACTATTCCATAATGTTTTTTGAAGAATGTTTTAGAGAATTTTTTGGTTCCAGAATAATTTGTATTTATGAATAAATGTCAAAACTTGGATGCAATTCCTTATCTAATGGGGTCTATAAAACTCTTCATGCAACCTGCTTAGTTCTTATAAAAAAATGTCAACTTATGCAACTGATTCTATTTAGAGATTATCACACCCTTTATCAGCCCGAGAGTCCTGATATCAGCCAGAGGGCAGAAGACCCGAGGGCTGATATCAGGACTCGAGGGCTGATGAAGGGTGTGATATCAAAATGGTCATATCATAAACTTTTTATCATATGTTTGCTTTGAAGTAAAATTAACAATTGAAAATAATTAAATTTTTTAAACAGTCAGCAGGTTTTATTTTTTATATCTATCATGATCTCATAGATAATTTTTTACCACATACGTCATACGTCAATGTTACCCTAAGCAACCGCTGACGTCGATCTTCCAACAACTAGGTCAGTCAGTCGCCATATTTGTCCAACATGACGTGGACAGAGGCATTTGTTTTCTTCATAAAAAGTGAAGGTTGTTAAAATTAGTTTTAAGATCTGCAGTCATGCAGTCATTAATCATGATCATGATGACAATAGGGAATCTGAGTTTTTGAACCGGCAGGTGCATCATATTTTGGATATGTTACACTGATGACAGGGAAACGTCACCGCACAAGTACAGGAACGAATTGGCTACTAGCTGGAATGATTTAATTTTTGGCTTCTGTAAGTTTTATTGATGATAGTGATGACAACATATTATTAATTGATATTTTGTATGGGTGAACAGTTCCGCTTCGAACTGATGTCTCATTATTGTCTTGACATACTTGTCTCAGCTGGAAGCCAGCATGGTTTATATTTTCAAGTGCCGTCATGCACAATCAGTGTAAACTAGTTGTACCTCTCCGATGTGTTTGTATGTTTGCAAATTCCGAAACTCTGTTTAAAATTAACTTAAATACAACTGATACATGAATGAACTGCACACATGCTCATCGTGTTAACCATAAACAGTCAGTATCAAGCTGAAGCGACACTAAAATCCGCCATTATCGGAATTTTATGAGGGGTGTGATATCACTTTTCTAGGGGTGTGATATCACTTTTCTAGGGGTGATATCAACTTGTGTAAATTCGAGTTATCACACATACAAAAATAGTGATATTATATATAATTATTAGTAAACATGATATGATATAATATATGTCCAAAGCAGACATGTTTTATGTGGTCTTTTAAAATTACTTATATTTCAATATCAAGGCTTTTGATATTTAATAA
>CM056606.1:14592230-14660954 GCA_029721355.1 Tegillarca granosa | reverse complement strand
TTTTGTTACAAACTTTGTGTGAAAATCTTCCAATTATGTAGAAAATATGATGCCGCCAGACTACCTAAACAGTTTTCTACATCACGACCATTTAATTTCAACTGTAAATAAACATTGCACAAAAGATTGGATTTTTATGTTTTTTTATTTTTAGCCATGCCACTCGAGACTCGACTCAATATGTTCATCAGATTCGTCCGTTTCTGGTTCGAATAAATAATGGTAATACTCCAAATTCATCAATTATAAGATTGTCTACTGCTTCCCAAAATAATGACGAACAATTTGACATAAATAGGTATATGTCAGACTCGTTACTTTCTTCTACACAAGTCAGTATATCATCATTGTAACTACCGTCTATTATGTTTGACACTACTTCTAATACTGCAATGACGTCACACGTTTATAACTCAAAACGAGGGGTTTCTTTTTGCGATAAAGAGAAAGTTATAAAATGTGGATTTCAAACCGCTGTAACTTTTTTATTTTGTCACCAATTTTGATGCGGTTTTCAATATTGTTATATTTAAATATATAAAAACAATTGTTATAAAAAAAATTTGGTTACAGGTACCCTTTAAAGTCAACATTTACACGGATTTTACAAAGAACAAAATAAGACTGATTTTTTTCATTTAGAAAAATCGACTGTAAATGTTATTTCATACACATGTATAAAACAATGTACATGTAAAATTGTAAAAACTATACCAATAAACATTGATAACAAAAAAGTAACTGAATAAGTGTCGCGTACAAAGACACAGTTGATTGTATTATTCTGAGTACTGTTAATCGTTTTAACGAGAAATATTTAAGCGGCAAAACGGAGAAATTTTGACGATCTACTAACTTATCTAACGGGCAACTTGATGTGTAAGATACGCAACATTTCTACTTTCAACTGACTTAAACTCAAACCACTAGGTTTAACACTAAAATCAAACCATGTGTCGGCAATTACCGAGGGTCATACTACATTGAATATTTATCTCCAGGTTTCACGTTTTGATCAAATTACTTATTGGCCAGTTTTGAACTCGAACGATCCTCTGAATATAAGAAAAACGGCAACATAGGAAATTTTTCATTCACTGGTGGAATGTTATTTTTTTAAATTTAAAGACTTATGATCTAAGTCTTAATTCCTAGATTCAAACGTTGGCAAAGCTGTTAATAGGCATTCAAAGGGTCATATTAATATATAAATAAATTGTTGACTTATGGATATTTAAACGTAGGTTAAGCAAGGCCGTCAAAAATATTAACGATCGCTATCACAATAAGATGGCTGAAAATGTTGCTACATGATACATTTTCTGACAGCAGAAAGCACTGCCTTTTAAGTTAAGGACACCCTCGGGTAGTAACACTCTACTAGTAACGACACTCGCTCAGGAGTAGTTTTAATGTGCCATATATGCACATTTCGGAAATTCAATCCTCATCAGTGACACAAGGGGCCGAAAGAGGTGACAGTTAAAAAAATATGATCTAAACATTTGAAAATTAATGAATTTAAAATTCTAAAATTATATGAATCCAAACCCAACGAAGGATTGCTTTTGAAATAAACCAAACTTCCAAATTATATACATTTTACACCTATATGAACATAGGCTGGAATGTTTGTTTGAAATTTGTAACGTATTCAGTGTTAACTTGTCCAAGTTCATTGAAATATCTAACCTCTTGTCTTGTTACGTCTGCTCCACGTTCTTTCCATCTCACGACATCTGTATTGTTTAAGTAAAATAAAATGAAATTATAAATACATATATTGCCAAAACAAAGAATTTTAGATGAAAAACACCCGTTCTCACTTTTTAAGTGAAACTTTACGCGTTTAGCTTCATTTGCTAGTTTTCTTAGTTTTAGATTGTAATTTGAACGTGAACTTGCATGTTTGTGTAACATTAAAGTGATTCGATTGCAAACTTTCTAATTCTCGTTATAGACATAAGATGTTTTGACGTTACAGATAATGTAAAATTGACGACCTAAATCTAAACTTATTAATAATGATAAGAATCCAATTACAATGCACAGAAAAACAATGGGCCGATAACATTTACAAGTTACAGCCCATGAACTGCTAGAGGGCTTTAACTTCCAGGGAGATCACGATTGTAAACATTTATCTATAAATGTCTGATTTATTAGTTTTAATACATCGATTGTTTTATGTAAAATACATAGACTGGAAATTTATGTAATATAAATATATCATATATCAAATATATATAATGGCAATATATCTTTTTTTAAATTAATTTTCTTTACTTGCCATTTAAATTAACCAGTGTTAGACATCGATCTTATACAATCTGTCGATTTGTATGTTGACCTTATCTTAAAACGTGCTTAGATACTTTAGAGGGTTGTCCCATGGAATCAAACATGGGAATCCTTTTAATACAGAAAAAAGTTGATTATATGTTGCCATTTTTATAGTAAATAATGTATTTATTCCTAGTGATCGGTCCTCATACCCACCTAACCTGGATTTATATAATATATCACTCACTTGAATTTTGAACATTTGAAAAAAGTTACACAATTACACACCGAAAATCTTTAAGTATTTTTCTTCAGTTTCAGGTTGTAAGAATTATTATTCACTTACTGATGCCGGATACATAAATATGTTATATTAAACACGAAAAGAGTTAAAAATATAATTTTATAAATACACTGGTGTTCTATTTATTCACACGGTTCACAGTATTTATTAACCAATAAATTACTTTTTGCAAAACTACAATAAAGGGAAATGTTACTTAATAAAATAAATCTAAAAAGTGTCGAATATATATTTTTCATTTGACTTAATTATCTTTATTTTTAATTCAATTTTTGTAATTTTTTTTTTTTTTTTGGAGGGGGGGTGTAAGCCATTGTCGGCACAAGCTTTATGTTTAATATATGTTAATTATGAATTAATTATTATAACCAGAGTTTCATATATGAGAATTTTGGATACAGCAATAATAGTAAACTTATAGAAACAGGCCACGAAATATTAGGTTGAACACTTACAGGGGTTTGGTTGCACAGTTGTCTAAAGCGCTCGCTTACGGATCACATACAGCCAAATGTTTTCGATTTGGTTTTTTTTAACTATTTTTATAATCCTTTATTTATTAATATTTATTAATTTTTTTTTAAATTATAGTTTATTTCTAAAGACACTGAAAATGTGATATCTTTTCATTCTCTCGTTTGTGAATGATCTTAAAAATAAAACGTATGATCAAAAATATGATCCTAAAAGTATATTCACCGTGTGTAACATAAAATGAAAATTACATGACTGTTTATGTAAGTTAACTAACTTATGTGTCGTTAATATTGATCAGTAGCTTTATAAATAGATACGGTGTGAGTTGAGAGAGAGAGAGAGAGAGAGAGAGAGAGAGAGAGAGAGAGAGAGAGAGAGAGAGAGAGAGAGAGAGAGAGTGTGTGTATGTGTTTATCTACTTTATTCTTCCAGAATCCTTGACATTTATTGTAAGGGTGATTACCATATACACAGCCGTAAAGGAGATGTGATTTCAGTGAGAGAGAGAGAGAGAGAGAGAGAGAGAGAGAGAGAGAGAGAGTTTAAAAAGGAAAGCTAATTTTATGCGGGAAATATAAGAAGGTAGTGAATATAAGTGATAAAAAGTAAACAAGTTCGAAGTGATTATGACAGAAATTGGGATCAAAGTAATTATAGATAGAAAAAAAATTCTAAGTGATAATCACTGATAAAAAGCAGATAAGAGTACTTTTAAAATTACGTTTGAACGAGCATAATAATAATGGTTAAAATGGCTAGTCGTTATTATAGAATTTGTTCAAACAGGATCGTAGTAATTGTGAAATGTGTTCCAACGATCTCGCATTAACTATCAATAATGGTTGTTTATTGTAAACAATTTACTTTTACCATATATAGAAGCGTAAAAAGTTACAAGGTACTTGGAAAAATAAAAAATATTTGATGTATAAAGGGCGGGATATGTGTGTTTATAAAACCATGTCAAAGGGTGGATATACACAGGTATCATCAATAACCTGTGTATATTTACCCGTCGGTATACATGCAATTAAAGATATAGGGGTTGTGTCCTTGTCCCAGAGACGGTCTTGTATACTTAAACAGTTTTAAGCATGCAATATATCCAATGCCATAGGTTGACATCCCCTATTATCTGACCACGTGTCAAAATTAAGTCAAGACACATCAACCCTAATGTCACACTGTTGGATTTGAATAACAAGTTAAAAAACTAAATATAAAGTAGAACTGCGATGGCTCGAAGAACAAGGGACTTTGACTTAATATTCAAGCCATCAGGGGGCTCGAGCGATCAAACATTGAAATATGATTAGAGGTTCACGTCCTTATGTTTACCGACTGTTAAATTTGTTTTAAATGTAAATAAACTAAAAGGTCAAATAATGAAATGTCCGAATTAAAATTCCATTATTTATCACGAAATATTTTTAAAAAATCGAAAAAAAAGAAAAAAAGAAAAAAAAAAGTGCCATACAAATACAAAATTCATTTCAAATTACATGTTGACCTGTAATCTGCCGTATGATGTTATGACTACGGGGTTAGAATATGGCACTTTATTTTAATTTCAACAGGTGGTGATACAAAATAAACTTACTTTATTCTTTGTGGCACATGGAATGCTTTAAAGAAAAAACAATACAAAACACAATTATTACCGGTCGTTTTAATCACAGGAAATAGCGATAATACAGTTCCAAGGGCATGTAAATAACAGAAGCTTGATTTGCAATAATAAGACACGAGCGACTGAGGTGTTTTAAAAATAGCGATCAAACACATCTGCGTGTCGAAATCGGATTAAAAGATGGAAGAACTGAGCTTATCGACACTCTCTAAGTAGGCTAATTATTAATTCGTTAATTTTAGGTAACTTTCTAGGTTAATCGTTTCGTTACTTATGATGAAATCCGTAATATGGCTTCAGCTTGTGTTTTGTTTACAATGACCAGGATCACATGTCCGTCTGACAAAAACTGTATTCGAGCGAAAGAAGTTGAATTTTTACTAATTTTATACTTTTGAAAAATATTTATTGTTCGAGCGAGCGGGGGTATTTGAGTTAACAAAGTTCGAGCGATCGAGGTTTTTTTTTACATGGGATGTAATAGAAAATTGGTCGGGACGAACAGATGACTTCGAGTTATCCGGGGTATTCCAGGCAACGAAGTTCGAGCGATCGAAGTGTTACTGTAATTAAAAATAATAAAATACATTTATTGATAGAAAACAGCGAAGTTGATATATATATATATATATATATATATATATATATATATATATATATAAAACCATTTAACACAAAGCAATCGATTTATTTACTTGAAACACTAGACAATTAACAGAAAAATAATGGTAGCAACTAAGTAGCTTACAGCTTTGAACTCCCCGGAAGTTCTTGCCCTCTAGCGGATCGAGAGCCGTAACTCTATATTTCTGGAAACAATTCTGTATAAATATAATAACCACTGCATTATTGTTTAATACTTTGTAAAAAATCATAGCGACATATTTTATACTTTTAAGGGTTTTGCTATGATGTTAAAAGCTTATAAAACACAAACCACATTGTTGAAAACCTAATTGAAATTAAGAAATAATCTGTCTGAAAACATTTACTTTTAGTATTACTGCTAAAAAAATTGTAACAATGTAGACAATAGCAAGAATATTATCTTTTGAAAAATGTCGACAAAAGAAATTGAAGTTTGTTTGCCTTAGTTCAAACGCAAATTTTGTTAGACGCCAAAATTTCAGATTTATTTCAGCTGCAAATGCACTTTTCAACTCTTGCCCAAATCCGGTTCAAAAATATAACACATATAATATTTTCGATATATCATCGACAAATCAAACTAATAATGCTAATAGATGGTTATTATTTATTTACTGTTGATTTACAATACGTCGGTGATATATCGCAAATATTTGACATTAGCTGAGTTGTTGTTAATGATCACGTTTTTCAATTCAATCATGCTTCATTAATATTTTACACTTTTTGCATATTATATGCCATTCAGATTGGTGTTTACGATGACAAAATTCAAATGAAAAAAGCATCCGTGTGATTTATTTATAAGAGGTTGTATTTTACCTGTAGGCTTTTTTTACAAATTGTTTCAGAATGTTTTTTAATCTTTGCTCAAAGGTCGGATGAAATTTCGTATTGTTTTAAAGTTAATTTCGTTTATCTGTTTTTTAGATTGATTTGTGATCCTACGCAAATTTGCCAACTATTTTGTCGCCACTTTAAAGCATACACACAACAATTTTGCTACAATCTTTACAATTATTAATATTTACAATTATTACATTCTTTCTAAAATTGCAAAAATTTGCATTGTTATTATTTATTTAAAATCGGTACATTATACTTTTTTGCCTTATTTCCTGCAAGTTTATTAAAAACAAGTGCTTTAAGATACTTTTGTTTTAAATTTTGTTTGATTTATTTATTTATTTATTGATATATTTATTTTGTAGAATTTAGATGATATATAGCAAATACCTGCTAAATTATTTGCCATATGTGGACTTATGGTAAAATCATTCCTTATCAGTGACACAAGGGGCCGAAAAGTTTAATAGATAAAAAACATAAGCCAAACAGTTTAAAAAAATGTATCTCAAGTTCAAAAATTATATGAATCCAAATCCAGCTAAGGAATGTTTTGCATGAGGTAACAGATCTTAGTTTTAAATAAATTAAAAAAATTAAGACGGCTAAAAATTTTGCTAAATGGTATATTTTCTGACAGCACAAAGTACTGCCTACAGAGTTATGGATACCCTCGGGGAGTTTAACACCACCAGCAGTTGTACCTGCTAAGGGGTAGTAAATATATTACAAACACCTGCTAAATTTTGATGTGCCAAATGTGCATTATATGAATTAAAATTAAATAGTTACCAAATATAAATGAACGTCTCCAACCAAATCGTTTTGTATACATGCAACGCTAATTGTCATCTAGCATTTTAAAGAACATTTTTATTAAAGATTTTTAACTAATTTATTTCTTTTTTATTTTTTTACAAATTAAAATTTTCAAATTATCTTCAAATATTATAGTTTTAACTATCTGTTATATCATAAAATTCCAAAAAATAAAAATTATCCTACTAAGGAAAATAATAACTTTATCCAAATTCTAAATTTCATCTTATTTCTTAATCTTAACGTAAGTTTTTTGTTTGTTCATTTGTATCTGAACTACAGTCATTGAACTGTATTGACTTTTATCCTTACAACGTATGAAGAAAAATCACGTGTACTGCAACAGTTGTTTCTTTAACAAAGACAGTTCTTAAAATTAATAAATTCTTGCAAAATTGTCATATATAAGTTGATCCATATTTAATGACAAGCTTACTAACAACTGAATCACTGCTTTATTATGCATTGTATGTATATTATTCATTTCCTTTTGAAAGTTAAATATTGAAAATGCACGACGATTTTGATAAAACACTTAGTTATCAAAGTCTAAAAAAATTTTCCATAATTATATCACGTATAACAATATGGAATATGACAAGTACCACCAACTGTAAAACAGGAAGATACAATTATTTCAAAGACTAAATATTTTTTTTTTTACCAAAATGATAAAGAGATTGATGTTGAAAATAAACTTAAATTTTCTTGTTGTTTTTAAAAAATGTGTACTAAATAATTTGTGTATAATGACTGTCATTTTTTAATTTAATTTAGAAAATTTTAAAAAATAATCAGCAAAATAAATATTAAATTACTGACTTTAATAAATTTCCATTGCCTTTGCGTAAAAGTATAAATGCGTGTGAATGTGGTTCTTGAAAACATCACATTTAAAAACCAATAATTTTAAATATAAAAAGTTACGTTCTTTTAAAAACACGTGGCAGTTTAGTCATTTTTTTTTCATTTTAAGCATTTTTAATTTATGAAAACTTTACTGTTATCGTTAAATGAACAACATGGCTTTGATGCCAGGTTGTTATATTACTAGGCCATGACATTATCATTTTCTTTACGCATGAAAATGTCAAAGTAATGCATGAGAAAATTAAACAATAGGCAAAGAAGGAATGAAATGATCCTTTTATTGAATGGAACTTTAAATAACTAGTTTTATGAGAATACATTCACTGTCCAAATATATGAGCAAGATATTCTACTATATATAGAATAAATAAATAAATAAATAATAAAAAAATAAGATACTTCTTTACTAAAATGATCACTTCATTTTAACCCTGACAGGAATACGTCGAAAAAAACTTTGAGATATGTCTTTCTTGGTATAAGTGAAATTTGTTGAACTGAGACGTGACATTTTTAACAACCAAATGGTGTCTTTGGATTATTTTTTACAATGCTTTCTATATTTTTGATGATCAAAAATATTAATACGTTTATTTTCTTTTAAAATATAAAAGATCAATGACATAGGTTAAATATTTACTCACAGGTTTACAAAACATATTTGACTATTGTGACCTCTATGTGAAAACAAGATAGGAATAATTTTTACATCAGTTTTATTATAAATATGAATTGATATGGACCAAAAAAGTAAATCTATGTTTATTATAGTTTAAAAAATGCAACAATACGTAACACTTTCGGGAATACAATACCTTTCATGTATTTTCGATAAATTTCATAGAATGAGATCGTTCATGTAATTTAAACTTAAAAATGTTCGAAATATTAGATCGAAATCCTGTCTTAATTACAAAATAACTTTTAAAAAGAAATTGACTGACATATTAAGAAGTTTCAGCGAATAGATCATTTTTCCTTACTCTTTTCATCAAAGTTGATAAGTTATGCTAAACCTTCAAATGACATGCTTGTGAAAACATATTATTGTTAAAGGATAAGCTATCACTAAGAAAGATGTAATGCATAGCAAATAAAACTTACTGCATCTAATAATCAATTGCAATGTAAAATTATAAAATTATAAGTAGTAATCTACGTAAAATATTATTATAGCACAATAACAACAACAATAATAAAAAACTATATTATAACGCTAATGAAAAATAAAAATACATTATTTATGAATTGTTAAAGTTTATAATACATGTTACAAGGAGTATTTATTGGTTTTTTTGTTTTTCATTATCATAAGTATTTAATTCAAGTCAGGAGCAATTGCACACGTTTTTAGATTTTTTTTAAAAAAGTCAGCGTTTTGTAACAAAAATGTCTTTTTCCTCTTTGAAGATTTTTTATCAAAATATTGTTACTTACAAGGCAGCTTATTTATAGCATGTTGTAACTCATATACAAACTGGGACTGTGTACTTATTCTTTTTCAATAAATAGTTTCTTTTTATTATCGCTTTATCAAAAAATTTTAAATTTTAAACGCTTGACCTGAAGTGGCGGAGCCTCAAGTTACTTGTGGTGTTTTTTTTTTTTTTTTTTTTTTTTTTTTTTTTTTTTTATAAATTACAATTAAGACCAACTTTACAATTATCTTCAACTAAGCGATTAGATATAAAAGTTTTGGTTAATTTTTTTTATTATTTATTAATATTTTTTGGCAGTAGGTTCTGTTAAAATTTTTTCTAAAATTACTTTTATATTCTACACGCATTGCAAAGTATTGATTACAACTATACCAAATAGGATATCTCTATAATCAAAATATAATGGGTTTTTTTAAACAATGACACTATGCGCAGAATAGTTCAACAATTTACTCTTTATATTTAGTTTTGTTCCATAATTTTCAGACTTATTTACATATCTCAAACTTTTTTTCATTTTTTTGTTAAAAATATAAGGTCAACATTTATAAGTTATTTGCTATATCGAGTTGTACATTTCACTTGATGCTAAACAACCAGATGTTATGACAATATTAACTCTTGGACCGTTTTATACTTTCCTGCAGGAGATGAAACAAATGTTTCATTTCTACATGTTTGTCTAAAACGTCTTGTTGCTTGCTGTGTAATTTATCTAGGTACGTTGATTGAGTGATCGATCGATTAATTGATTGGTTGATCGGGTTTTACGACCCAGTTAAGAATCCTTTACTTATATCGAGATATCACCAGCTACAAGTGAAGTGGCAGAAATTTTAACTTTTGTAGCGTGCTTAGGGCTTTATGCAGGAGGCTTCTTAAACGTGTCAAGGTCTCATCTAAAGAACACCGTGTCTTTTATTTCTAAATGTCGACTGCTTGGAAAAAACAGTTACTACAAATTTTCAAGTCTTGGTCAAACCATGCCGGGGTTCAAACCCTCGAACTCCCACATACCGCCCTGAGCTAGGGACGTTGAAAATATCATAGTTACTGTAAATGTATTTTGAAATTTATTTAAAACTAAGGTCTATTCCCTCATGCAAAGCATTCCTTACCTGGATTTGGATTTTTATAATTTTGGATTTTAAATTTAGATTCATTAATTTCCAAATGTTTGGGTTATGTTTTTAATCTATCAAACTTTAAGGTCATAGTGTCACTGATTAGGAATGAATTTCAGAATGTGCACATCTGGCACGTCAAAATTTAACTGGTATTTGTTTTATATATAAATACTGTATCCTTTTAAAATTTCATTTATTAGACCCAAGATATTAGTAAATTGTTTCTCTGTTGATTTTTATGACATAAATTTTTTCTTAAATATTGTTATTTGATTCTGAACGCTTATTTATTTTAAGAAAAATAAATTGGTTTACCTTCATTTTATTCATGACGAAAATGATATTTTATGAATATGAGTTTTATATTATTTTCCCTACTAATTAGATTTTTTTGGCACAAATGCTGTAACGTGTATGTAGATGTATGCAGATCTTAACATAACTGACATTGTACTTCGAATAACATTCTTTCACTTTAATTCTTCCATGCATCTTCCCCTTTCTGGCTGATTATTAATCAATGTACCTTGCCAGAATCCATTATACAGGAAAATGACCTTTACAACAAGATAATAATTTTTAAAACATCATTAAGCTCTCAAGCACATAATCAACAAATCTCTTTTTATATACAATGCCTTTCCAAAATCTTAAATTTAATAAACTTATAACATTTTTTATGAACAAAATAATCTGGTTGATATAATTGCCATTTGCTTTATTGGAATGTATAGTTATTTTCTCTTAGCAATCTCTTGTTAGAACATAGAACACAATTATTTTTTGAAAAGTTTTAATTTTTCTGCAGCTTATAACACTTTTTATGTGTCCATAAACGTAAGAAAAATGTTTAATTATTTCATGGTTTTCTTACAAGCGTGCGATTTAAAAATGACCGACAAAAAATCTCCAATTGAAACCAGAAATGGTTTTGACAAAGCGTAGGCCTTGGTATCTTATTGCTATTTTTTTTAAAATTTCTTTATCAGAACTACATTACATTGTTTCGCTGTTAATTTATTTATGATATAAAGGTCACTATCGTGTCCATATTGTTATTTGATTTTGAGCTAATCTTTTCTTTGAGAATAATAGATCGTTTATCTTTACCTTAATTTGATTCGTGACAATCAATCTATTATAAATATGTGTTTTGAACTTGAATTTTTTATGTTATTGTTTTCTTTTTATTTGATTTATGGCACAAAGCTTGACGTTTTAACAATGCATTAGCGTGTGTTTTAGTTAGGATTGTTTTTCTAACCTTTATGCTTTTTCACAAGTATTGAAAAGAATAATAATAGGTATATCATTGATCTTTGTTCTAAAAAAAAATAATTAATCTTCCATTTCCTCATAATTTCTATTGTTGCTGGAAACACATACTATCATTAATAATTCTTCACTACTAACATTAACATCTCATCATTTTAATACAAAGTGTTCTTAACGCTTGTTTTTGATCTGTTTATTTATGTGCCTTATGTAAATTTTGCTATTGCTTTCTACCGTGTAACTATGCTGCCTAATTTGATATTCTTTGCAACTTGTCATCTTTTTGGCTGATCAAAAGTATAATTTTTAGAAATATCACATACATTTTTAGTTCATGAAAAAAAACTTTTAACTTCTAAAGGTGAAATGATAGATGTACATATATATATATATATATATATATATATATATATATATATATATATATATATATATATATATATATATATATATGAAGTCTAATGAAAAAGTGGCTTTGGTAGTTGCCTTGAGGGTAACAGACTAAAAACAATATGTATCAATAAAAATACTAGCAAACATAGTAAAATATATGTTGGCTTATTTCTGACATCGGCATAATTTTAGTCGACATAAAAATATCTCAACATGTCCCAAGATAATTTCATAAAAAGTTGTGATACCAAAATAAAAAGTTAAGATAAATAACACGACATACCGTGATACTTATGTTGACCAGTCGTAATAATTATCTCGATATTGCGTCTTTTTTTGTTACTTATGGAACATAAGTATCGCGGTCGTGTTATTTATCTCAACTTTTTTATTGGTATCAACTTTTCATGAAATTATCTTGACTTGTCAAGATTTTAAATCGACATGTTGAGATAATTTTATGTCGACTAAAATTATGCCGATGTCAGAAATAAGCCACCATTAAAATAGAATTAAACAGCAACAAATTTTATTTTTCCCTTTCTATCTTCATCGTTATAGTCTCTATAGTCTGAAATTATGCCGATGTCAGAAATAAGCCACCATTAAAATAGAATTAAACAACAACAAATTTTATTCTTCCCTTTCTATCTTCATCGTTATAGTCTCTATAGTCTACAAATATGTCGATGTCAGAAATAAGCCACCATATTTTTCCCTTTCTATCTTCATCTTTATAGTCTTATAACTCTATGGGTGACCGAGTGTTCTATAGCTCGCTTACAGATCACAATATCTCTCACTGCCTAGGGATCGAACTCCGCCTGTGCAGATCATAGTGTGAAAATATTTGTTAGTTTTATTGCAAAGGTTGATGGTTTTTACCGGGCTTTCAATTTCCCAACCATTCCAAGATTGAACGCCTCGATATCAATGAAATAATCTTTACGTAGGACACCAAAATTTTAATTAAATTCAATGTTTTTATACATCGAACTACCAAAACAAAAGTGTATTTTTCGCCTATTAAAAAGCATATACTCAAATAGTTGCGTGCTTATCGGGAAAAGTATTTAGAAACAAGGCTGGCCAAAACCTTTTTGAATATGCATAAGATAGCATAAATTGTTGCATTCAAAAAATGTGGTGATAAATATTTTTAAAGTGTTTATTAAAGGTATGTAGCTGAAAAAAGTTTCGAAATCGCATTCTCAAAATACATAGCATGTTAATACTAGTTGCGTAGCCTAACGAGGCGAATGAGATGTGAATTTTGCAGTAGCTTTAAGACAGCTCAGTTTTATGGTATGTGATTGCACTGTTTAATTAATCACGGGGTAGGAAGTGATAAACAGTATATGAAATTACGGATATAAAGGCGCTTTTCGGTTATATTAATACAGTTTTACAATTGTGGGAAAAAAACGGAATAAAACACCCAATATTTTCAAAGTGAACTAAAAAAAACCTCAACAATATTAATAATTCCTAGGGGAATTCAAATCTTAATACACATGTAGATGGGAGAGTCAGTCATGTACTAATCTTCTGTTATAACCATTCCGCCTAAAGGAAAAAACTTTAAAATACTATTTATGCTCGAACCAAGTTTGATAAGAATTAAACACAAAAGTCTTGTATTTTTAAAAAGCAAACGAATCGATGCAATAGGTCCCTTGATGCTCAATTTGAAATTTTAGACGAGATATGAATATTAATGAAATTATACTCTAAACGACGTAATGTATGTGAGATACTTCTGTTTTTTTTTCAATAAAAAAAAGCACAGCGGCAAATTGTTTTTATTTGTTTTATTCCAATCCAATAATATTTCTAGTGTTTCTTGTGTATTGTTTTTTTTAAAAGATTTTAGTACATTTAGTTGACCGAAATCACAATATAGTCCAATATAGCGTATCAAAAGACGTCTTCATGGCCGGGAGGAATAAACCGGAAATGGATGTGTCTGTTTTGAACAAGATCATAGAAAAACTAAGATTACAAAAAATAGTTAAAAAAAACGTTTCGTTTAATCCTTGTAATGTACGAACTGAAAATGAGTAATTGATACTAAAATTGCAGTCACAAGCCAAATGGACCTAAATCTTAACATCGATATCAATTTGCATAAAGCTTTGTCATTACTGACCATGATAACTTAATAGATCTTCAGCCGTTAGAGTTTAATAGCCAATCAGATTGCGTGGTACAAACCTAATAGATCTCCAGCCGTTCTTAAAGCAGACGGTATTAAATCCTCATGGGTTGGCAGGGGCTGATCCACAATTTTGTGTAAGGTGAGAGGTAAGAATTTTATCGCGAGATATTGCGATCGTCGAAAAACTCAAGCCCCCTTCGGCGAGAAGTCTAAGGGCCGCTGAAAGCGTTTAGTTTGTCTAGGGCAAAGCCCTGTTGAAGGTAAAAGTTGTGAAAATGTATTTTAATATTTCTTGGGACCTTTTGCCACATTCTTCTCTTTTTTTGATTTATTAAAGGGGGCAGAGTTGCAATCCCCGCAGTCCCCAACCACCCTTTCTTTAATCCGCAAATGGTTGAGGAGGTATTTGCCTTGTATTCATAAAAGATGTACTAGACTGTTAGGCATTTAAAAAGTATATATATATATATATATATATATATATATATATATATATATATATATATATATATATATATATATATATATATATATATATATATATCGTATTTCCAAAGACATTGGCGAATAATCCTGTTCTTATTAGTAAACAGGAACAAATTAACAAAGTAACACAGAAACAAAGTAATAACATGGTTAATTAAACCTTTCTACCTACAATACTTTTCTATGATAATGGTAGTTAGTTACTTTTGTTAGAAAAGTTAGAATTACAAGAGGAATACTATATTTATCATATATGGTTTCAGGAAGATCATCTGAATGACTTTGATCGATATGATATATTTTAAATATATTTCACAGAAATTAAAGGAATGTTTTATGACTAATAATATGAAGCCTTGGTGGCCAAGTGGCCTAAAGGGAACGCCTACGGATCACACTATCTTTTACAACCTATGTGCGAATCCTATTCGGGAAGATCCTAATATGAGAAAGTTTGTTAGTTCATTTGCCGAAAGTCAGTGATTTTATGCAGGCATTTCGGTTTTCTCAACCATTCCAAAACTAACCGCCTCGATATAAGTGAACCAATCCTTGTCTTGTGTGTTAAAAATACCCTACTCAAGTGAACTCAATCTTATAATAACCTGTTAACATTGATTAAAAATGATACTTTTGCATGATTTGTGTATGTCTTAATAAAAATATACGAGCCTTTGTCCCGCAATTCTATATTCTTAATACCTACAATATTATAAGAAATAAATGCATATATATATATATATATATATATATATATATATATATATATATATATATATATATATATATATATATATATATATATATATATACTAGTATATATATTTCTTTTGAAGCATTTAAAGCTTAATCTACAACTTATGCCTATTTTACAATATGTGGTTGTGTTCACGTATGCGTGTGCGTTTTTTGGCGCAAGCACACGCGCGTGTGTGTGTTGATTTGGTTTTTTTTCCCCATATCTATATTTGGTTCGAAAATTTCGGGAAAAAATGGGGCCTGATATATTTAAAGAAGAATAACACGAGGTACACAAGTCTACTTGCTGATCCGATATTTCAATTTGTCATAAATTTTTTACTAATTTATAATATAATCTCTTTATCTCTGTGACTCAGTGATAGAGAGTCCACCTCGATAGCGCGAGAAGTCCGGGGGTTCCAAACCTGGCCGGATCATTCATAAGACTTAAACATTTAGGCTAATGCTTCCTCGCCTAGCGCTCGGTATTAAGATGATGGGTATCGACCGGTTGACTCAGTGCAAAGATAATGTTTGCGGCATACAGACCTGATGGACTAGCACCCTCTCAAAAATTCACTCCGAATGCGCGCTAGCACACAACAGGTTATACTACACATTCGTACATCACATGTATACATGAACTTGGTTTTAGTTTAATCTATACAGATTAATAACCTTGTTCTCGTCGGGAATAGCCGAAAAATTGCTGATGCGACGTAATACAACAACAACCTTTACAACACCAGGTAAAGTAAAGAGTCCATGCATTTGTGTGATTTAACGTGCAATTATATTTTAATGAACATAAATGAACAAAATAGCTTTAGCAATGTGCGCGCTATACATCCCTGACATTTGGAATAATTGCTTGAAGATAATTTGTGTAATTTCATAACATTTTGTTAATACCAAAAATACGGTATATTATTTCTAATAATTTAGAAACAATTTTATGTCTTCAACAAATATTAGTAAATTTTTAATCTGTTTATTACGGAAGACGAGAAGGGTCACCAAAAAAAAAAAAATAATAACTGGTGCGCACGAGTTGCTAACCTGCGCGCACAAGTTAGTATCAGGTGCGAACGAGTTACTAACTTGAGCGCATGAGTTTCACAACTTGAGCGCACGAGTTACTAACCGGTGCGCACGAGTTACCAACTTCAGCGCACGAGTTACTAACTTGAGCGCACGAGCTACGAACTTGAGCGCACGAGTTTCAAAACTTGAGCGCACGAGTTACTAACCGGTGGGCACGAGTTACTAACTTGAGCGCTCAAGTTACTAAATTAAGCGCACTTTACAACTTGAGCGCACGAGTTCTTTCTTGTGCGCTCAAGTTAGTAACTCGTGCGCACCAGATACTAACTTAGATACTAACGCAGGTTAGCAACTCGTACGCACAAGTTATATTTTTTATTTTTTGTGACCCTTCTCGTCTTCCGTAGTTTATTGGGTTTATTAAAGACCAAAATATTAAATTGGAGATTTCTAATAAGTCCACGAACTCTGTTAAAGAATCCAGAAACCCACTAACATTTATAACTATATATATTATAAATTGTACAGTTTTCATCTCATTTATCCCTTATGAGGAACTAAATTCTAGAATTCTATCATGCTATTCGTTAAGACATTTATTACATTGTGGTCTTGAACACAACGCCTCTAGTTGATGCCTACCTTTGAATCCCATAGGTAAAAACTTCTTCGCAAAATCTTCGTGAAAAGACTATTATTCAGTAAAATAAATTTCATTATATATTATTCAGTTTTTTATGTGTAAATGATTAACTTTGGCAAAGTTCTTACGATTTCAATGGTTAAAAAGCTAGGTCATCCAGGTCATTTTCAATAATTCGAACGTTTATTAGCCGCGCACACTCACGTGCCGTAATCTAGAACTTCTTTAAATGCGCGTCATTTTAACTTGTTTTGAAGTTATTTAAAGCAAAAAATACATAAAGTTATTCTCTGATTTGATTAATTTTTTTTAAAATGAAATAATTAGCGTTGAGTCCGATTTTCATTCGGGCCATTGAGAAATGACCTGAATAGACGCTGTGTGCACTGTGTCGTTCGCGAAGCGTGCATTTAAGTTATTTCTCAATGACCCGAATGAAAATCAGATTCAGTGCTTAAATAATCTGTGATATCTCTGTTTTTTAGCAATTTATTTTTTTTTAAATCTTCTGTCGTTTTTAGTTTTACATCAAGAAAATGTTTTATATACACTGTTATATTTTAAACATTTTTGCCTCAAATACATGTAGCTTCAATAATGCTGATGCAGTTTATTCACTCACCCACTCACTCTACAAAGAATTGCCGTGTGAGAAAAAACTGATAGTTTGTTTGCCTTAACTATCCCAAAATGTCTGCCTTGATACGTACAGTAGCATAGAAAATATTTCTTTGTGAAGAAAGGTTGTTAGTTTGTTTGCGGAAACCGTTACAAATTATCCGCCGTGATCAGTATATTACCATAGGAAAAATTTACATGTAAGAAACTGTTCTAAACTATCCGCACTGATAATGACAGTTCCATAGAAAGGAAGGATTATTTGCCGAAACTGTTCCAAATTGTCCGCCCTGATCAGTACAGTACCATACGAAAAAGTTTCGTGTGAGGAAAGGTTGTTTCTGTTTGCCGAAACTGTTCCCAATTTCCCGCCCTAATAAGTACAGTACCAAAGGAAACATTTCTGTGCGGAAAGGTTGTATGATAGTAAACCGAAACTGTTACAATAATTGTCTTGTGCACTCACACTTTTGAATGTATTATTTCATAAAAATTCAGAAGTAGCACACGACAGTACCATAGAAAAAAATGTCCGTGAGTGAGGAAAGGTTTTTAGTTTGTTTGCCAAAACTGTTCCAAATTGTCGACCCTGATAAGTACGGACCTAATAAAAATTTCCGTTTGAGTATAGGGTGTTAGTATGTTTGCCAAAACTGTTCTCATCTGTCCGCCTTAATACGAACAGTAACATAGGAAAGATTTCTTGTAAGGGAAAATTGTCCAAAATTGTCCACTCTGATCCGTACAGTACCACAGAAAAAATCTTTGTGAGTAAAGGTTTTTAGTTTGTTTGCCGACTGTTCCAAATTGTCCATCCAAATAACTGCAAATTTCCGTGTGAGAAAAGGTTGATAATTTTTTGCCGAAACAGTTACAAATCCCACCCTGAGAATTGTAGTACCATAGGAAAAACGTTCGTTTAAAGAAAGGTAGTTAGTTTGTTTGCCGAAACAGTACCAAATTGTCGACCATGATAAGAACAGAACCATAGGAAAATTTCTTTGTAAGGAAAGGTTGTTAGTTAGTTTGTCGAAACTGTACCAAATTGTCAATTCTGATAAGAACAGTACCATAGGAAAGATTTCCTTGTGAGGAAAGGTTGTTACTTAGTTTGCCAATTGCCCGCTCTGACAAGCACCGAACAATAGAAAAATTCCGTGTACCAAATTGTCAACCTTGATAAGAACAGTACCACAGGAAAGATTATTGTGTGAGGAAAGGTTGTTAGTGTGTTTGCCGAAACTGTTCTAAATTGTATGCCCTAAGAATTACAATACCATAGAAAAACGTTCGTTTAAAGAAAGGTTGTTTGTTTGTTTGTTTGTTTGTTTGTTTGGCGAAACTGTTACAAATTGTCCACCGTAAAAATTAAAAAAATATGGACGGAAACATAATTACAGATTATCTTCACTACAAAGTTGTAATCAACTGCAATTACCTGTAATTAGGATAAATCTATGCCTTAATTACCTATTATCTTTTCTTAATTAAAAAAAACATAAAAAGCACAGCTTTTACGTGGTAAAGTAATTCAACCCTTTTGAATACTGGCTTTATTTTTTTCTGTGATATCACCGATTTTAACAATTTTTTCCTACTATGGCTCGCAAAAGAATACTCTGGAACGCCATAGCTGTATTATATGTTACAAAAATCGTATATGAATTCATTGTCATTATGATATTATTTGCTTTCATCGATATATATTTTAGTATTATCATTATATGAATTAGTTTTACTATTACCTTAATATGTCTACGTATCAGCAGACATCTTGTTGTTACTCGTAATCTTTATTATTATTATTATTATTATTATTATTATTATTATTATTATTCATTCTCGTTTCTGACAGATTTTTTTCAGAGACATCTCCTCCTACGTTTCTCATCCGATCAGGTTAAAATTTTGTCAACTAGTAGGGAATGACCATGGGGAGATTGCTTCCCCACCGTTTTTCGGAATGCAGAAGGACTTCGGAGAAATCCGGTTGAAACCACGGAATTCCAGAGACTTCTTTTTAGAGAGTTCTTTCTTTCTTTCTTGGATTTTCCTCCGCTATTTAGAGCACCACTTTGGGGAGCTGATTCGCAGACATATACCTGCTTGCAAGTATAAATTCTAGTTGATTTTATTATTATATTATTGATATGTTTCATCATAATAATATAATATTGAAATATTTTGATATAATGGCGAATGCTTATCATATAATGATCTGATGATATCATATAATATTTACAATAGCTAATATTTTGAACTATGTGATCCCTTGTTAGACTCACTAGTTCATATCTTCATGACTTCAGTATAGAACTTGCAGTTATGTGACGTAACCAGTATAGAACGTGCAGTTATGTGACGTAACAACTAAAGTCGATGTGACGTAACAACTAAGGGCGTAGGAATACACAAAAATTTGTAAACAGATGTCAGGGATTTCCTGATTATTTATAAAAACACATGTCAAAGCACGTGTTAATGTTCATACATAAACCTTCCAAAATATCGCGATATATTGTGCATATATTGCATTAAAATATGTTATAAACTTGGAACTTTTTTTTGTTTTTTTATGTGGCCCGAAACAAGCACATATACAGAGTCTGTAAAAAGCTATACAATGTAAGAAGTTTCAAGAATATGGTACATCATGATTTTATACATAGTTTATTTATTATTTTACACATGAATATGCCAAGAATTGTAAATATAAGAAATGACTTCGTGTTTGGTAACGTACATGAGGGTATGAACGATAGTGAATCTTGCGCAAATTAAGCATAATCTGCTTCGCAGATTATGCAATTTGCGCGTGCTTCACTATCGTTCATACCCTCATGTACGTTACCAAACACGAAGTCATTTCTTAAATAACGAAAGCAAATAATATCATGATAAAATGAATATATATACCATTTTTGTACCATGTAAGACAGCTATGGCGTTCCATAGGAGTTGAGTTGAGTAATTGTGTTTAACGTCCCAGTCAAGAATATTTCACTTATATCGAGACGTCGCCAGCTAAAGGCGAAAGTGCAGAAATTTTGCCTGTGCGTTGCGCTGATGGCATTATACAGCAGGGTTCTTTAGCGTGCCATGCCTGCCATGACAAGGGACCTCGTTTATTTTAAGTTCCCATCCGTAAGAACCGTGACTTTCATTTCGTAATGCCGAGTGCTTGGTGAAAGAACAGTCACTACCCACTTTTAAGTCTTGGGTCAGACCCGGCCGACGTTCCATAGGGATACCATATATAACTTATATGCATTCCGAGAGAGGATTTGATAATATAGTGCATTCATAGGTGTAAATTCATAATGGTGGAAAATCATACTTTTACATATGCTGTACATAGCTTTTACATAAATATATGAGCCCATTACCCATGATTAAAAGGTTAACCAGTATTTAAAAATACTGTTCTGTAATACAAAATTTATTAAACAAATAAACAAGTGAAGAAATTGAGTATTCTTTTTCATTTGTATCAATGCTGCCAGGACAGGGATTTTGGAGGGAGGCCGAATTGTCTTGAGAAATCCATCGACATTTGCCGAGCGAACTGACAAACTGGTTAAAAGCTGCATTAAGTTTTTCAATTTTCTGAAATTTTTTTTTTTTTTTTTTTTTGGTTTTCTAAAATTACATTTTTTTAAAAATAGATATCTTCTAATCACGATCCGTGATATTCATTTTCTAAAATTTCATTTCTTTTAGCTGTAAATAAACGGAATCCTCTAACCGGTTGGTCAATGTTTATCGATGATTAAATTATGAGCCGGGAGCATGCGCACGGATGTACGGAAACTGCAGTAAATCGAAAGTAAAACCTGACAAATTGTATTAATTGTCCGTCATTAATATCCAGATGTATTCGCAATGGTGTAATGCATCCCTGACTAAGGCAAAAACGACAAATTCAATGAAGTTCTTTGTTTAATTTATCGTATTTCACCGTTTTGGAGTTGTGTTTAAATGACCCGGCTTTATATGACGTAAGCAGGATCTAATATTAGATCCCACATGCTACATCTCGCTAGGAAATTATTGTTGTTTCTGTATTTATTCGAGCTTTTATCGTTGAACCAAATGTAACATTGTTGATGAGGAACATCATTAATTAGATCAGCACCGTTTTAATTTTTTTACTTGGAAAACTTAATGCAGCTTTAACCGGTGTCAGGATATCATGATTGGGAAACCTGTATACTCGTTTTCCGATTCTCATTTTATGAACTAGAACTTTTGAAAAAAAGTAAAAAGTGCAGTGCATACACGAACTTTTTTCTAGATGAATAAACATGCTTTCGTTGTAAATGGCTAAAATGTTGCTATTGCGACGTTAAACGATGCAAAAACGTTAAACAATGTTTTTAACAACCAACAACTTGCTGCACGAAAAATAATTTGTCATGTCAACATTTTAACCAAATGAAATCTTTATTCGAATGAGAAAAAAATGAAACTGATGATTTTAAATATTTTCTTTTTAAAATCTCGGTTTATGTGTAAAACAGTGTCTGTTCCAAGAAAAGCCAATGTTATTCCGATCTTCCAATAACACAACAAGCAATATGGATACCGGCTGACCCCTTTGATCCATCGGTATACGGCAATGCGTGAACCTGTGTAAAACATATATGTGACAACATTAGGAAAATTTAATTTCAGTTTAAATCTAAATTCGTGAAATTTTAAATGACATATTAAAAAATTTTCTTGATCAAAATTGAAAGACCTCGCACAAAACTGTCGGAACTGCGTGAACCTGTTGAAATGTATGTGACAGCATTGAGCAGTTTTCAGTCAAAATCTTAATTCCTGAAATTTTAAATCACATTTATGAAAATTACAACAAAAATATGAACAAATTTGAAAAACCTCAAACAAAATTTTCGGAACTGCGTGAACCTGTTAAAACGTATATGACAGTATTGAGCAGTTTTCAGTCAAAATCTTAATTCCTGAAATTTTAAATGAAATATTAATAAAATTAATATTTTTTATGATCAAATTTAATACACCTCACACAAAATTGTCGGTACTGTGTGAACCTGTTGAAATGTATGTGACAGCATTGAGCAGTTTTCAGTCAAAATCTTAATTCCTGAAATTTTTAATGAAATATTTATGAAATTAATATTTTTTCTGATCAAATTTAAAACAACTCACACAAAATTTTTGTACCTCCTAATTTGACTTTAAATCCCAGCCAAACATAAAATGGTTTAAATACTGTTTTCAAATATTTTTACTGGAATTTTTTAACATCTTTTTTAGATAAAAAAAAAATTGAGAACGAACATTGAAGTAGTTTTACATTTTAAAAATATTAAATATTTTGGTTAATAAGTTCAAAACTTTAATATTTGAAAAGTTAATTAAGAAAAAACGAGTGTTGGAAAAACAGTCAATTAATCAATCTTATCAATCAGTCTGTCAGACTCAAGACCACAGTCAGTCTTTGAGTCACCTTAAGTCAAATCAAGTCAGTAAGACAGTTATAAGTTAGTCATTAGTAAGTCAGTCAGACTCGTGACCACAGTCATTCAAATCAAGTCAGTAAGACAGTTTTAAGTTAATGAGTCAGTCAGTCAGTCAGTCAGTCAGACTCGTGACCACAGTCAGTCTTTGAGTCACCTTAAATCAAATCAAGTCAGTAAGACAGTTATAAGTTAGTCATAAGTCAGTCAATCAGACTCAAGTCCACAGTCAGTCTTTAAGTCACAGTCAATCAGATCAAGTCAGTAAGACAGTTATAAGTTAGTCATCAGTCAGTCAATCAGACTCAAGTCCACAGTCGGTATTTAAGACACAGTAAGACAAAACAAGTCAGTAAGACAGTTATAAGTTAGTCATCAGTCAGTCAGTCAGTCAGACTCAAGTCCACAGTTAATCTTTAAGAAACAGTAAGACAAATAAAGTCAGTAAGACAGTTATAAGTTAGTCATCAGTCAGTCAGTCAGACTCAAGTCCAGAGTAAGTCTTTAAGAAACAGTAAGACAAATCAAGTCAGTAAGACAGTTATAAGTTAGTCATCAGTCAGTCAGTCAGACTAAAGTCCACAGTTAGTCTTTAAGAAACAGTAAGACAAATCAAGTCAGTAAGACAGTTATAAGTTAGTCATCAGTCAGTCAGTCAGACTAAAGTCCACAGTTAGTCTTTAAGAAACAGTAAGACAAATCAAGTCAGTAAGACAGTTATAAGTTAGTCATCAGTCAGTCAGTCAGACTAAAGTCCACAGTTAGTCTTTAAGAAACAGTAAGACAAATCAAGTCAGTATGACAGTTATAAGTTAGTCATCAGTCAGTCAATCAGACTCAAGTCCAGAGTAAGTCTTTAAGAAACAGTAAGACAAATCAAGTCAGTAAGACAGTTATAAGTTAGTCATCAGTCAGTCAGTCAGACTAAAGTCCACAGTTAGTCTTTAAGAAACAGTAAGACAAATCAAGTCAGTAAGACAGTTATAAGTCAGTCATCAGTCAGTCAATCAGACTCAAGTCCAGAGTTAGTCTTTAAGAAACAGTAAGACAAATCAAGTCAGTAAGACAGTTATAAGTTAGTCATCAGTCAGTCAGTCAGACTAAAGTCCACAGTTAGTCTTTAAGAAACAGTAAGACAAATCAAGTCAGTAAGACAGTTATAAGTTAGTCATCAGTCAGTCAGTCAGACTCAAGTCCACAGTTAGTCTTTAAGTCACCGTAATACAAAACAAGTCAGTAAGACAGTTATAAGTTAGTCATCAGTCAGTCAGTCAGACTAAAGTCCACAGTTAGTCTTTAAGAAACAGTAAGGCAAATCAAGTCAGTAAGACCATTAAAAGATAGTCATCAGTCAGTCAGTCAGACTCAAGTCCACAGTTAGTCTTTAAGACACAGTAAGACAAAACAAGTCAGTATGACAGTTATAAGTCAGTCATCAGTCAGTCAATCAGACTCAAGTCCACAGTCGGTATTTAAGACACAGTAAGACAAAACAAGTCAGTATGACAGTTATAAGTTAGTCATCAGTCAGTCAATCAGACTAAAGTCCACAGATAGTCTTTAAGACACAGTAAGACAAAACAAGTCAGTGAGATAGTTATAAGTTAGTTATCAGTCAGTCAGTCAGACTAAAGTCCACAGTTAGTCTTTAAGACACAGTGAGACAGTTTTAAGGTAATGAGTCAGTCAGTCAGTCAGTCAGTCAGACTCGTGACCACAGTCAGTCTTTGAGTCACCTTAAGTCAAATCAAGTCAGTAAGACAGTTATAAGTTAGTCATTAGTCAGTCAATCAGACTCAAGTCCACAGTCAGTCTTTAAGTCACAGTCAATCAAATCAAGTCAGTAAGACAGTTATAAGTAAGTCATCAGTCAGTCAATCAGACTCAAGTCCACAGTCAGTAGGACAAAACAAGTCAGTAAGACAGTTATAAGTTAGTCATCAAGTCCACAGTTAATCTTTAAGAAACAGTAAGACAAATGAAGTCAGTAAGACAGTTATAAGTTAGTCATCAGTCAGTCAATCAGACTAAAGTCCAGAGTTAGTCTTTAAGAAACAGTAAGACAAATCAAGTCAGTAAGACAGTTATAAGTTAGTCATCAGTCAGTCAGTCAGACTAAAGTCCACAGTTAGTCTTTAAGAAACAGTAAGACAAATCAAGTCAGTAAGACAGTTATAAGTTAGTCATCAGTAAGTCAGTCAGACTCAAGTCCACAGTTAGTCTTTAAGAAACAGTAAGACAAATCAAGTCAGTAAGACAGTTATAAGTGAGTCATCAGTCAGTCAATCAGGCTAAAGTCCACAGTTAGTCTTTAAGAAACAGTAAGACAAATCAAGTCAGTCAGACAGTTATAAGTCAGTCATCAGTCAGTCAGTCAGACTCAAGTCCACAGTTGGTCTTTAAGACACAGTAAGACAAATCAAGTCAGTATGACAGTTATAAGTTAGTCATCAGTCAGTCAATCAGACTAAAGTCCACAGTTAGTCTTTAAGACACAGTAAGACAAAACAAGTCAGTGAGATAGTTATAAGTTAGTTATCAGTCAGTCAGTCAGACTCAAGTCCAGAGTTAGTCTTTAAGACACAGTAAGACAAATCAAGTCAGTAAGACAGTTATAAGTTAGTCATCAGTCAGTCAGTCAGACTCAAGTCCACAGTTAATCTTTAAGAAACAGTAAGACAAATGAAGTCAGTAAGACAGTTATAAGTCAGTCATCAGTCAGTCAGTCAATCAGACTCAAGTCCAGAGTTAGTCTTTAAGAAACAGTAAGACAAATCAAGTCAGTGAGATAGTTATAAGTAAGTCATCAGTCAGTCTCAAGTCCACAGTTAGTCTTTAAGACACAGTAAGACAGTTATAAGTTAGTCATCAGTCAGTCAGTCAGACTTAAGTCCACAGTTAGTCTTAAAGACACAGTAAGACAAATCAAGTCAGTAAGACAGTTATAGGTTTGTCATCAGTCAGTCAGTCTGACTTAAGTCCACAGTTAGTCTTTAAGAAACAGTAAGACAAAACTATTCAGAAAGACAGTTATAAGTTAGTCATCAGTCAGTCAGTCACACTAAAGTCAACAGTTAGTCTTTAAGAGACAGTAAGACAAAACAAGTCAGTATGACAGTTATAAGTCAGTCATCAGTCAGTCAATCAGACTAAAGTCCACAGTTAGTCTTTAAGACACAGTAAGACAAAACAAGTCAGTAAGACAGTTATAAGTTAGTCATCAGTCAGTCAATCAGACTCAAGTCCACAGTTAGTCTTTAAGACACAGTAAGACAAAACAAGTCAGTAAGACAGTTATAAGTGAGTCATCAGTCAGTCAGTCAGACTCAAGTCCACACTCAGTCTTTGAGTCACAGTCAGTCAAAGTAAGTCAGTAAGACAGTTATAAGTGAGTCATTAGTCAGTCAGACTCGTGACCACAGTCAGTCAAAATAAGTCAGTAAGACATTTATAAGTTAGTCATTAGTCAGTCAATCAGACTTAAGTCCAAAGTAAGTATTTAAGTCACAGTCAGTCAAATCAAGTCAGTAAGACAGTTATAAGTCAGTCATCAGTCAGTCTTTAAGTCACAGTCAGTTAAAAAAAGTCAGTAAGGCAGTTATAAGTTAGTCAGCCAGTCAGTCAGACTCGTGACCACAGTCAGTCAAATTAAGTCAGTAAGACAGTTATAAGTTAGTCACCAGTCAGTCAGACTCGTGACCACAATCAGTCATTGAGTCACAGTAAGTCAAATCAAGTCAGTAAGACAGTTATAAGTTAGTCATCAGTCAGTCAGACTCGTGACCACAATCAGTCATTGAGTCACAGTAAGTCAAATCAAGTCAGTAAGACAGTTATAAGTTGTTCAGCCAGTCAGTCAGTCAGTCACACTCGTGACCACGGTCAGTTTTAAAGCCACAGTAAATTAAATCAAGTCAGTAAGACATTTATAAGTTAGTCATCAGTCAGTCAACAAACAGTCAGACAAGCCTCGGTTTCAAAATCATTCCTCAATGGATTTTCCTCAACTAAAATCTGGCAAAATTTAAAACTTTAAAAATGTTTTTATTGTTTAGATATCCAGAAATTTAAGGTGTCATTTTAAAGATGTCTTCAAGCTTAAAACATCTGTACACATTTTTACCACAAATGTTTATTTTTAACTCAGATAGAGTAGCCAAAATTTGCTAAATTTAAGTTACGGAAAATCTTATTTATGGAATAATTGTGAAACCGGGGCCAGGGGAGATATCGTAAAGAAAGCGGATATACTAAATAAATACTCACAACAATGCTTCGACCAAATACTGAGTGACGCCCCTTTAAAGTTATTCTATTATTAGTAAAACTGGTCACTACTGATCCAGTGTCATCCCTCGTTATATTCCCGAAATTACCAGTTGTTCTAAAAAAAAAACAAATATATTGTAAAGCTATTATCTGGGGAAAATAAAGTCTGTGATATGTAGGTTAAAAATAAACAGAGAAAGCTAGTTTGTGTATGTTAAAATGGTGTTTAAACGTCCAGTTTTTACTGAATGAGTCAGTCTTTGAATTAGGGAAAAACTAATGAACACATTTACATTTTCTGTCGCATTTTAAAGTTATAAATTTATATAATTTTCAATAACTTTTATAAATTTTTAAATAATTTACCCAAAATGCTCAATGTCGGTTTTATCTTCGTCTGCATTGTCATAGGATCTTCCGAGATTCTTGCATCCATCTGACAAATCCCCGTATACATGTATATGGAAGGCGTGGTTCCGTTCCTGTGACGTCACATCAAACCCAGTAAGATTGACAAGGACATCGACTGGACCACCTCTTGCCTGAAGAAATAAAGGATCGATTGTACATAGAAATTAAACTTATATTGTGAACTATAAGATTTATTCTTTCTCGTGCAATAGGAAAAAATTCTAAGGACAAAAAAGTTCCAAGGTTTTTGTGGTGTAAATCCGCTGTATTTCAATCAAAATATTTTTATTTACTAGAAGATCGTGATATTTAGAAATTTATACATATAATTCACGTAGAACAGTCAACTTACACTTTGTTTCATATGTATTTGTCCATGTATTCGTCTGGGATCAAGTTCATCAAGTTCCGGGGCTATGTGCATTTCACAATGAGCATGGGTATATTCTGAAAAAAAACCAGCATGACGTTGTAACAAAAATAAGATTTTGAAAGAGTTTTCAGTATCCACACACACACACACACACACACACACACACACACACACACACACACTGACACACACACGTCCTAGTTAAAAACGAAAATAAAATATTACACAAGAAATCAGGTGTTTTAAATACATGTATATATTTATGTATTCTTGTGATACAATTATGTGATGTAGACTAGTGGTGTATTTACTCACAGACTTGTAAAAGTTTTTCATTATAGTTTTGTTTCACTAACAGATTTGTGATGATTTAACTCACAATCTTATGAAGGTTTCACTCACGGACTTGTGAAGGTTTCACTAAGACTTCTCTGACAGACTGAAGGACTTTTTACAGAAGGCTTAAGGTTTTTCTAAGCGACTTTTTTCATTGAGGTAAGCGTTCTTCATTGTAGTTTTAAATAAAAATAATATACAGTCTAACTTGTGTTAGCGGCCACTTGTATAAAGCGGCCACTTGTCTATAACGGCCATATCCTATTCCCCCCGATGAATTTTGTTCTTTATTTCACCTCTGTATAGCGGTCACTGTCTTATGCGGCCAGCGGCCACCATTTTTCCGACCCCAAGCTTCAACAGAACTGTCTATAGCGGCCATTTGCAATGTTTACGAAACTTCGTCAGTTTCCGGAAATTTCCGGAACCAGTCGACATAAACAAAATATCCCACAATGCAACACTGTTTCTATGTATCTAAGCGGCCATATTGAGTAATGCTTACATCCCGATAAGACATTGACATTTTTTAAATTTTATAACTTGCAGTAATATTTGATGTTTTTTTTCTTTATGTCATAGTAAACGGAATGCATTGACTTTAGAACAGCGAGTCGAATTGTTTAATTAATCTGAAAATACTAGGAAACTCGCGGAAGTTATGGTGTTGGACGAACCCAAATCAAAGCTGTGTTATCAGAATATGAAGCAAATGTATCTTGGGAAATAAACCGTTCCGCTAACGGACATTACTTTCGTTAGTTTGGAAATCGTACCACGATGCTATATAAAGTCATTCCAGCAACGATATGTTTTTGGCACCAATTTAAATTCAATTCGGCACCGACTACGATTAAATTCGGCACCAGAAAAAAAAATTATTATTTATTTTATGTTTGTGTACGATTTTTATATTAAAAATTAATAATTATTTTTAATAAAGATATGTAAACAGTAAATTTGACAGTTACAAATGACACAGATAATCACTGCTCTGATCACTAAACCGTCTAATTCATTATGTAACAACTTCCTTTGAAGTCTGAATTAGCAAGAGTGTGATATGGTTCTGAAGTGACCTAATTATGTTTGTATAGGTGTAAGGAAGCGTGATAAGAATAATACTTCACTATGCAACACCCCTACAACTAGCAAAAAAAAAAAAAAAAAAAAGAGAGAGAGAATAGATCATTTAGACATATTAATGTTACTAGGCCGGTGTGGTGCAAAGGATTAGTAAATTCCTAAAAATGTTGAATAAATTGATGTTAAAACAATGTTTTTCTTTTTGGTTAATCTCAAGTTATAAAAGAAACAATTTCTAACAATATGGTTAGCTATATTCAGTTTAATTTGGGTACTAAAATGAATAAAAAAGAATGGTTCAGATAATTTTTGATGATCCTTGATCTATAAAGGCCACCTGTCTATAAAGGCCACTTTGGCTGCATCCCTTGAGTGGCCTTTATAGACAGGTTTCACTGTAGTATAGTACTAAACCCTTGAGAACAGTTTATAATGATCACATAATTATCGTAGCTTTTTAAGCCAAAAAGGGAATATATAATGCTTTACAACTATAATTATCTTAACTAATTAGTTCAATGCCAATAAAGTTTAAATTTAATATATTATTTCAGATAAAAAATACACTACCATTTTCATTTTCATCAGGATATCGACCTTGATTTTCGTCATCTTCGTCTTCATAACGACCTTGGCCTCCATCTTGACGGGGATCATGATTATTGTCGTGATCGTGATCGGTATCCTCATGATGGTGACGGTGGTCGTCGTGATCTTCATGGCGACGGTGATGATGGTCATCATGATCGTCGTTTCGACAGTGATGATGATCGTCGCGACCGTCATGGCGTTGGGGATGATGGCGTCCGTCGTCATGGTGATCATGATTATGTTCATGTTGATTATGATGGTGTTCGTCGTGGTCATCATGGTCATCGTGACGATCATGATCTGGATCGTTATGGTCGTGATGGCGGTGGTCACTGTGATGTTCGTTATCACAATCTTCGTGTTCGTGATGCCCATGGTGATGGCGGTGATGATGATGGTTGTCATGTCGGCTGTTATCATGAGAATGATGATGATGGTGATGATGATGACCACGTCTGTAATAATTTCCATTCTGGCGATGATGATGTATATTGTTAACTTTTTCCAACAAAACTGAAATATTTTGTTTAATACTTCCAACTTCTGATTGTAACTCTCTCAGTATCGAATCCTGTCTTTCTTCATGTTCCTGTTCCCCTTGCGTATCATGATGTTGTCCCTCTGAAGAACAAGTTAAAAATATATGCAATCTTAATTCAACTAAAAACCTCTAAAAAGATTATGAGTTTTTTTTTTTTTTTTTTTTTTTTTTTTTTTTTTTTTTGAATAAATGTCTCATTTTATAAGGAAATTTGAAATTGGCACATGACAATTTTTTTAGATCTTGGCATAAATGGCATCTATATCTTTGTTATTATTTATTTATTTATTTATTTATTTATTTATTTATTTATTTATTGATCCATGCTAATTTTGAATGAATGTCTCATTTTATATGGAAATTTAAAATTGCACATGACAATTTTTTGAAGATCTTGGCATCTATATCTTTGAGAGCGTATTCGTATCATATTTAAGACATTTAAGCTTGTAATTCATCACAGGAATAAAATACTTACACATAAATAAAATTTACTTAGTAATTTACTTTATTATTATTGGTCTTACAATAAGTATATTTTTAGTAAGTAGATTGCTTCACATTATACTTGTTTTCCGTTTTTGGTTTGATTACAAAAAGGGTCAAGGTTGCAGCATTACCAAAACAATTATATACGATGGCATAAGAACAATACTTCTACTAGGTCGCCTGTTATATAAAAAAGAATGTTTCTGACACACCTAAAATAGCTTTTTGGGTGCTGTGAAAATTATCTATCTATCTATCTATCTATCTATCTATCTATCTATCTATCTATCAATCTATCTATCTGTGTCTGTCTGCCTGCCTGTCCGCCTATCTATCTATCTATCTATCTATCTATCTATCTATCTATCTATCTATCTATCTGTGTCTGACTGTCTCTCTGCCTGCCTGCCTGCCCGCCTATCTATCTATCTATCTATCTATCTATCTATTATCTATCTATCTATCTATCTATCTATCTATCTATCCATCTATCTGTGTCTGTCTGCCTGCCTGCCTGCCCGCCTATCTATCTATCTATCTATCTATCTATCTATCTATCTATCTATCTATCAAATTTTGGAATTTGGTTTCACAATATATATGATATATGAAACATTTTAATTAAATAAAAATATGAAATAAATTTTAAACATAAGCAATAACCTTTTATTGTTATCAGTTTTTGGTCTTTAAAATCTTTATAATCGCGATCAAATTTAATGAATTTCGAAGGGATATAAACATTTTGATAATGATTGGTATCATTTATCAAATACTGAAGCTTAAATATTATTAGAATCATTGCCGCTGAAATTTGATAAAAAATCACTGCCATAGGACACATCCTGGATTTTCTCTCTTTTGATTATTTTTTTTTTCTTAACCTTTACTAATGAAGTTCAGATTAGAGTTTTGCCCGTTCATCAAATAAATTTTCTAGTTAAAATAATAAATATTTAAATGCATTCAACTCTACTTTAAATAAATGAGGAAATTGGGTCTCGGTGACCTACTTATTGAACACAGTTCTCCCTTACCGCCTAGTGAGTCGAATCCTGCTCCGGCAGTATGTTCGTCACTTCAGTTCCCGAAGGTCAGTGGTTTTCTTCCTGTTCCTCCGGTTTCCTCCACCATCCCAGAAATGACCGCCTCGATTTAAGTGAAAGACTCTTGACGGAGGCATTAAATACCATTACTCGATTTCATTCCATTTTGATTAATTAAGTGAATTTGGATCAGAATAACATCCCAGAATATGTTCTTTGTTAAAATCGAATTGTAAACAGCTGAAGTGAGGTTAAGAAATATGTTGAGAAAAATACTGTCAATTTTAAAGTTCAAGTGTGACCCTGTCGGCAATAAATATTAGAAGTAGAACCTAGGCTTAAAAAGTTGTAATTTTTTTTAATAAAAAGTAGTACAGCATATCCTGTCTTAACGGTACACATTTTAACGACATAAACACGGACATTACGCGTCCTAAAACTAACCTGTTAAAACGTTATTTAGTATGATCAGTTAGCTGAGATCATGGATTCGTGGTTCAACCCTCGTGAGCTCGATTTAAACTAATTTTTACATGGTGAACTTGACACCTAGTTGAATAAGGTGATATAGTTACCTAACAAGGGACTTGTGTCTTGCTGAAAGTGAATTTGTATTTCACGAAAAGAACTTGTCTTATCGTGTCTTCCCAAAAAGGTTTCCGTCTAGTTGTGTCTTGACAAAGGGACCCGTCTAGATGTGTCTTCTCGAAAAAAAGGACTTTTCTATTTGTGTCACCAAAAAGAGTCATTTCAGTAAAAGGAAACGGTCTAGTGATGTTGACTTAAAGCACACCATCTAGTTGTGCCTCGACAAAGGGTTCCCTTTTAAATGTGTATCGCCAAAGTGGCCCCGGCCCTTTTTGGTTGTGTCTCACCAAAGTAGTCCCTTTTGGTTGCGTCATGACAACAGGGTTCTGTCTCACTAAAGGGACTCTGTCCATTTGTATGTCGCTTAAAGATGTCACGCAAAAAAAACGGTCAGTCTAGTTATTTCTCCCTAGCGGGTACCCGCCTTTTTCTCAGTAGATTTTAGCTATTGAAACAGGAATAAGCACCAGCATATTGAGCTAATAAGCATGCTCAGGGTACACGTTTATTTACAAAGAGTTACCTTACCTTGTGAAAAACCATCTACTGCTGCAGTTGACACCAGATTAACCAATAAAAACAGGATTACTAAATATTTCAGCATAGCTAGGAATTTTAAACAACCGACACCAAACAATTAACAATGATAACTGATACAGAAATAGTCTGGGGCGAAATATATAATTAATGATCATAGGAGATTTTTTTGTTAAGTGTACACTTAAAAAGACTTAGAAGTTAGGTCAATTACAATCTTGTGGTTAACAGTATTTTTAATGTGTTTTAACACCAACACTTAATATCAGTTAATAACTCTTTTGTGCTAAAAGGTTATTTGTTTTGTGTTGTGAAACATTGCGGACTCAAGGTAATTTTGTTTTTGTTTTAGACAAAATATTAAAAGTCACATTATCCTGGTACCGGGTTTACCAAGGTATTTTTGTTTTTGTTTTAGACAAAATGTCTAAAGTCACATTATCCTGGTACCGGGTTTACCAAGGTATTTTTGTTTTTGTTTTAGACAAAATTTAGTCACGTTATCCTCGTACCGGGTTTACCAAGATATTTTTGTTTTTGTTTTAGACAAAATTTAGTCACATTATCCTCGTACCGAGTTTACCAAGGTATTTTTGTTTTTGTTTTAGACAAAAATTTAAAAGTCACATTATCCTGGTACCGGGTTTACCAAGGTATTTTTGTTTTTGTTTTAGACAAAATGTCTAAAGTCACATTATCCTGGTACCGGGTTTACCAAGGTATTTTTGTTTTTGTGTTAGACAAAATTTAGTCACATTATTCTGGTACCGGGTTTACCAAGGTATTTTTGTTTTTGTTTTAGACAAAATGTCTAAAGTCACATTATCCTGGTACCGGGTTTACCAAGGTATTTTTGTTTTTGTTTTAGACAAAATGTCTGAAGTCACATTATCCTGGTACCGGGTTTACCAAGGTATTTTTGTTTTTGTTTTAGACAAAAATTTAAAAGTCTTATTATCCTGGTACCGGGTTTACCAAGGTATTTTTGTTTTTGTTTTAGACAAAATGTCTAAAGTCACATTATCCTGGTACCGGGTTTACCAAGGTATTTTTGTTTTTGTGTTAGACAAAATTTAGTCACATTATCCTGGTACCGGGTTTACCAAGGTATTTTTGTTTTTGTTTTAGACAAAATGATTAAAAGTCACATTATCCTGGTACCGGGTTTACCAAGGTATTTTTGTTTTTGATTTAGACAAAATGTGTAAAGTCACATTATCCTGGTACCGGGTTTACCAAGGTATTTTTGTTTTTGTTTTGGACAAAATTTAGTCACATTATCCTGGTTCCGGGTTTACCAAGGTATTTTTGTTTTTGTTTTAGACAAAATTTAGTCACATTATCCTCGTACCGGGTTTACCAAGGTATTTTTGTTTTTGTTTTAGACAAAATGTGTAAAGTCACATTATCCTTGTACCGGGTTTACCAAGGTATTTTTGTTTTTGTTTTGGACAAAATTTAGTCACATTATCCTGGTTCCGGGTTTACCAAGGTATTTTTGTTTTTGTTTTAGACAAAATGTATAAAGTCACATTATCCTGTTACCGGGTTTACCAAGGTATTTTTGTTTTTGTGTTAGACAAAATTTAGTCACATTATCCTGGTACCGGGTTTACCAAGGTATTTTTGTTTTTGGTTTAGACAAAATGTCTAAAGTCACATTATCCTGGTACCGGGTTTACCAAGGTATTTTTGTTTTTGTTTTAGACAAAATGTCTGAAGTCACATTATCCTGGTATCGGGTTTACCAAGGTATTTTTGTTTTTGTTTTAGAAAAAAATTTAAAAGTCTCATTATCCTGGTACCGGGTTAACCAAGGTATTTTTGTTTTTGTTTTAGACAAAATGTCTAAAGTCACATTATCCTGGTACCGGGTTTACCAAGGTATTTTTGTTTTTGTGTTAGACAAAATTTAGTCACATTATCCTGGTACCGGGTTTACCAAGGTATTTTTGTTTTTGTTTTAGACAAAATGATTAAAAGTCAAATTATCCTGGTACCGGGTTTACCAAGGTATTTTTGTTTTTGATTTAGACAAAATGTCTAAAGTCACATTATCCTGGTACCGGGTTTACCAAGGTATTTTGTTTTTGTTTTGGACAAAATTTAGTCACATTATCCTGGTTCCGGGTTTACCAAGGTATTTTTGTTTTTGTTTTAGACAAAATTTAGTCACATTATCCTGATACCATGTTTACCAAGGTATTTTTGTTTTTGTTTTAGACAAAATTTAGTCACATTATCTTGGTACCGGGTTTACCAAGGTATTTTTGATTTTGTTTTAGACAAAATGTCTAAAGTCACATTGTCCTGGTACCTTGTTTACCAAGGTATTTTTGTTTTTGTTTTAGACAAAATGATTAAAAGTCACATTATCCTGGTACCGGGTTTACCAAGGTATTTTTGTTTTTGATTTAGACAAAATGTCTAAAGTCACATTATCCTGGTACCGGGTTTACCAAGGTATTTTTGTTTTTGTTTTGGACAAAATTTAGTCACATTATCCTGGTTCCGGGTTTACCAAGGTATTTTTGTTTTTGTTTTAGACAAAATTTAGTCACATTATCCTGATACCATGTTTACCAAGGTATTTTTGTTTTTGTTTTAGACAAAATTTAGTCACATTATCCTGGTACCGGGTTTACCAAGGTATTTTTGTTTTTGTTTTAGAGAAAAATTTAAAAGTCACATTATCCTGGTACCGGGTTAACCAAGGTATTTTTGTTTTTGTTTTAGACAAAATGTCTAAAGTCACATTATCCTGGTACCGGGTTTACCAAGGTATTTTTGTTTTTGTTTTAGACAAAATTTAGTCACATTATCCTCGTACCGGGTTTACCAAGGTATTTTTGTTTTTGTTTTAGACAAAATTTTAAAAGTCACATTATCATGGTACCGGATTTACCAAGGTATTTTTGTTTTTTTTTTTATTAGACAAAATGTCTAAAGTAACATTATCCTGGTACCGGGTTTACCAAGGTATTTTTGTTTTTGTTTTAGACAAAATTTTAAAAGTCACATTATCATGGTATCGGGTTTACCAAGGTATTTTTGTTTTTTTTTTTAGACAAAATGTCTAAAGTAACATTATCCTGGTACCGGGTTTACCAAGGTATTTTTGTTTTTGTTTTAGACAAAATTTAGTCACATTATCCTGGTACCGGGTTTACCAAGGTATTTTTGTTTTTGTTTTAGACAAAAATTTAAAAGTCACATTATCCTCGTACCGGGTTTACCAAGGTATTTTTGTTTTTGTTTTAGACAAAATGTTTAAAGTCACATTATGCTGGTACCGGGTTTACCAAGGTATTTTTGTTTTTGTGTTAGACAAAATTTAGTCACATTATCCTGGTACCGGGTTTACCAAGGTATTTTTGTTTTTGTGTTAGACAAAATTTAGTCACATTATCCTGGTACCGGGTTTACCAAGGTATTTTTGTTTTTGTTTTAGACAAAATGTCTAAAGTCACATTATCCTGGTATCGGGTTTACCAAGGTATTTTTGTTTTTGTTTTAGACAAAATGTCTGAAGTCACATTATCCTGGTACCGGGTTTACCAAGGTATTTTTGTTTTTGTTTTAGACAAAATGATTAAAAGTCACATTATCCTGGTACCGGGTTTACCAAGGTATTTTTGTTTTTGTTTAGACAAAATGTCTAAAGTCACATTATCCTGGTACCGGGTTTACCAAGGTATTTTTGTTTTTGTTTTGGAAAAAATTTAGTCACATTATCCTGGTTCTGGGTTTACCAAGGTATTTTTGTTTTTGTTTTAGAGAAAAATTTAAAAGTCACATTATCCTGGTACCGGGTTTACCAAGGTATTTTTGTTTTTGTTTTAGACAAAATTTAGTCACATTATCCTGGTACCGGGTTTACCAAGGTTTTTTTTGATTTTGTTTTAGACAAAATGTCTAAAGTCACATTGTCCTGGTACTGGGTTTACCAAGGTATTTTTGTTTTTGTTTTAGACAAAATTTTAAAAGTCACATTATCCTGGTACCGGGTTTACCAAGGTATTTTTGTTTTTTTTTTTTAGACAAAATGTCTAAAGTAACATTATCCTGGTACCGGGTTTACCAAGGTATTTTTGTTTTTGTTTTAGACAAAATTTAGTCACATCATCCAGGTACCGGGTTTACCAAGGTATTTTTGTTTTTTATTAGACAAAATGTCAAAGTCACATTATCTTGGTACCGCGTTTACCAAGGTATTTTTGTTTTTGTTTAAGACAAAATTTTAAAAGTCACATTGTCCTGGTACCGGGTTTACCAAGGTATTTTGTTTTTTATTAGACAAAATGTCTAAAGTCAAATTATCTTGGTACCGGGTTTACCAAGGTATTTTTGTTTTTGTTTAAGACAAAATTTTAAAAGTCACATTGTCCTGGTACTGGGTTTACCAAGGTATTTTTGTTTTTGTTTTAGACAAAATGTCTAAAGTCACATTATCCTGGTACCGTGTTTACCAAGGTATTTTTGTTTTTGTTTTAGACAAGATTTAGTCACATTATCCTGGTACCGGGTTTACCAAGGTATTTTTGTTTTTGTTTTAGACAAAATTTAGTCACATTATCCTGGTACCGGGTTTACCAAGGTATTTTTGATTTTGTTTTAGACAAAATGTCTAAAGTCACATTGTCCTGGTACTGGGTTTACCAAGGTATTTTTGTTTTTGTTTTAGACAAAATTTTAAAAGTCACATTATCCTGGTACCGGGTTTACCAAGGTATTTTTGTTTTTTTTTTTAGACAAAATGTCTAAAGTAACATTATCCTGGTACCGGGTTTACCAAGGTATTTTTGTTTTTGTTTTAGACAAAATTTAGTCACATTATCCTGGTACCGGGTTTACCAAGGTATTTTTGTTTTTGTTTTAGACAAAAATTTAAAAGTCACATTATCCTGGTACCGGGTTTACCAAGGTATTTTTGTTTTTGTTTTAGACAAAATGTCTAAAGTCACATTATCTTGGTACCGGGTTTACCAAGGTATTTTTGTTTTTGTTTAAGACAAAATTTTAAAAGTCACATTGTCCTGGTACTGGGTTTACCAAGGTATTTTTGTTTTTGTTTTAGACAAAATGTCTAAAGTCACATTATCCTGGTACTGTGTTTACCAAGGTATTTTTGTTTTTGTTTTAGACAAGATTTAGTCACATTATGCTGGTACCGGGTTTACCAAGGTATTTTTGTTTTTGTTTTAGAGAAAAATTTAAAAGTCACATTATCCTGTTACCGGGTTTACCAAGGTATTTTTGTTTTTGTTTTAGACAAAATTTAGTCACATTATCCTCGTACCGGGTTTACCAAGGTAATTTTGTTTTTGTTTTAGACAAAATTTTAAAAGTCACATTATCCTGGTACCATGTTTACCAAGGTATTTTTGTTTTTGTTTTAGACAAAATGTCTAAAGTCACATTATCCTGGTACCGGGTTTTCCAAGGTATTTTTGTTTTTGTTTTAGAGAAAATGTCTAAAAGTCATATTATCCTGGTACCGGGTTTACCAAGGTATTTTTGTTTTTGTTTTAGACAAAATGTCTAAAGTCACATTATCCTGTTACCGGGTTTACCAAGGTATTTTTGTTTTCGTTTTAGACAAAATGGCTTAAGTCACATTATCCTGGTATCAGGTTTCCCTGTCAATACTCATTGCTATTAATACTGAGCGCCAGGCAATAAAGCAATATGTCTTAACTTTAAGACGATTAATGACCCAGCCGGGGTGCAAGCCCACGACCTTCTGTTCTTGAGGTGGATGTTTTACCTCTTATCTATCTAGGTATTGTAATTGTCCGATTTGGTTAGCGCTGTTATTTTTCGTAACCGTGAACTTCCTTTTTTGTAGATATTTCTCTATTTCCTCCCTTTTTTACAAAAACAACTTCAGTATTTGAGTTTGATCAATTTTCCTTCGTTATACAGTGTAAATAAAAATATGTAAAACGACAAAGGTTCGTCCTGACTCAAAAATATAATCTCGTTTTATCTTTCAAAACAGCTTTCAGCATATGTGTATTTATTTATAAAAATATTCATTCAGCGTCAGAAACCGTCAACAGATTTGTAAACATTCTCTGGATCCATCACGAAAATTTTAACATTTTAATCAAGTAAGTTGTCTTTAAATATATGTTCCAACATTGATGTTATTACAACCAGCTTTAGTACCCTTTAGGGTAGGTAGGTGGGGGCTGTAATAGACAAATGTTTTAAAGTGTGTTAAAAATAAAAGTATCCAGCACAATGACCGGGAGAAGAACAGCCTTAAGAGGGGAGATGGGGGGGGGGGGGTGCCAAGACACAGCTGTAGATGACCTCAAATTTGAACAAAGACCACTTAAAACGACAAGGTCAATGTCCTATGTATAATGTTGAGGTATAGTGAACGTCAATTTTATATTGGGGGAAAAACTCTGTGTGCGGAAATGCATCTCATAAAAGAAATATGACCTCCTTGTCATTATAATTGAAGAACTTGTTTAAAACATTGACTGTCTGAATCACGTCTGCTGTGCAACTCATTCAAAGTTTTTGAAAAGAATTTAAAAAAAAGTATCATTTCAAATACCAATATGGCGTATGCATTTTGTCGTAATTATCTGACACCAAAAAAGATACCATCTTAGCTGGTTAGCTTTTTAAAATCCTTACGGGGATATAATATGGTAAATTGCAGCCATATTCAATAGACTGTGATTATTACAGCGATATACAAACTTCTTTAATTCTCTTTTAAATCTTCTAAAACTTGAAAAACCAATGTTACAGCAGACATAGATCTAAAGTCTTTTTATACTTATTGATTTGGATACTTCCCAGGCTAATTACTGTTGAGTAAAAATAAGGTTTATATTCCGAGTCAGTTGTATTTAGACTGTACCAGCTGAAAATTAAATGATGATGTGATATGCCCATGGAAAACTATTAAGAAAGGGGTAATTGCAGTCCGAAAGATTAATTGGTTGTTAAACGTCACATCAACAATTTTTCAGCTATTCGCGTTGAGGACAAGGTTATTTTTCTTTAAGGATTAATCTATCTATTTGTAGGTGTCATTGTGTATTATAATATTGTACTAGCGTGTTCTTAGGACTAGCTCACCAATCAGTATTCCTCAAACAAGTAAACCACTCCCCCATTCTTTCTTCTGGGACCGGGGGGGGGGGGGACCAGTCAATACTCTGACCTCTGACCTTCTTATATCAAGCGCCAGACTTAGAAGCAATATCTCAAATTGAACGATGACCCGGCTGGAGTTCGATTGCACGACCTCTTACTATTGAGACAGACGCTCTAAATCTGAAGCACCGAGACCATTCAATCCCGGAAATCATTTATCAGTATACCATTAACCTTGGTAACAAGTGTTAAGGCTTTTCAGATTTTACAAAAAAAAAAAAAAAAAAAAAAAAAAAAAAAAAAAAAAAAAAAAAACCTGGATTCAATGCATTACCCAGTCTAGATACGTGGTATATCATTGCACAGAAACTTTATTTTTACCTTATATTAGTACGCTCAGATGTCAAACAAAAGGTTCCATCAGATATTCTCTGTGTTGGTCTTGTGATGTACCGACCTTCCATCCAGGACAAAGTAGTTTTGCACTCTAGGTCACTTTATACCTGTTAAACAGGTATAATCACCGGTCTAATGAGTCTATAACCGAAGGTAAGATTTTCACTTATAAGGTAAGGATAGATTTTCAAAAATAGGATCCTGAGTCCAGACTTTTGCATATAAAATTAGGCTATACTTTCACTTATAAGCTAATGCCAGACTTTTGCTTATAAGATTTGAGAAGACTTTCTTTTAAAGGATTAGGCTAGAATTTTACTTACCAGATTAAATTAGACTTTCTCTAAAAGGCTAAATGTCGTGTGCTTGGCAGACACTACCTATTTACGAGTCTTGGTCAGACCCCGTCGAGGTTGGAACGCCCGACCTCCCTCATATGAAACGATCACTCTACCAACTGAGCTACCGTAGTGGTGTAATAAACAGAACAAAAAAAAAAAAGATAATATTGGTTTTGCATTGAACGAAAATGTCCATTGGTATGGATTAGTATTTTTTGTGTCAAAAAAGATGAGTTTAGAAATTTTCAAACTTACAAAATAAAAATAGTGTACTTAAAATCGTTCATAAACTTTAAATTTTCTAAAACTCCTTTTTATGCCATTTTACATAAAAAACCTTCAGATTATGTTATGGCTTTTATCTCTCAATCTGTCAATTCAAGGCCTATTAAAGATTTGAGACTATTGCCCTGAGTTGGTTCTTAAAATTAATTAAATATGGAGTTTTTCATGCACATGCGTTTAAAGTTTCTGATCGGTTATTGTATTAGTTTATTTTTAAACCATCATTTTTATTTAATTATATATTTATGATGATTTCTGATTATAAAGCGTATGACATTAATTTTACAACAAAGACTAGAGTTCGATTCCGTGTTATTTTATGCATTTAATTGTTTTTATATTACACTGCTGATACTAATTTTACAAGCTCAACCATTTTAATTGCATTTTTTAATTGACAAAAGACATATTATTCCCTTATGTTAAACCCTGTTCATGAGTCAATTTTGAATAAAAAAGATGTTAAAACTGCGTAAGAATACAATTTTTTTAAATTTTCCCCTAACCGTTCTACGTTTGGCTATTTGCATTGGGATCAATAACACAGAACCGCTAACAGACTACGAAAATTGTTAGCTGATTAATAAATCCATGTACTTTAAAAAAAAGTTGTAAAATTAAATTTGTAGGAAATATTTTTAATGATTGATGACCTATTTTGTATCTCTAGGCAAAACAAATCAAATATTAAATGAACGTTTTGTTTATTTTATTCAGTTTAACCAATTTTGGACGCTTTTGTTATTTCATTCAGTGAAACAAGTTTCAGAATATTTTTAAATACTTGTTCATGTTTGTTGGATTAATGATGTTTTACGCCTCAGTCAAGATTCTTTCACTTATATCGAGGCGTTTATTTCAAGATTTTCAAGATCGAGGGAGCCGAAGTGCCCGATCTTCAACAAATGAAGTAACAATCTTTCTCAAACTGGGATCTGCCAGACCGAGATTCAAACCTAGGATATGAGAGGCACTGTGACTTGTAAGCGCATAGTTATAGACCACACAGCAACCGATGTGCCATAATTGTTTTGAAAGTTTCTAAAATATGAGTGATTGATCAACAGTATAGCTAATCCCAAGATTTTTTTCAGTTTATGAAGTCTATCTTCAAACCCCATCCTCTATCGCGTTTTACAGGTGTACTTTGCATTGCCTTTTGTATGTTATACAGAATTACTAGAAATGCTACTAGACATAACTTGTTTTAACTAATTTCTCTTTCTTTTTTATGAAATCACTTAGAAAAAGTCAATAAGTAGGATGACAAAAAAGTGCTGGTTTCGCTTTATTTAAGATACATAAGAATGTTTTTTCTATAAATTGTTATAGAATTATCTTACGCATAAGAATATATTATGTTCTCTTATTTTCAAGAGTTTGTACGAATTAATTTCTGTTATATCCTCCAAATGTTTTGGTATCATACATTCCATAGGTTTTTTTTTCTGAACTGTCCTGTTTAAAGTCATGTACATTTCATGTTTAGCAGCCATATAAAAGGAATAATGTGAGTCTTTATCAATATTCGGCTTCAACTACATGTAAAAATAAAATCCCAGCATTACTTTTATAGGTAAAAATATCCAATTAGTTTGAAAAGATTGGATTGCCGAGCCTTTTTAGAGCCTAAAGGGGCAAGAGTCCAAATAAAATGGCGATCAGTTGTTTGAACAAATTAACAAAAAGTGATTTTGATCATCTTCATTTGAAATGTTCTATAATCAAGCATTAATCTTAAAGGTTTTTAATTACCCAGGCTCCGGTTTCACAATCATTCTTAACTAAGATTTTTCTTAACTTAAATTTAACAATTTTTCACCATTTCTCTTTTAATTACAAATAAACTTTTTTATATAAAACTAATGCAGATGTTATAAGGCTTGAAGTGATCTTCAAAATGACACCTTAAATAACTGAATATTTCAACAATTAACAAAATTATGAAGATAACATATTTGTCAGATTTAAGTTTAGGAAAATCTTAGTTAAGGAATGATTGTGAAACCGGAGCCAGTTGGTTTGACAAGAATAAATTTTCAAGCGTCTTAGAGATTTCATGCGGTAATAGTAAAAAAAAATGGAAATCTATTGCTTAATCCAATCGAGTAATTCTGAATTACTTCATTTGACAATGTTCAATAATCGATTATTACTCTAACATGTTTGACTAGATTCGATTGTTGATCCTTTTGGAGACTTCTTAGTGCGATTAGTTGCTTTATCCAATCAACAATAAAGTGATTGTGAACAACTTCATTTTACGTTGTCGTATATATTTCATCGTATATTTAATGCTTTCTGAAATTCCTATTTCAAAAAAAAAATATCAGTAATATTTGATTTGATTTTTTTTCATTTACAAATTTCACCCAATGATTCTCTAGATACTTTGGGTGTCTTAATTTCTCGTAACTCTCATTTTCTGTCCTTGTATTTTGGCTCTGTGATAATCCAAAATATCCTTGTCCTTTATTTTCTTCTGTCATATCCATTTCTTCTGGTTTGATGTAATCATATATATTGTCATTCTGAAAATGGTCACTGTTCTTAGATATATTTTCATGTTTTGAATTATACATGGGATTTTTCAGACCATCAGATGTCATGGCTGTTTTGGTTTCCTTTTATATCTGTCATTGTTGTTTTTAGTAGGCTGTTTATTCTGTTCTTGTTTTGTTTTGTCTTTAGATTCATTTCTTTTTCTATTTTTAAAAAAAGAAAAAAAGTTTTTATTAAACGAAGAACTGAAATATCAAATTCTAAAGCAATACAGTTATGATTAACTTCAATCTAGATTAGAATTCGAATACATACAGATTCGGAAATTATATATATATAAAGCTACATGCGGAAGCAAATGATATTTATTCCATTATAGCAAAATTTTTAATTTTTGAAACTCATTTTAAACTAAGATTTGTTACCCCATGCAAAGCATTCCTTAGCTGGAATATGACTCATTTAATTATGGAAACTCTGAAATTATTTATTTTCAAATTTTTGGCTTATCCTTTATATCTATCAACATTTTCGGCCCCTAGTGGCCCCTAGCGTCACTGATGGGAAATGATTTTCCGAATTGTGCACATATGACACATCAAAATTAAACAGGTTTATTATTGTTAAACGTCTTCAAAAGGAAACAAAGTAAAAAAAAAATAATGATAACGAACAACAAAAAATTATAAACAAGATAATTTAATCATTTACACAAAACTCACCTGTAATAGAAAATATACCATAACAGGAAAACAACAAAAGCAGTCAGCGCAACTCCAAGAACCACACCAATTACAATATATACTAAAAACAAAAAGATAAAATAAAACAAAATTTCTAAAGAGAGAGAGAGAGATAGAGAGAGAGGTATCGATTACATCAGCGACATTTAAAAATCCAAAAATTCGCTTTAATTAGTGAGGATTACATCGAGTTATACTGAACGGCAAAAGGGAGATTACTCTATCTGATTTAAATTTTCTATAATTTAATGCTTCTTTGTTTTAAAACTTTTCGGTCATGTTGTTAAATTTTACAATAGATTCTGATCAGCGGAGATGGAAATAACCATTTTTACATTTAAGTCCTATATAAAAAATCAGTTAACGACTGTTATTACACAGTTTAAAAATAAAAAAATCAAAGATCGTACCTGATTACTAGACGCGATGTCTTGTACTCATTATATTCACACAAAGAGAGAGAGAGAGAGAGAGAGAGAGAGAGAGAGAGAGAGAGAGAGAGAGAGAGCTTTTCTATGGTTAAATATCTTGGAATGAAAGGTACATAGTCCCTGAATAAGACCCTAAAACCAAATTCACTAGTAGGGCTTTATAGGAAAGATAACTATAGAACGCTGTAAACACAAAGTCACTTTTATTTGTACATAAACGACCGATAGTGTACATTAACGACCAAGAGTGTACATTAAACACCTAATATGTAAATAAACGACCAATAGTATACATTAACCACCGAAAGTGTACATTAACGACCAAATATGTACATTAACGACCGATAATGTACATTAACGACCTAATATGTACATTAACGACCGATAGGGTACATTAACGACCTAATATGTACATTAACGACCGATTGTTTACATTCACGACCTAATATGTACATTAACGACCAATAGTATACATTAATGACCGATAATGTACATTAACGACCAAATATGTACATTAACGACCTAATATGTACATTAACGATCGATGGTGTACATTAACGACCTAATATGTACATTAACGACCTAACATGTACATTAACGATCGATGGTGTACATTAACGACCTTATATGTACATTAACGACCTAATATGTACATTAACGACCGATAGTTTACATTAACGACCTAATATGTACATTAACGACCTAATATGTACATTAACGATCGATGGTGTACATTAACGACCTAATATGTACATTAACGACCTAATATGTACATTAACGACCTAACATGTATATTAACGACCTAATATGTACATTAACGATCGATGGTGTACATTAAGGACCTTATATGTATATTAACGACCTAATATGTACATTAACGACCTAACATGTACATTAACGACCGCAAGTGTACATTAACAACCTAATATGTACATGAACGACCGATAGTGTACATTAACGATCTAATATGTACATTAGCGACCGAGAATGTACAATAAAGACCGATAATGTACATTTACGAATGAAAATGATTACTAGCATAGATAACATCCTTATTTTAATAGATAAATTTCTGCAAGTTAATCTGACAATTGATGTTGCGATATTATCAAAATTCGTAAATGAACTCGTATGAAACTCCTTTTCCTCAAACTCATTCTTGACTGAATATTTTGTAAAACTTCTACTAACCGGTATCATCATCTGAATCATCGTCATCATCGGCTGAAAAGTCTTCATCTGAATGGTGGTGGTCTGAAAAACAGCATAATAGACACCATTTACAGACATGTTACATTGTTCAACAAGCAATGGTATGAGCGACAAGGATTATACTTTTTTTCCTATGAACTTTTGTGTCAGAGTTAACAAAGCATATATAATAATAATAATAATAATAATAATAATAATAATAAATATAATAATAATAATAATAATAATTATTATTATTATTATTATTATTATTATTATTATTATTATTATTATTATTCTGTTATAATAATAATAATTCTGTAATAATAATAATAATAATAATAATAAAAATAATAATAATAATAATAATGATGATGAAGATGATGATGATGATAATAATAATAATAATAATAATAATAATAATAATAATAATAATAATAATATGTTTTCATGTTATGACCATAAATTTTGTTTCAGTTAATTGATAGAGTTATTTCAGAGAACATTAAAGTATATACACGCATGCTGTCAAGAAAATGGAGAACTCGCTTAATGATTAATCGAAACAAGCTGATAACTCGTTCCATTTGGGTGATTGAATGTTTAACTTTCGCCGGGTCGGTAATAATAATTATTCATAGTTAGTTTCCTTCTATGCAATGCGTACCTTTTTGTTTCGGTATTTCGTAGACTGCTTGCAGAACTTCATCTTCTCCATAGGGCCCCTTACGACCACTTATTTCGTAGTAGATTCTGTCACCTAACAGAACAGTCACAGTGTTGTTCACATGTTTCCAGTATTTACCTAAAAATAAAATATTTTAGATATGTGTAGTTGAAAATTATTTCTTGACGAGAGAGAGAGAGAGAGAGAGAGAGAGAGAGAGAGAGAGAGAGAGAGAGAGAGAGAGAGAGAGAGAGAGATATTTTACAAATCACATTTAATTAAGATGGCCAGCTTATCAAAAAAAAAAAAAAAAAAAAGAATAGAAAAAGTCTCTGTGTTAGTCGAATTGGGTTCAAACCTACTACTTGTACTTTTTACTCCAACAGCTAGCTAAGACTCTTGTACATTTAACGTACAAGTGCTATGAAATCACAGGAGAAGTCATTACATATAAAAAAGTCTGTTGTGACAAAGCTTTTACATGGATGACTGAAAACGACAATGAATAACTTGTCTCAAAAAGCAAGTTCAGAAAAAGTTTGTGATATGTGCTGAATTTTCATCTTAAGGAACGTGTAACGTACAAACTTCTTGACCTACTCTTTTTAAATAAATGTAATTACAACATCACAGCTACAGATATTTAAATTATGAAATTATTGATCTTTAAATCGATGAAAGAAACGGACATTTTAAAGACATGTTTATGACGGTGTTTAAAATTTTTCATCACCCCCCCCCCCCCCCCAAAAAAAAAAAAAAAAAAAAAAAAAAAAAAAAAAAAAAAAAAAAAAAATTATATAAAAGCAAGAAATAAATAAATAGGCCAATAAGATACTTTTTGAAAAAGAAAGTTTTTTATCAGAAAAAATACAAAATATTTCCGGGCATTTCGTTTAATTGTCTTTCAAAAACGTCTAGCTTGCAGCTTTATCGTACTAGAAGATTGAATAATTCTGTATGGCCTCTGAAACTGTTTTGCTCTTTACCAGTTTTCCTCATAGACTGTCTTCGCTGAATGTCTTTACTGCTTTCTATTGGTTTGTTAAAGTTGTAGCGTATATAAACAACACTGTATCCATCATCTGAAAGTTCAAATCGTGTAAATGAGTTAAAACGGGGTTGAAATTTCATAATTAGTAACGCACCTGTGTGTATGTTGCATTTATTTCTCAGACATGAACATGTTTTATCCCTATTTCTAAAAATCTTTCAAATTCGATTGGTTGGTTTGCTTCGTGTATAAACCTATTCACTTGGTTTAACCCGGAGTGAGTGAAATCTACAAAGGGTGTATGAAATTTACACAGGATGTTTGAAATTTACACAGGGTGTACGGATTTTGATCTGGGTGCATGGCGGATAACTACTAATACTATTCGCTTAAATCTCAATTAACCAAAAACCCACCGATTTTATGCAATATTTTTGTCATATACCATTTTTTGAATTTAATCATAAAATACATTCAAAAAATGGTATATGACAATATATTGTCATATACCATTTTTTGAATGTATTTTATGATTAAATTCAAAAAATGGTATATGACATTTTTGTAAAATAGGAACGGATATAAATAAGGAAAAATGTAACTTTTAAAATATACACGGCAAATTGTAACTAATAATATCTTATAAATGCATGCACGCATACATATATATATCGGACGAAAATAAATGTTAGAAATCTCAGATAGGAATGGATGCATGCATGCATAGGAAACAACCTTGTGAATTTGGAAAGTCGTTTTATATTCAAATATTTTAATATGATCAATCTAATTTTGAACGCCTTTTTTTTTTTTTTTTTTTTAAAATCCATTTTATAAGGTTATGATTTTGTTTACAAAATACATATTACTTTTCACCCAATGATAAGAGAGTCTTTACGGTCATCTGTCATAGAAGGAAACATACATGCAGGGGCGTAGCGCCCTATGAGGCAACCGAGGCAACTGCCTCGGTAAAAAGATGACTGTAAAAAGTATGTACTGATTAGATCAGAGAGACTCCGAGAGAGAGAGAGAGTCTTATATCATTCCGATTTAAGTTTGATTACATCAAACCGTTTCCATTTCGCATTTTATCATGAAGTTTACTCTTCCTGTATTACTGTATAAGTATGGAGCGTAAAGCAAAACAAATGAAGTTGACGGACATGTTTTGTCCAAAAGAAATCAAAGGACAAAATGAAGCTAATGCAATTCCAGATCAAAATGTAAATACGTCAACTCCGATAGCCAGTTCATCCGGTCATTATGATTTGGATATGTCTATGGACATTTCCCCCGACGAAAACGCCCCAGCCTGTGGCAAATCTCTTACTCAAAATGATACTCTAGATGTTTCTATGAGCTGTTCCCCAGATGATTTCGACCCAGCATATCTCATTGGTAAATCCATCACCGACAATGATAAAATGAAATTATTAAATCTACCAAAGACAGAGAAGTTTCTGTATCAAACAAGCGATGGTAGAAAGTATTCACAAACATGGGAGAACAAGTTCCCATGGTTACATTATTCCAAAAGTAAAGATGCGGCGTTTTGTATTGAATGTATCCTGTTCGGTCAACCATCTTCAACGGACGTTTTTTGTAGCAAGGGGTTTAAGGACTGGAAAAATGCTTCGGGGATAAAAAGAGGGATGCTATTGTCGCACAATAATTCGCAGTGTCACCAACAATCAGCTGCTAGAACCCATAATTTCAAAACCATTTCATCTGGCGAAAAGAAAGACATATTGAGCTCACTTTCGCAAAGTTATGAGGAAAATGTCACCAGAAATCGTGAGATATTATTGAGTATTATAGACACTATTATAGTTCTTTCTCAACAAAACATTCCCTTAAGAGGTCACAATTGGGATAAACAAGCTAAGAGGGAAGATGGCAACTTTGCCCGTTTTCTTCGTTGGAAATCGGAAAATGTTCCTTTGTTAAAAACCCACATTGAAACTGCACCGAAAAGTGCTAAATATACCAGCCCTGACATTCAGAATGAAATTATTAAATATGCGGGTCTCGAGGTCAGGGAAATTATTTTAGCGGATGTTAAGAAAGCCAAGTGGTTTTCCGTTATGGCTGACGAAAGTGCCGATGTTTCTGAAAAAGAGCAAATGTCAGTTTGTTTGCGTTATGTGGACGACCAATCAACAGTGAACGAAAACTTTATTTGTTTTATTGAAATGGAAAAATGTGACGCGGAATCGATAGCAAATGCTATTCTTAAGACACTCAGAGACTGCGATTTAGATATCGGTTATTTGCGTGGACAAGGGTACGACGGAGCAAGCGTCATGTCCGGGAACACTTCCGGTGTAAAAACACGAATTCAAGACGTTCAGCCCCGCGCATTCTATCAGCACTGCAGAGCTCATGTTTTAAATCTGGTTCTTTCTGCTACATGTAAAGCTGTACCAACCATACGGAATCTTTTGGATTCAGTGAACGACATCACGTGGTTTATGGGGGCAAGTCCAAAAAGGAAATCAATCGCAGAGAGATATATATCAGATGATGATACAGCGATTCTTGTTGTAAATGATGACGACGCAAGTGAAAGCTCCAGTGGAACATTAATAAATAATGCAAGGGCGAAAAAGTCGATTCCGAAACTTTGCGAAACTCGCTGGAATGCACGGGTTGATACTTTGTCCACATTTATCGCAAAATATAAGTCTATATTTAGTGCATTGCAGGACATATTAGATGAAAGCTCATCTACTGACGCGCGACTAAAAGCTGCCTCATTCATGCGCCAGGTTCAGTCCAGTGTGTTTATAATTGCTCTAATCATATCACAACACATTTTGAGCTACACACATCCTTTGTCTCAAGCATTACAGAAAACCAGTTGTGATCTTTTCAAAGCATATAATGATGCTCAACATTGCAAATCAGTTATCAAAAATCAGCGAAGTGATGAAGTATTTCAAGTTTTGTTTACGCGTGCTTCAACTCTGGCTGAATGTGTAAATGTGTGTATCGAAAAGCCTAGAGTTTCTGGTAGGATGGCCCATCGTGCAGCTGCTGGAGATGCATGTGATTCAGCACTTGTCTACTTTCGAATAAATATGTTCTACCCCTTCATAGATCATTGTGTTGCTCAGCTGGAAGAGAGGTTCCCGGTGAACATGTCATCAATTTTGCTAGCTTCAAAGTTGCTTCCAAAAGTAGTTAGCACAGTTACAGACATAGAGATGGCAAAAGTGTTTGATAGTTACAGTGAGGATATGCCAAGCCCAGTTTCATTTCACGCCGAAGTCGAAAAGTGGAAGGAGTTTTGTTCTACACAACAAGTGGAAACACTCGCGGAATCACTAAGTTTAGCAGACCCCAATTATTATCCTAACATTCATGAAATATTCCACATTCTTCTTACAATGCCAGTGGGTGCAGTGCCCTGTGAGAGATCATTTTCAGCCATGCGCCGGCTGAAGGACTGGAGCCGGTCAACAATGACCGAAGAAAGGTTCAATGGCCTTGCATGCATGTACGTGCACCGTGATATTGAAATTGATCGGGAGCGTGTGCTCCATCGCTTTGATGCCACAGGACATAGAAGGATCGGCAAATTGCACATTTGAATTGCAAAAGTTTATATTAAATATAAAACGAATCAGTAAAGTTTAAAAAGATCTTTGATTGTATGTCTTCTTTTTTCACAATTAATTGTAGGTAACATTGCATTTATAGTGGCTAATCTCGAACACTCAAGTATACCATTCAATAATTCACATTTTTGGACTTTTTGAAACGACGTTTTGTACATAAAAATTAAATAGATCAAACTGTCTAGATGTTGTCAGATGGCGCCATTTTACACCATTTTTTCAAAATTTTCCGGGGGAGCATGCCCCCGAACCCCCTTGCAGGTAGCGCCTTCGGCGCTTATTCACGCCTGTGGCGTGATTATTCATTTGCCTCGGTATTAATTAATCTCACGCTACGCCCCTGACATGCATTTCTATCCATCAATCTATGTCAACACTTTAATGAATTTCTTAAATATTTCATAAATGTTTGAATTGAATTATGTTTTATTTTTAGCGATTTAAAATGTTGTCGTTTTGTAATTCTGATTAAAGTCGCATCAGGAATTCTTTCAGCTATTCGAGAGAAAAGCAAGTTTATAAATTTCTAAGGATTCATATTAGAACACTATCACATATTGAAGTGCTGTGCGAGTGTGTATTGAGTTCTGTTTTGTTCTAGCGGCGTCTTTTTTGTTAAGATGCTAACTAAGTTATGCCAAAGACAAGGATACCACTCCCGCAGTTAAATTATCCTCACCCCAAGTGAACAAGTCGATATTCTGTTCGCCTAATTCCGAGCGCAAGGTTAAGAACTACTATATCAAATTTTAATAACAGTTTTCTTAAAAAATAAATAAATAAATAAATAAATAAAAATTAAAAAAAAAAAAAAGGGGGGGGGGGTTTGGGTCGTTTCGGTTAAAATTTTCGGAGAAGGAACTCTACCGACCGTTCATTCTTTTTCGGCCCAATTATTTCCCAACCACTCTTACATCAACTGTTCTATTTTTTGCCTCGTCGCCCTTTAAAGCATTTCACTCGTTTTAGTAGAAATAATAAACAAATTCCTGAATTTCCCTGGCCTTAGTTTTACAATCCTTCCTTAACTAAAATTTGACAAATTTGAAATCTAAATAATTTTGTTAACTGTTAAGATATTCAAGAATTTTTAATGCCGTTTTGAAGATCACATTAAGCTTATAACATATGTCTTATTTGTTTTATTTGGAACTCCAGAAAATTGACCAAAATTTGTTAATTTTTAGTTAAGAAAAATTTTAGTTAAGGAATGATTGTGGAACTGGGGTCTGGACCTTATGCTGTAAAACCAAAGGCATCTAACCACTGCAAGTTCGACCAAAGTCATCAACAAGTGGGAAAGGGATTTTTTTTCCTTTCCGTAGGTTACCACGTATACTTGTTGGCTAGGTATCAGAATACAGAACTGAATACTCAGCGGTATTGTATTTTATTTTTTTCAAGCAATACAAAATAGATTACAAAAATTGACTCAAAATTTACACACCACTTTAACATGTGTAAAGCTTTCTTATCAAAATTAATAAGAAAAAATTGTTTCATCCGAAAAGCTGAAATTTTTGCCGATGCGATTTAAAAAAAAGATTAATAATAATAATAATAATAATAATAATAATAAATATGATGATAATAATAAATCGCGCTAAACCCTTTTCTGTCCCGCTAACATCTTTTTATAGACATGTGTTTTATTTTTCAGTAGTTTGATCCGTCCCCTCTTTCGTCGCCTCAGGCTTGTCACAATCTCACCATTTCTCATTTATGATGCGTATATATTCCTTATTTAATTAATACGTAATGGCGATATATCTAGTTACCTTTTACAGTAAATTTTAACCCTCTTGGTTTCAAAACTTTGATGTCCGGTGGCTGGATTGCTGATAAACCATTCCAAATTGACACCAAAATATACGTGGTCAAAAAGGCGTTCAGTTTTGACCGGACGTTGAACAACATCTTCCTGTACTGAATACTGAAGATGATGTGACGTCACATTTAAAAGGTAATGTTTTACCTGTCATTAATATTTACGAGTTAAGCTAGGGAAAGTGACTGAAGTTGTTAATTAGATCTATATTTCCTGTATTTTAATATATATATGTATAAATGTACATATAGGTGTATAGTTTACGGAGGCCCGTAAGCGCAAATCATAAATAAATAATTCAAGCGCGAATAAGTAACGAAAGTATTAAAGCGCGAATTAGTAAGGTACTGACACTATGATTTAACGCAATGCTATCGAGAAATCACGTCAAACGATAAAAGTCTTCTTTGATATCAAGCTTTATTGTCTCCCCTTAAAACGCAAGGAAGGGCCTCGGTGTCCGAGTGGTCTAGATGAAGGGCCACATAGCGCTTAATTTCGAACCGAAGTTGGGGCATTCTAGTGTCAAAAAGTTGGTCGGTTCTCTTGGTGACGATAGGTGGTTTTCTCGAGCACTTCCGTTTCTTCCACCAAGCTTGAACTGACCTCCCCAAAAGGTGATAGAAACTTAACATGTAATATTCATAAAGGAATCAGTTAAATTTATATTTTTTATGTATCTCAGTTAATATGATGAGGATGAAGGGTCACATCAAAGAGAAAATTTTAAAACAAGTACTCATCTGCAATTGAAAACAAAGTCTTGATTAACCAATAAAAAATCAAGAAATGTATGGATCAACACACTTTAGGTATGGAAGAAATTGCATGATAGAGTTTTCAAAATCAACACACACACACACACACACACACACACACACACACACACACACATCGACGGCGATATATAAATATATATATATATATATATATATATATATATATATATATATATATATATATATATATATATATATATATATATATATATATATATATATATATGGTTGGTAGAGTGCTGGCTTCGTAAGTGGCATGGCTCCGTTCGAACCCCGACTGGGTCTGACTCAAGATTTCAAAGTGGGTAGTGAATCACTTGGAATTACGAAATGAAATCCATGGTTCATGATGGGAACTTAAAATAAACGAGGTCCCGTGTCATGGCATGCGTGGCACGATAAAGAACCCTGCTGTATAATGCTATCAGCGAAACGCACAGGCAAAATTTCTGCACCTTCGCCTATAGCTGGCGACGTCTCGATAAAAGTGAAATATTCTTGACTGGGGCGTTTAACACCATTACTCAACTCAACGAAATCGCTAACTTTCGAAGTACAGTAAGCCTCTTTATCACCAGTTATTTTTTACACGGTATACATGATTAGTTATTTAGACGGCTCATTTAGGAAAATTATTCTTTTTCAAATTTGATAAGAGTTGTTTTATTGTTTCAGTCGTTTGCGGCTTTCCCATTTACAATTTCATTGGAGGATAAAGCTGAAAATCCTTTCGTAAATAAAAAGAAAGTATTATGTTACTCATTGTTTTTAGCTGGCCTGCATCAGCTCTCTCTCTCTCTCTCTCTCTCTCTCTCTCTCTCTCTCTCTCTCTCTCTCTCTCTCTCTCCTCTCTCTCTCTCTCTCTCTCTCGCACACAGATTTTTTGACAATCTTAACAGAATAAAAAACTTCACCGCCTCTTGTGGAACATAACATTTTTCAACTTTAAACTATATATCTTTATTATATAAAGAATTCTAGAAGCAAACATGTAATATGTTATTTAACCATTTCTTTTAGTAAAACTAATCGTTAAAAGATTCATGAGCCATTGTAATATACATATTTAATGACTTATGAGTGAAAGTTGTCTAATATTTAGTTTAATAGACCACCTCTATACATAATTCATCAATAACAGTCAAGCTACCTTGTGGTTAAATCCGCCCTCTGCTTTTCAATGAATAATGGTCTATTGTTAAAAAGGTGTAATTTCGTTGCTGTTGTTAAATAACAGTCTACTACACGAAGTTTTTGGCGAACATATTCAACATTCAACACTACTTGTTAATTTAAAAAAAAAAAAAAAAAAAAAAAAAAAAAAAAGGATTTATAGCTCTTACGTTTGCGTGTACAAAATTGATTGTTTTCATTTTGATGTCATTACCAACCCCAATTAACACCCAAATTATTAGAATAATTGAAAGAGGATTACTATTCTAACCAGTCGGTTATTTTATGTTATTTATCCCTATTTCGTACACCTCGCTCCGTAAGTGGGAAGTCGTGGGTTCGAACCCTGACCGGATCTGACCCAAGACTTAAAAGTCGTTAGTGCCTGTTCATTCCCCGAGCACTCGGCATTACGAAATGAAAGTCACGGTTCTTTCGGATAGGAACTAAAAAAAAAAAAAAAATCGAGGTCCCGGCAGGCGTGGCACGATAAAAAATGCCGTCAGCATAACGCACATGCAAAATTTCTGCACTTTTGCCTTTAGTTGGCGACGTCTTGATATAAGTGAAACATTCTTGACTGGGACGTTAATTAGCTCCACACATGTTATATGTACCTATTCAATAAATATACATTTAGTTAAAGATGGTGAGTTGATTTGAGAAATGGTGTTTAACGTCCCAGTCAAGAATATTTCACTTATATCGAGACGTCGCGAAAGTGCAGAAATTTTGCCTGTGCGTTGCGCTGATGGCATTATACAGCAGTGTTCTTTATCGTGCCACACCTTCAGTGACACGGGACCTCGGACCTATTTTGAGTTCCCATCCAAAAGAACCGTGACTTTCAATTCGTAATGCGAGTGCTTGGCGAAAGAATAGTCAAGATACGGATGCGGGTAATATATCATTGCCAGTATAGGCATTGACGTAGGATCTGTGTACAAAATTGCTTTATGCTTTTTTTTTTTTTTTTTTTTTTTTTTTTTTTTTTTTTTTTTTTTTTTTTTTGCCATTACATTCATTTATTATCATGTGTTATTTCATTATGACTGAAAGGGAACAGCCGGTTATCTCCCGCAACCTTTTAGGCACTGACTTAGGCTACCTGCATATTTGATGTGATTTTGTTCCCACTGCCTACCCAAGTTATCATGTTTAATATCATTGCTGCAGGTTGTTGGTTTCATCTTTGTATTTTTTGTTATTTTGTCCGAGTGAATTGGTAAAGGCGCAAGAATATTCACTGGCACTGGGGTTTATAGCACCAACCCCACTCTCTGAGTAGGAGCCTCAGTGGCCAAGTGGCCTAAAACCTTTGCTTATGGATCAATGTCATTATTCTGGTTGAAATTTCACTCGGTCTGATCCTTTGTCAGTTGGCTTGTCGAAGATTGGTGGTTTTCTTTGGGAACTATGGCTTCCTGCATCATCTCGCTTACCTGACTACATGGTGGAAAAACGGTATCATTATCAAATGTCACAAGATCAGCCAGCTTTGATATAATTATCTGATACCGAGAAAACTGTGATGCTTAGCCATAATGTCAATGCATCATACATTTTGCAATATATTTTCTAGGAGTTATGTCCCTTTAACTTGAGCCTCTGGTTAAATTTTACTTTTCAGACTACAAATAGAAATATTTCGTCAACTGTTTTATATATTAACTACGACGTATTATTACAAGTTGATTATTGCCTTAATACTACTTCATCAAAGGCTGGCTATGTCTTACTATCACTTCATCAAAGGCTGGCTATGTCTTATTATCACTTCATCAATGGCTGGCTATGTCTAAATACTACTACATTCATGACTGGACCTGTCTACATATTATTACATTAATGGCTGACTTTGTCTAAAAACTACTTCACTAATAGCTGACTATGTCTCAATACTACTTCATTAATGGCTGATTATGTTTAAATACTACTTCATTAATGGCTGGCTATGTTTAAATACTACTTCATTAATGGCTGGCTATGTTTGAATACTACTTCATTAATGGCTGGCTATGTTTAAATACTACTTCATTAATGGCTGGTTATGTTTGAATACTACTTCATTAATGGCTGGCTATGTCTAAAAACTACTTCACTAATGGCTGACTATGTCTCAATACTACTTCATTAATGGCTCGCTATGTCTAAAAACTACTTCACCAATAGCTGACTATGTTTAAATACTACTTCATTAATGGCTGGTTATGTTTAAATACTACTTCATTAATGGCTGGTTATGTTTAAATACTACTTCATTAATGGCTGGTTATGTTTAAATACTACTTCATTAATGGCTGGTTATGTTTAAATACTACTTCATTAATGGCTGGCTATGTTTAAATACTACTTCATTAATGGCTGGTTATGTTTAAATACTACTTCATTAATGGCTGGCTATGTTTAAATACTACTTCATTAATGGCTGGTTATGTTTAAATACTACTTCATTAATGGCTGGCTATGTTTAAATACTACTTCATTAATGGCTGGTTATGTTTAAATACTACTTCATTAATGGCTGGTTATGTTTAAATACTACTTCATTAATGGCTGGCTATGTTTAAATACTACTTCATTAATGGCTGGTTATGTTTAAATACTACTTCATTTATGGCTGGTTATGTTTAAATACTACTTCATTAATGGCTGGCTATGTTTAAATACTACTTCATTAATGGCTGGCTATGTTTAAATACTACTTCACCAATGATTGACTATCGCAAATAAATTTAAAAATGCCAAGATTTTTAACATTATAACAACCAACCAATCACAGCAAGATATGCCAGAATTGGATTCAAACCCTACGCACTGTCATCCTAAAGCATATTTTATATCCCGTCGACTTGGATATAAATATAAAATTATTGGTGATGACTCAATACAAGTGGTGGTGGTGTCAAGTTAACTTGACTGTAAAAGCCAAATTCAAATAAAGTAGCTATAAACTAAACTCAATGCAATTAAAATAGTTTTCAACAAAATTTTTATTGAAGGTATTGATCCGATACAATTTAAAAATCATCTTAAATTGTTCAACTCCAATGTAACATCTGTGACTGGTGGCATCTCAATAAAAGTTATATAACTACAGTTACGTTTATTAAGTCTCGATGAAACATTAAGTTCCGACTTCCTCAAGTCCTAAAACTGTTTAGTGGTCTTAAGCATGTCTCAAGAGGCTAGGTTGCAAATTCCAGTAGGAGAAGATCATGTGAAATGAAAATCATTTCGCTTGCCAAAGAAATAATAAATGAAAACTCAGGTTTCCTCCACTGTTCCTGAAATGACCAACTCGATGTAAGTGAAAGAAATTAGACTGGGATGGAGGTCCTTCGGATGAGACCATAAAAACCGATTCCCTGTATTACGACAGGCAAAGCATGTTGAAAAAACCCTCCCTGCACATTGCCCTTAGCGCACTGCAAAGGTCAAAATTTCTGTCATTACACCTACAGCTGGTGACGTCTTGATATAAGTGAAATATTCTTGACTGGGACATTAAACCCTTGTGAACTTTATACCAGTATGTAGACAGAATGTTTTTACATATACAATGTAGGTTACAGCTACAATATATGACAAAGGAATCTGAAGTGTTCTCACTCATATATCAATCCATCAGTCTTACTGCCACTTACCAAAACGAAACCATCCTTAACATCAACACGTGCTTTGCTATTACTGACACAGTGAACTAGCACTTTAACAAAAAGTCGCCCTGTGTACGCTCTAGTACAAAGAAGAACATAAAACAAACTCCGATTAATCCCCGAAAATTAATAACCTTGCTCTTGTCGAGAATAGCTAATAAAATGCTGATGTTACTTACGAACAACCAACCAACCGACACGGATTGTTGAACTATGTCATTTATGTCATTTGTAATAATACTTATTATCTGCTCTTCCAAATCACCCAGTCTCAATTTCACAATATTAGATTATTATTATCATTATTATTATTTTTAAAATTTATTTTTTTTTATTTTTTTTTTTTTTACCATTTTGCACTAGATATGGTGGTTTTTGTCCATTTTGATATAGTAAAATTTACAAAAAAAAAAAAAAACAACTCTGCTACATTTATTTTCACACTACGAGTTGTTTCCCTTTGATTATAATGGTTATTGTTTAGTCTCTAATGAAGCGTTTTCTTATAAAAGTTTATGGTATATTTCGGAATTTCGTATCTGTTCGATAATTTTCACATCTATGGATGAATTGTAATTAAATTTGATATAATATTTTTTCCAACACGGGACGAAATCTCGTATACCAAGTTTAGGAATATATGTCAAAGGTCAAGATTTTAAATTTGACCCTATAGGCGATGTTGAATTATTTATCTCTCAATGGACGGGTCGAGTTGTAGTTATTTTCGTTGTGTACATCTGCCGTTGCTGATTTTAGCCTATATTGATAGTGTTTTTAAGTGCTATCCATTGACATCTTTGAAGTTTTTTTCGTTTGTCGTTGCTGTTTCTGCAAGTATTGTCTTTATAATTAGTTACCTATTGTTGCTTTTGTTGATGTTGTAGCTCATTCTACTGATGCTGTTTCTTGTCGTTGTTGTTGTCGTTGCTGTCATAATTGTCATTAGATTTTTTTCAGCTTTTACTAATGATGGTGTTTTTTGAATTATGTAAAGTTTATTATTTTGATTGGTAAGTATTCTTACATTAGCCGCAATTGATATCCAAATTTAGAATAAGGTACTTTTAACAATTCCACAAGTTTGTCGGAATATTTGATACAAAAAGCGAAAATTTGATTTTTCTCGAATTCATCGCTAACAAGATATTTATTTTATTAATATAAAAAAAAACTAACATTCTGTTTAAGTGCATTTAATCGGTTACAAATGAGTCAGAAAAATAGTATATTTAACACAAACTGCTTTGTCATTTGAAAAAAAACTTACAAAATTTAACACACATATTTCACTCTTATAAGTAAGCTATCTTTAAAACCCAAAGGTTTATTTCAATAATTTTCTTTTGTTCCTCGTGTTGTTCCGATTTTTCTAGAAGATCGTAAATGTATTATAAGGCTTTAACAACCAAATAGCTGGGGTCCCAAAGGGTTGTTTTTTGCCGGTTTCACTGTACAAGTTTTACTACCGACTATCACTCTAGCCACAATTAGGCGTAAATGAGACCTACTGTCTGATTCACGTCTGCCGTAGCACTAGTTTTTCAAGGTTTTAGAAGAGATATCAAATAATTTTGTAGAATGCCACATACCGTTATGACGTATGCTTTTTGTCGTAATTAACTGACACCAAACTAAATGCCATCTTAGCTGGAGTACAAAATGAAGAGCTTTTTAAAATCCTTACGGGGATTTAATATGGGAAAACACACAAACACTCATTCAGGAAATACATCGCTGAAAAATCATGAGAGTTAAGAAAATAGAATTGCGCATGACCGACTTTCCCATTTTCGCTGGACAGGTAATATCGTCTGCAACTTGACAGCAAAAGGAATATATACTGTAGGTCTAACAACGGCGATTTTACCTACAGCTGAATGAACTATTCCAGAATTTTCTACCCTAACCCGCATGATTATTACAGCGATGTATTTCTGGAATGAGTGTTTGTGTGTTTTCCCATATTAAATCCCCGAAGCCCTGCATTTTATACTCCAGCTAAGATGGCATTTAGTTTGGTGTCAGTTAATTACGACAAAATGCATATGTCATAACGGTATATGGCATGCTACAAAAGTTTTTGATATCTCTTTTAAAACCTTGAAAAACTAGTGCTACGGCAGACGTGAATCAGACAGTAGATACAATTTCATTCATAAAAATGCTTCAAAAGTTTATAATATGAAAACATTTCACCGACTGTTCTTATACCCGAAAATCAGATGTTCACAATGGTTCGTAACGGAGTTCAAAATCTATAAACACATTGTTATCATGTAATTAAAAATATTTCGTAGTCTGAATCTAATCACGCTATGTTTGTTCCTGGAAACCGGAAGTTCTAGTTGGTCACGTGACCTACAAATCCATCATACAGGTTTTCCTTTAATAAGTACTCTATCTCGTAATTCCAAAGTTCATATTATTATAAATATTATTTCTCATAGACACTGTTTTTTTAAAAAAAGCCGAGGTTCCCAAAGGGACAAATTTTTAGATGTCCTCTATCCCTCTAATTCAAGGTAAGTGTTATTTTGAAACTGTAACTCATCATACTGTCCGGAAGCTCTCCTTTCTACCGGAAGGTCGTAGGTAAAGGAGTCTGGGAAAACCTCTTTTTGAGCAGTAACGTTAGTGTCTCCAAGGTGATGGTATACTTTGTTTTCTTGTAGTACACTTGTATTTGTCAGATAATTGACTGATGCTTTTTCTGTTGTACAGGGGATTGTGGTTTCTTTCGTTTCATTATTGGATTTTTTATTTCTGCATCTTCCTCTTGACCTACAAATATATAAAATACAAGTTAGCGTTTTGAATTGTGTGCTTTAAAATCAAAATTAAGAACCATGTGTATAAGATCTTGGATAACCGAAATGTATAAATTGGCAACAGTTGCCGAGTTTTTCGTGGTTTAAAGCGCGCGCGTTTACGGATTACAGTGTGGGATGTGCGAGTGTGTATAATTGTGTGTCTTGTTTAAGGACGTGATCGGGGCGACTTTTTTTAAAGTGCTATTTAACAGAATCGTTGTGCCGCAGACGAGCATACCGTCCTTCCAGCCATATTAATCCTGGAAATTATTGCTTTTTTCCGTAGGGTGGGGTTATGGGTGCACTTGCTTTAAGTAAGCCCAAGAAAATGTGACATTTACCTGTATAACATGAATCCGATGCCAAGTGCCAGGACAATCATCAAAACTCCAAGTGCAATCAAAAATAATTTACTCCCTGAAATTACAAACAAAATAGATAGATAGATAGATAGATAGATAGATAGATAGATAGATAAACAACAGAATCATATATCAAATATCAAGCATGCCTTTCATAGTTATTAACTTAATGAATGCATTTTACACGATATCGAAGTTATTAGGAAATGAATCGTCTTTTATTGTTATTATTTTTATTATTATTATTATTATTATTATTAAACAGTTAAACATATTTTAACGGAATAAATATAATGAAACAAAATAAGTCCGGGAACCTGTCGTGGTTCTTTTATTGACATTGAGGTTGTCAGTTTCAGGAATGGTGCATGTAACCAGCCGCTAAATACTCATGGGAAAAAACACAACTTCTGGCCAGTGATCTGACAGATTTTCTTTAATTGAAGTTCTGTTCTATTGTGATTCGAACCAAAGCGCTATGATCTGTAAGCACAGACTTAAGACTTCTTGTCTATTAAGCACCCAAAAATTAAAAGCAAGGTAAATTTGCAATCAATCAAGATTTACAAAAACAAACAAACACAAATAAATAAATAAATAAATAAAAAGACCACTTACAGTCTGTTCCGTTATCTAGACTCTGGGGACTTGCGTTTAAGGTCGTATTGACAGTAGTGCTAAGGTCATCTATATCTGTGGAATAAAATTACATTACTTATAGAAATATTCAATGCAAATTGTACAAATGAAGTGTTTTATAATAAATTGGACATGTGTTTCCTTGCTTTCTAATTGTCATACATGTACATATATTAATGACCTCCCTGACGTAGTGGATAGTTTTATAAAGTTATTTGCAGACGACACAAAAATATTCCGGGTTATGAATTCAGCTACTGACACAGAAATCCTACAGCAGGATATCAACAATATGTCCAAATGGTCGGAAACGTGGCAGCTCAAATTCAACAATGACAAGTGTAAACACCTTCATCTGGGTAGGGTAGGCCATAAAGCAGATTACAAAATTAAAACGGACAACTCTGAGCAAACAATCAAAAACGTAGATAAAGAAAAAGATCTGTGAATTATCATCGATGACAAACTAAATTTCCACGAGCACATCGCCATGTCAGTTAAAAAGGCAAATCAGAAAGTTGGCCTGATTCGTAGGAGCTTCAAAAACATGGATAAAGAAATGTTTCTATCCCTATTTAAATCCATTGTAAGACCACATGTTGAATATGGATCTAATGTATGATACACTACACATAAAAAATATGCAATCGCAATCGAAAATGTACAGCGAAGGGCAACTAAGCTGATGCAATCTATAAAGGATCTATGTTATCAAGATAGACTGAAGTTCTTGGGCTTACCATCGCTAGAATACAGGCGTATTAGATCAGACATGGTAGAAGTGTACAAAATTCTAAATCAGATTGATGAAGTGGACACAAATTATTGTTTGAATTTAAATCCAAACCGAAAAACACGAGGCCATGGGTACAAACTACAGAAAGAATGGGCAAGACCAAACATAAGAAGATTTAGCTTCTGTCATCGAGTAATTGACAGCTGGAATAACTTGCCATCCGAAGTCGTTAATTCAACATCTTTAAACATGTTCAAATCCAGACTAGCGAACACTGGAAGGACGTTGAAATCAAATTTGACCCCAGTTGTTACAAAACCGGAACGGAAGTGACAAGTATAGACGATATGAGATGTAGAATTAATCAAATGGGTCAAAGAGGCAGTAGCCTATAGTAAAGACCTCGAAGAACTGGTAACTGGTAACTGGTATGTACCGTCTTGGTCAGTGTGGCTATATTGTCAAGTACATTGTTGGTAACTGTAGCTTTTGTCAACTACCTACGTTTTTTTGTGATTATGGCTATAATGTCAAGTACATTGTTGGTAACTATAGCTTTTGTCAACTACCTACGATTTTTGTGATTGTGGCTATAATGTCAAGTACATTTTTTGTAACTGTAGCTTTTGTCAACTACCTACGTTTTTTGTGATTGTGGCTATAATGTCAAGTACATTGTTGGTAACTGTAGCTTTTGTCAACTACCTACGTTTCTTTTTCTGATTGTGGCTATAATGTCAAGCTTAAGTACATTGTTGGTGTCTGCAGCTTTTGTCAACTGCCTCCGTTTTTTGTGATTGTGGCTATAATGTCTAGTACATTGTTAGTAACTGTAGCTTTTGTCAACTACCTACGTTTCTTTTTCTGATTGTGGCTATAATGTAAAGCTTAAGTACATTGTTGGAAAATGTGGCTTTTGTCAACTAGCAACGTATTTTTGTGATTGTGGCTATAATGTCAAGTACATTGTTGGAAAATGTGGCTTTTGTCAACTACTTACGTTTTTTGTGATTGTGGCTATAATGTCAAGTACATTGTTGGAGACTGTGGCTTTTGTCAACTACCAACGTATTTTTGTGTTTGTGGATATAATGTCAAGTACATTGTTGGAAACTGTGGCTTTTGTCCACAACCTACGTTTTTGTGATTGTGGCTATAATTTCAAGTACGTTTTTTATGAGTATTGTTATTGTCAGGTCTTTGTGACTTTGGATTTATTGTCAAGTAAGTGGCTTTTGTCAACTACTTACTTTTTTATTGTTGTGGCTAATTTGTCATGTACGTTTACGTTCTCTGAGAGTGTGGTAATTGTAAAATACATTCTAGATAACCGTGGTCATTTTGCGGTCATGTCCGGTCTTGGTAAATGTGGCTATATCATCATGTCCGGTCTCTTTGAATGTGGCTATATTATCATGTCCGGTCTTGGTAAATGTGGCTATATTGTCCGGTCTTAGTAAATGTGACTATATTGTCATGTATGGTCTTGGTGAATGGGACAATATTGTCATGTACGGTCTTGGAAAATTGGCTATATTGGCACATATAGCCTTGGTAAAAGTGGCTTATTGTCATGTTCTATCTTGATTAATGTAGCCATTTTGTCATGTCCTATATTTACAAACTTTCTTACGCTAGAATCTATTCGATTTGAATACAAGCCTTGAAGAGGAGGATTATTGGATTCGTATTCATTTAAAACACTTGGTCACCGACAAAGCACCTGTATGATTATAAAATCAAAAATGGTACAGATGCAACAATAAATCATCTTCAAACCACTTGCAACGACTCAAATGAAATTTTGCAAATGAGGAACAAAATAGTTTAATGACAAAAACATCCTTTTTTAAAACTCATTCATACCTGGAACTTGATCAAGAAGACCTTTCGCATCGATACCTTTAAAATTAACATTAGATTGTGCGATTGTTTTTGCTGTCGTAAAAGTGACATTATCTCTTTCTTTCTTCACACCTACAATTAAAAGGTACAAAATAATTTTATATGCATATTTTTAATTTTCGTTTTAAATGTTTAAATGTATTAAACGCTCCCTTGCGAGCGGAAAGGGTCGTAATTTCGAACCTTAGTCGAATCATACATAAAGAATGCAATTTAAAGAAATTACGTCCTCTGCTGGTCGCTCGCCTTTAAGAGCGAAGGATCACCCGGTGTCAGGAAAATGGGACCCGGGGGAGTAATATGCTTGTCTGGGCATACTTACAAGCTGAGCTAACACCTTACACAACCGCTAATTCTAAATAAAAAACTATTTCCATGACGCAGGTATATTATCGTAAATACTGACAGTTTACTACTTTAAAACTAAAATTATGTGTCAAATATCAAAATTCCATAATAATAAAATGAAAGGTTTAAAAAGAGCATGCCACGCCCATAGATCACGTGGTTAAGATATGAATATTAACGTATTTTACCTGGAATTCTGAACGATTGGTTCAGTAATTGTTTCGAAACCCTTGATCCGTTATAGATCACATATAGCCAGTAATACACCGTGTCATCAGGATCAACCGGGACTGCTGCATTTAAATGAACCCAATAGTCACCTTAAAATAAAAATTTAAAGTTTTAAAAAAATGTTTAAAAAAAAATTGATTGCCAATCTGAAAAAAATCAAAATTTATAATTATACTGCAAACATTTTTTTAAATTAGTCGGGTATTCCGAACCGCAATGAATGAATAACTAAATAAATAAATAAAAAGATAAATAAATAAATAAAAATTTCATTGTCATTGTTTTCTTTAAAACATATATGTTATCATTATGTATGTTTAACTATGAAGTTGTTTTTTTTAAATACATTGCTACTTTGTAATCAAATTACGAACAAAAATAAACGCCTGCACAAGCCAATCATCACTTTTAACATGGGTAAAAATAAATTAGATGAACGAATTCATTTAGTTACGGAACCAATCACTTTAACCCTTTTTAATGACCACTCACTTTTTTCCAAGCATTTTAATTAACCAATCACTTACGTCTATACAAAGTCAACATGTATGCTATAAACCAATCAGTGTTGTCGATACAAATTAAACCTTTTTCAATAACCAATCAAAACTTACCTTCTTTGTCTGTAATGTCGTAGTTATATTCTCCTGGTTCGATACCGTATACTGGGATGTTGATAGAGTAATGTAGACCTACTAGTTTATATCCGTCATCTGCACACAAATAATAAACAAAGAAGTCAGAAACATTTTTATGACTTCACTATCGCACCAATCTTTAAACATTTAGTGGTTATAAATATTTTTCGTGGACATTTTTCTAATAATTGTGGTTTTTGTGGAACTCTACAACTTTAAGGAAGTAATCGCTACAACAATATTAAACTGTGGAAACCAATATTAATACTAAGTAATTTCAGCGTTGAAGTTTGTTCAGGTATCTTTGAAAGTAATCCATGCGGGATTGGTGTGTGGTTAAACACGCTTTATCAAGTGCGGACTTACTTCAGAAAATCACCCGTCAACAGTGGCAATATCTTGTTCATGCATTGAAAAGACGATTTCAATGTGTGGAACATGGTTTTTCTCTGTCAACAATCTATAAATCCAGTTTGGGAGCCATTTGTGTCTTTATAATGAATGTTGATAGCTACGTCAATTTTTTGTCAAAAATAAATTTATTTAAAATTAATGAATTAATAAAGAAATAAATAAAAATTTATTAAAAATAAATAAATAAATATAAATTTATTTAGTATAAATTAATTTATAAATAAAAATAATTTATTTTAAATGATAGATAGATAAATAAATAAATAAATAAATAACATGAAAAAAAAACTTTGGTCACAGAAATGCCATTTTACCTGTAATTATGAACTTTATCCCTCTTGGACGGAAAATTTGTATCTTAGCTGGCTGAATTGCAAAGATTATCTTCCACGTGATCACATAGCAACATAACTGATATAGGTATTTCATGTTACAGATGTCCTCTGAAATGGAATTCGTAATTTTTATTCATAATATTACAAATAATAAAAATTGCTTTGAAATGTGCTTAAGTCAACATACATATCAACCATGATTCATAAAATCGATGCTAAACACATTATTATTATTATTATTATTATTATTATTATTATTATTATTATTATTATTATTTAAATGACAAGTAAAGAAAATAAAATTTTGAAATAAACATGTATCTACAAAAACAGCCCAATCTAACAATCCAAAAAGTATGACCATTTTACACATAACAATCGATAGCAACCAACGTGAACTCCCCGGAAGTAGATGCTCTCTAGCGGATCAGGGACAGTAACTCTGGATAGCGTTATCGGCCTATTGTAATAGTTAAAGGGAATAGCCAAAGTTGACGAATATTTACTATGCAAAATTTAACCTTAGATACTGAAATTTTGTAATGCAAAGGATAAGAAAAACAATAAAGGTAGCAACTAACATATACATTTAAAAAGTCGTATATAATAATAATAATAATAATAATAATAATAATAATAATAATTATTATTATTATTATTATTATTATTATTATTATTATTATTATTATTATTATTATTATTATTACTGTCATGTGCTGATTTTGAATGCATTATTTAAATTGAATTTCAAAATCAGCACATTACACTATTATTATTATTATTATTACTATTATTGCAATGAAAATTATTCAGTAACCTTATTATTCGTAAATGATAGAAACAATACCTACGTTGATTACCATCTCTTTGTAAAGGAGTTAACCAGAACGCTAGTTTTAAATCAGTGGTCTTTAAGATGTTTCTGTATGTTTTTTTTAGTAGTTGGCTGTCCCTTGTTTTCGCTAGGTTTTTGGTGGCCGTATGATTTAGTAACAAAATTACTTTCATATCACAG
>CM056606.1:14502230-14582230 GCA_029721355.1 Tegillarca granosa | reverse complement strand
TAATAATAATAATAATTATTATTATTATTATTATTTTTATTATTAAGATTGTTACTTATAGGGTAAAATTAAAAACATAATTTACAAATCATATCAATATTTTGAAAGTTGACAAACTTGTGTCAAGTTATATACTAGATTTAAGCTAGGTGCTCACCAAACTTTTTGGTTAAACCTGTATAATTCGATGTTGCAACGAATAGCTATATATGTAAAATTATTTAACGCCAAAGTCGCCTATTAACTATGTCCCGAGCAGGGGTAAACTTTTGTACTTTTGTAGTTCGCACCATACGGAGATAGAAGATAGAAATTGTTTCGGAGCTTGGTCGTTTGCCTTTCGCCATTCCAATCACAGTTTTCACTTGCCATTTAATTTCTGCACATATTTTAACATGTTTTACTTTATTTTATAACACCAACAACAATAGCTTCGGGAAGAAATAAGAAAACCAGCGAGGTTACCTCAGTCATAACAGTAGTCACTGCAACAAGTGTCGAAGGGGGCAGAGCTACTTCCACCAGTAAGGTAATGACAGTGCCAACAATTCCTGGAACATCAGCAATCCACAGAGATAACAGCACCGCACCCATAGCTGCAGGAAGGGAGATAACCATTTTAACAACACTTACAACCGCCTCTAATTTTAGCGACGACAACAACAATAATAATTTGTCCAATTTTAGTTAGTATTATGTATCCGAGTAAGAAATTCCAAAAAAGAAAAATAAATAAATAAAAAAAATAAAGATCCAACAAAACGCGGAAATTCGAAATCATAATAACAGTGAACAAATACTTTACGTACATCTATCTATCTATCTATCTATCTATCTATCTATCTATCTATCTATCTATCTATTCACACACGCACACACATACACACACACATCACTATACATTAAGATCAAGGTGAGTCCTGCTAGTTTCCGATCTTCTGGCTACACTAAATAAATTAAATGAATTAATTGATTTTTCTTTTCAGTTTATGCTAAATTTTGTTTCACATTTTTTTTTTAAATTTTACCTTTATTATTTTAACGATATTTATTATTTTATCATATCTTACTTTTTATTTTATTTAATTTTATTTGCTCTGTGTGTCTTCATTTCACCATTTTTTTGTGGTTAGTCCTAAACTTGCAATGTATTTGTATTCTATCTTTTTCAGCATATTTGATTGCGTTTTCTTCTCTTGGCGTGATACTTATGCTGTGTGTCACTGTGATTATTATATGTTGTGTCAGGTATGTAGAAATTATACAGGTGGAGGTGGGGGGGGGGGGGGGGGGGCTCAGTGCCCGAGTGGTATATAGCGCGCACTTTCGGATCCCAAGGCTTATCACTGCTTAGGTTCCAATCTCAACCGGAGCAGACCCCAAAGTGACAAAGTTTGTCATTTCGCTTGTCCAATGTCGTTAGTTTTCTCCGAACACTCAAGTTTTCTCCACCATCTCCAATATTAGTGAATATTAGCCAATACTCAACAAAATTAAACTTTCTTTTACCCTAAGCTCACCATGGTCAACTACATATGCATGTATTCTTACAAACATACTTTTTTCCATTTGACCTTAAAACAACGTTATTGATCTGCTCCGAATATATTTTGCTTAAATTAAATTTAATAGTTTTAAACCAATTATTGATGAATTTAGACCTGGGATTAAATCTATGATTTCATGAGATAAATATGTTTGAAACCCTCATGAAATAAAAAAAGCTGGATGGGAAGTAATACTTACGTTTTGGCCTTTCAGAGGCGGATCGAGAATTTTACAAAGAAGGATCGTAAATTAAAAGCTGAGAGGCAAAGGCTCTACCCCCCCCCCCTCCCCCCTTGTGTGGATCTTAAGGTTTTTGTCCACGGGAAAACTTTCGCGCAAAATCATGCAGTCTGGTGCAATATATTCAGCATTAAAGAGAAAAATATCTTTCATTCAGAGTGCTGGACTTTTTGTATATAAAAATATACAATAAAATATTATCAGCGACATTAAAGGGGGAGGGGTAAGGGTGCGGGGCGTACGTCTATCCCAACATCCCCCCACACACACACACTAGGTCCGCCAATGCCTTTTATCAAAGTTAATATCATAATTAGGTGAGGATGAAGACATATTTTCTTTCTACGGTGTTCTTATTGATTCGCCATGGTGGATTAGAGTTGAATGGAGTGTTTAACGTCCCAGTGAAGAATATTTCACGTATATCGAGACGTCACCAGCTATAGGCAAAAGTGCAGAAATTGTGCCTGTGCCTTGCACTGATCGCATTATACATTAGTCTTTATCATGTAACGCCCACTGTGACACGGGACCTCGTTTATTTTAAGTTCCCATCCAAAAAACCGTGACTTTCATTTCGTAATGCCGAGTGCTTGGCGAAAGAACAGTCACTACCGATTTTCAAGTCTTCGGTCAGACCCGTTCGGGAGTTGAACCCACGACATCCCACTTACGGAGCGAGCACTCTAGATCTACCAACTGAGCTATCGCTATGGTACCATGGCAGATTAAAGAACTTTATATAATTTCTTTTATATGCTGTCGTACTCATATTTGTATAAATAAAAAAAAAAAATTTTTAATATCACATTCTTTTGACACTATGAAGTTGTCGAGTTCTCTTTGGGTTGTCATTATGAAATACAACAGCAGCAGTTATCTATTTTCAGTCTTTAATTTGTTTCCCATGTTATTTTATGGAACTGTTTTTTTTTTTTCAGATATAGAGGTTATAAAACAGATGTTAAAGAATCTCGAAATAGTAATGTACAATTCAAGAATAATTTATCCGGCCATACAATTCAAAATCTGGGACATGACAGAGACAACCGGAACCGGAACCGGAACATGAATGTGGATCGTGAAACCTTGGACGGTATACACCACAATGCAACCAATCGAGATATAAATACCGGAATCGCATCAGATCAAGGAACAACATCACGTACCATTAGCAGACATGTGTATGATTCCGTGGACAATAATGTAGACTCCGTAGCGATTCAGTATGATTATACAGAATGTCAGTGTGACGTTTATGATATGCCCAAAGATTTCATGAACAAATTGAAATCGGAAAATAAATACGACGTTTTATCAAGAAACAGGGGAGACAACCAGGATCGATATCAACCGCTAAATACACCACATTCATATTTGGAACTTGTCTGAAGAAGTTTTTGTGTGTTGGGTCAAGTCAAAATTTGACCTTGTTTGTTCAGTACGCAAAATAATATTTTTGCAAGTATTCCAAATTACTTGCTCGCTTGCAGCCATGGATGTTATTCATAATGCTTTTGCTGACTTTTGTTTGGTTTATCTTTTTAAAAAAGTGTTGGTCTGTTTTTTTCTTCAATGTTAAGGATTTCTGTGGTTTCATCACACAAAAGATTTTAGCTTTTCTTTTTTATCACTTGTTCGCCACTACATAGCCAAAGGTATTCTTAACTTTTATAAATTTTAAGATTTAAACTTTCTTTATAATGCAAGAAATCGAACATTGTGAATTATTTTGCTTAAAAAAGCGCAGTAAATTTTTGAAGAAGTAAATTTTAAAAAATTAAATACATTCACGGAACTACCCCGTTTCATTATATAACAACTCCTAGCCCAATTTTTCTTTGAATTACAATGTTATTCATTAATTCCCTTTAACGCCTTTTACGACATTCAGTTAAACCTGAAAAATGTTTTACTATGTCAAATATAGAACGGCGCATTTATACTTAACTATGCCTCTGGTTCTCTCTGTCATCTGAAAGATGTTATACTTGGTTCCATGATAAAACCTTTACTTACGTTGAAATTTACGGAGAAACATACTGCTAGTTTGATCTACCGAAGATCTTATTTTAGAACAGTGATCACGTGATCACGTGATTCTTTATCGAAAACGAGGCAACGTCAACAAACACAGCAAAAAAAGTTGGTTTTTTTTTTTTTTTTTTTTTTTTTTTTTTTTGAGATCTACGCGGCCCACTTTGTCGTGCAAATCCAAGCCAAACTGCTTTTTTACGGCCATTTTTCCATATTAGCCTTGCCGATTCAAATCCCTGTTCCTTTGTTCTATTCTTTGTAGAATCCTTTGTTCACGTTTTCTTTCTGCTGACGCCATTGTTTGCACTCATGTAGAACTTCCGCGCATGCTCAAAGCTGACATTTAACATTTTATCGAGTTGTCACAAGCTTTAAGGGTTTCCATTTAATATGGGCTAATAAGAGTAAAATTAAGATACATCGGAATAACAACCAATTTATATTGATAAAAAATCATGAATTTTAGAATTTTTTATAATAATTGTTTAACTTAATGCAGCTTTAATTGGTTAATGGAGTTCAAATGCAAAGCTTATAAATCCATTGTTTTCGTTTAACATATATAGAATATAACCTCGTTGTAAAAAGTCCATTATTTCATCACACATCGTTGATATAAACATAAGAATTTTCCACTTATAATTTATCTTGTACGAGTTATCGTTCCTGATGTTGACGTCATTTGTGCCGAATAAAAGCCGGTGTTTACTGTCTGTCTGTCCGTCTGAATAATTAACTGAATAAATGAGTTGTTGATAAACTTATTGAAAGAATAAATTATAGATAAATTAATCAACGTTATATTTTTTTTATTTTTTATTGTATTCATTCATATAATAAACATCGCATTCAATTTTGTATTATTATTATTATTATTATTATTATTCCTCTGATATTGAAGCGTTCAAATGGTATATACTCTCATCTGATTGAAACAAGAAATAAAGCACCTATAATTTGAAAGTCAGTCCATTAGTTGTTGTTGTTTTTTTTTTTTCTTTTTTATTTTTTTATACAAAAACAACAACATAACAAAATTACTATTATCCCCATTTTGCTCTGTGGTAACTGAATGTACTAGAGCGAGCGCTTACGGATCAAGGTGCTTCTAATCTAAGTGTCAAGGTAATAATAATAATAATAATAATAATAATAATAATTTATTTTATTTAAGTGTCACATATAAAAATTCAAAGTTCACATACATACATGTATATAAAAACCCTTATAAAATTTTTATATCCGGCCATATCTGACCTACGAGACACTACAAATTGTATTCAATAATTAAAATACATGGGGAAAATATAAAACATACATTTGTTCATAGCACTAAAATATTTGGTCATATAAAATAGTTGGGCATGAGTATAAAAAGTAAGGCTGCTAGTCACCGCTTAAAACATCATAAATAGGCATTAAAACATCTACGTCTGGTGATCATATTGAATAAAAAGATACCAAGTTTTTGTTGGACCTCAGCAACATTACAAGACATAATAAAATTCAATTTATCCGAAGAGCTAAAATCTTTAAAATTGGAATTTAAATTATTACAAAGGTTAAAAAGTGAGTATCTTAAATCGCTATAAGAATGACAGTCAATTAAAACATGTTGTTCGTTTTCAACTTCTAAATATTACAATATTTACAAATTCTGTTTTGTAACGGTGTAGGCGGTTTAGTGTATCTACCTGTTTCTACCGCAATTGGGAGAGAACCACTTCTAAACTGGCAAATTAATCATCTGTGATATCGCGGTATCTGGTTACATGTAATATATGTTTCTAATGAAATGTTATTCTTGTATTGTCTATATGTTCTAAGTTTGTTACCATTTAAACACTTGTGGTCATTAAACAGTTGACAATGCCATTCATTGTTATCTATAATATTAACATTTTGTAAAATATTTTTAACTACCACTTTAGTTGGAATATTTATGTCCCACACAATATCGTGTGCCTGTAGAGTGTCTATAAAACCTGAAACTTTACGGAACCAACCCTTAGCCTTGCGTGAAGAGAGAACAAATAGCTTATAAATAATCCTTTTACAGTCATGAATACGAACAAGTTTACTGAATTGTCTAATACACTCTATCTTTTGTTTAGAGAAGCAAGATAACCAGTTCATATCACCTCTAACTGAAATATTTGATGTGTATTTACCAACACCGAGAAACATTTTACATGCCTTGTTCTGCACAGAATTAATACAGCTAAATTGTTTTGTCCCCCAAATTCCAGCACAATAAAACAATATTGGCTCGACCATGCATTTATAAAGTTTTGTGAACACATTATACGAAAAGTCCCCATGACATTTTAACTTCGAGAACACCATTCAAAGCGCACGATTAGCTGACTTAGACAGTTCTTTAGGTCCAAATGTTCATCAAGCCATAGGCCTAGGTAACGGTACGTATTCGAAAAGTCAATAATAGACTCACCACATTTAAAAACATGTTTTGAACGTTCCTTAGAGGGCATACGATAATGCACTTTACTGTTAATGAAGAGTTTCCAATTTTTACACCAATTATTTAGCACTTTTAAAAGTTTATCCATTGACTGTTCATCAGGCGCGATGAGCGCAGTGTCAAGGTTCGAATTCTGCTCGGGGAGATCTTTTTTGAGAATTTTTCAGTTGGCTTGCCGAAAGTTGATAGTTTTCTCCGAGCACTTCGCGCCATCCAAGATCTGACTGTCTCGATATAAGTGATAAAATCCTGAATCAGGCGTAATTCATCATTTCTCTACTCCGTTTTCCTCGGCGCTTTTTCTATAACACTTAGTGATGTCAATATCTATGTAAATTTGTATGCATCTTTTCATGTTGATTTAAGTTTGTTTCGTGTTTGATCACAATCATTCATACAGGAGAAAGTAATGGAGCAGACGACACTATATTGGAAGGGCGGACGGACAGACAATGATTATTCCTTTATTGGTCCCTTAACTTCGTTTGAGATGTAAATGAACTAGCGCATTTTCTTGATAGATACATTCCCCTTCTTAAACATCGCTGACGAGGTCCAAATGTTAGATTTGACATTGTGGCCTTGACCTTTGACATACTGATGTCAATTTATTATTCAACACAATTTCTCTTGTTATTAAGCATCAGTGCCATGTTTGGTCAAATACATTATGGATGAGCAAGTTATTGATCCGGCGCAATATTGAGACGAAAGAGCAGGATGATTCAAAGTATCCCCTACTCTTTGTTTATACAGTATTTTAGTAGTTATCAAGGCTACTGAAACGCATTAGGTCTACAGATTAGAGTAAGAAAAATGTGCATCTTATACACTTCCGTAAAAACACAGACTAACATAGTTTGAAAATCACATGATATGAAGACCGTTTATTATAAAATTCCTAAATTTGGAAGTACACTTAATATGATGACCAAAAATAAATAAATAAATAAATAAATAAATAAATAAATAAATAAATTAATTAATTAATTAATTAAATAAGTAAATAAATAAAGGCTGTGGTGTCGTTCAAGTGTTTTTGGCTCTCTTTGAAAACCCGTTCCAGGTTATTCATGAGATTTTAAAATTTAAGATCCGGTTTTCTCACCTGAAGCTCGGCATAAGGAGGACTGACTGGTCCATCAAATGTAAGGAAAATGTCACTAACAAATTGTTTTGCCGGTCTGCAGTGCGCGCTTGTAAAAAGTAGACCGTAAAAACCCGTAAATTTGTTCTTTGAGCAACTCTTAGCGATTCATAATTTGGCTCTCGTCGCGAATTGCTGAAAATTGGCTAATCCGACGTTAAAAAACAATACATCACAATAAACCTACCAAGTTCTCGACAAAACGGAATGGTAAATGAAGAATTTTTTATTCATGAAAAACAAGAATAAAACAACAATAAAACAATATTTAAAATTTAACAAAACCAACAACAATAAATATTAAATATTAATTAAAGTTAAATAATTGATATTTCAAAACAATTAAAGTAATAAATTAGAAGTAAGCTTAAAAGTACAGTTTTTATATTTTTTTTCTATTTGAAATATTTTCACAGTTTTATAGCACTTTAGCGGAGATTAGAAAAATGATGATTTAAAAATTTCAAGGTTCTTTCACTTTGAGGTGGGATTCCATATTATAATGTTCCGAGTTCAATTATCATCATTCCGAATTTCACGTGTTTAATGATTTTTCTTTTCCTTGTTTTTTCGTCACTAAAATACCTGTTAACAAATCCTTTAAATTTTTTCTGAATTTTTTATCAACAAAACCATAAACAATAGGCGTAATTACAAAAGTAAGTAAATGGAAATTAGAAAGAACCAAGTAGGATTGTCCAAACGTACTGACCGCTGATTCGCTTCCTCCCATGTGCGACTCAAGCGAGGCGAAAACTAGCCCTACGACACAAGCGATGTATGATAAAATTGTATATGTTAGAAACATAAAAGTCACTCTTAATGTTCGGTTGTAACTAGAAAGAGCCAATTTATTCGTTTTAACATTCGTCCGTTTTACATTTTCATTTCCGGAAGTGGGCCTATCGTCTGCTATGTTTGATGACTGGAGTGTTCCTTCCGTTTCAGAAGAATCAATGGAGTTTGAAATGGAACCCGTTTTTGTAGATCTAACATTTCCGATTAATTGTCTGGTGACATGTACAGGCATCGCGTTTGCTTGTTTGGTTTTTGATTTAAATTTTTTCGGCCTTGGTAATGTCCCTTCTCCCTCGGTTTGTTCCATTGTTCGAAGCATGGTTACATCAGGGTCATTTCTTACCGGCTTATTGTGAATATTTAATCTCGACATCATAAAATAGACACGCTTTGCAATTAACGAATAAATCACAATGCAGGATAAAATGGCAGTTATAGCCAGAAGATACTGTATTGCACTGTAAACTTTCAATCCAGCAGTGTCCTGATATTCTGATGAAACGGCGCAAACTTTTATACTCATGTCTGTGTCAGTAAGAGGTTTTGCACCATAGAACAATATCGTTGGACCTGCAAACACTATGGAGAACACAATTACCACTATACAAATGATGATGACTTCTTTTCGTTTGAACTGTCTTCGATCATGCCGACAAACTTTGCTGTATCTCTCTATGGCTATGAAAACTAATAAAAACGCCGCAGCAAACGTTACACCAAATGAAAGAAACTTGGCGCCAATTTTACAAAGAATCTCCGAACTTAAAGAGTAATTATAACGCACACGTGCAATCTTCAGCGGAATGACCACAACGCATGCGGCTAAATCAACTATTGCCAACACAAGCACAAATTCCCTGTAGTTAGTTTTTCTATAATATCCGTAATAAATTATAAACGTCAGAATGTTTCCAACAGTTCCGAAGACACACAACGCAATCAGGAAAGAAAATCCAAAAATATTTCCAAGAAAATATTCATAGTCCATGATATCTTCTGGTTGTTTCAGGTTTTGACTATCATTAGAAAAATTATTATTAAATAAATTTGACATTTTAAAATGTTATTTGTTGATTGATTTATCGTATATTTGAGTGAAAATCAATCTCTCATATTATTTATATACTTAATTCGTTTAAATCGATCACTTCCTGTTTCCGGTGATACGAGCAGGAGAACATGCTGGTAACAGGGAGTGCAGTGATGTTTACGTTTGTATTATCTTAAAACTGAAAATAAAAATCTATTTTTAGAAACTTGAAAACAAACAGTTACTCAGGTTTTTAAAATTTTTATAATTATTCAAATCATGTGTTATTAATTGTCATTTTTACATCATGCTGTGTCCCAAATATTGATCGTCTGCTGCAAGTGTGCAACGAACTCATTGTCTTTAAGTGTTTATCATTACGTCAAATCTAAAGTAGTTTATATTTTGATTGGATTTTCCAATAAGTAGAAGTCAATGAAATGATCGGATTTTCCTTTAAAATTCGGAAATAGATTGCACGAATCACAAAGTCATAGGATAAAGTCCCCATGCCAGTATCATACGCCTTGCGAACACGACAAAAATATTGTTGACGTCATATAAGTCTTGACTGCAACTATCTCCACCAAGAACCATTATCTCAAGAAATCATGCGTTACACATTATCAGATTTTGGTAATAATCATAAACTTATTTTTAAATTTTTTTTAATAAATATAAAATGTATTTATAACTGTGTTTCAATATTTCCATGTTGATATGTTGATCTTTTTGCACTTATCATTAAATGACATATTTCCAGAAGCCAATATATCTGGTCAATATTTCAAAAATTAAAAGTAAAAAAAAAGCTTAACTAGAAATCGAAATAGAAAGTTGTTTATTAATATCACAAAAAATGTTTAGAGTTTACACCAAATTTTGATGTCTCATTGATGAAAATTTAACTTCTTTCTTTCTTTCTTTCTTTCTTTCTTTCTTTCTTTATTTGCGTGTGTATTTATTTAATTGTTTATTTATGGAAATATAAAAAATATATATATGACACACAAACACACACGCACACGCACACGCACACACACGGTCGTGCGCGGTTAATGACTCTTATTTTGGTATCAAAGTTAAAACATCACAATGTAAATCAGATGACCAGTCTGACTGAGATGGTCAATGGGCATGAATTGAGTGGTTTATACTTCCGGGATGTTAAATGTAAGTGTTAGTTACAAGTGCCATTGTTCTGTGCAATTAACTGGTGATTAACCTAACGTTTGTGACGATTCATATTGCCGTCCCGGTACATATTGTTGCCGGCGACATTATGTACCTATAAGCGACAATATGTACAGCCAAAATGAAAGCGCTAGAATATCGGTCGATTTACAAAACAAATCATCATCATCATCATTTTACCACAATATCAACGGCAAATAGAACAACAAATTTATTTTTATTTATTTTTGTTTATTTTTATTTATTTATTTATTTATTATTTATTTGTTTGTTTATTTATTGCATTGGCTAATGTCTTGGACACATGCCAAGACATTGTTAAAAGTCAGAAATGAAATCGTTTTGACTGAACACAAAAAGTCAGTTAATTAAACTACATGTAAAAAGTGAGATTATAAGAAAAAAAGTGGTCTCACTGAACTGAATAGATTTAACAATTAATGTTAAATAAAACCAGGGTAACGTTGTTGGTGTGTTGTATTGTTGTTTTCCGTCATATCGGTAATTAAACAGTTTTTCGCAAAGAGAGCAGATTTTTATAAATTTGGAGTGATAAATCTAAGAAGAAGTTGTGTATGCGTGAGATGTTCGAGCCTTCGTTGTACTAGCAATGTTCAAAGGGCTATTTTTGATAAGGTGCTAGCTCATCGAGTCATTACGCCACAGATAAACAAACCACCTCAAGTCACATTATTTTAGTACAGGTAACACCAGTTGATACTCTGTTTGCTAACGCCGAGCGCCGGTCGAGTAACTCGAAGCCCTACGCATGACCACTACAACTAAAACCAATACTAATCTCTTGAGGCGAACGCTTTAGCAATGGGCCATCCAGGTGGTATAAATCAAAGAAAGTTGTACATTTTCTTGACAATAACTAAAGCAATCAAGGATATGAAATGTTTAGCAAAAGATAAATACAGTTTAATACCGATGATTGTGGCATCCAGACTTTAGAGAAATTAGACAAAATGGTATTTAAAAACTTATTTAAGTACTTTCTGAGGACTTTTACAATATAACGAATTTATCAAACTAAATTCTTCTTAAATAATACTAACTGGAATACCTATGTTTAAAGCTGCATTAAGTTTACCAAATTTCTGAATTTTTTTTGATTTTCTAAAAATATATTTTTTTAAAAGTAGATATCTTCTAACCACGATCCGTGACATTCATTTTCTAAAATTTCATTTCTTTTAGCTGTAAATAAGCGGAATCCTCTGACCGGTTGGTCAGTGTTCTACGATGGCAATTATGAGCTTGGAGCATGCGCACGGATGTACGGAAAAGCCTAGAATCGAAAGTGAAACATGACAGATTGCATTAATTGTCCTTCATTAATATCCAGATTTATTTGAAATGGTGTTATTTTTCCCTAACTAAGTCACAAATGACAAATTCAACGAAGTTCTGTGTTTAATTTATCGTATTTCAACATTTTGTAAGTTGTGTTTAAATGACCCGGGTTTTGATGACGTAACCATGTTCTAATATTAGATCCCAAAATGCTGCATCTCGCTGGGTAAATACTGTAATTTCTGTATTTATTCGAGCTTTTATCGTTGAACCAAATGTAACATTGTTCATTAGGAACATCATTTATTAGATTAGCACCGTTTTATTTTTTTCTTTGGAAAACTTAATGCAGCTTTAATGTGTTGGGGAAAAAAAAGCAAATGAGTGCTGGTGACATCATGGAAAGTCGTAGGTGGAACCTTTTCATTCCTTATCGCAGATTCAACCTAATCTTTTGCTATGAATCATTTCATACAGTTAAATGGTTTAGTAATCAGCTGAAACAAAATACATGTAGTAAAGGCAACCAAGAACATGGAAAAAAAGAAAAAAAAGAAAGAAACCCCCCCCCCCCCCCAAAAAAAAGTTTTTCGGCGGTGTGGATATATTACAAACGGAACCCCCCCCCCCCCCCTTTATTTTACAACCAGATGTCTAAAACACGTGTATTTAAAAGTTTACATATTAAAATCTATTAACTTTGGGAACACGCCAAGCGAGTGATGTCTCTACGAGGAACCGTTATCTCAAACAGAACAGAATCTTGCGTAACAAGTCATCGGATGTTGATTTAGTTATCATTACCCTAAAATGACTAATGTAACAATTTTTAATTTTGTGGATTTATTTTTAATGTTATTGTAATGCCATTTGTGTAAACGGTGACGTTATCGCTTTTAACAATGGTATTAAGTGCAAAAAATAAAATATAAAATTTTTAAAAAGTTCTGATAATGAGTGAAATGCATCAAATTGTGTTTAATTTTTTATAAACCCCTGTTTAATTGGAGATATTTAGTTAGTTAGTTTAAACAATATTTTAATAGAAAAATCACAACTATGTAATTACATCGAGATGTTTATATACACAGTCATGGTGAAGTTCTGAATATGATACAAATCGTCTTTCACCAACTGGCTAGATGCACCTAGCAATGCTGTTAAAGCGGAATTACAAAAGATAAAATAAAACAAAATCTTAATGTCTTACATGCTTCTTGAACGCTGTATAATAAAGTTTTAAGAAAAAGACACCATTTTAGAAAATCAAATACGCATTCAAAGACTGGTTCTGATATACAACCGGCTGTATTGAACCACAGGGCATGTTTTGATAGCATCGTATATATTAAGAGCGTATGAAAAATGTCAGATTATGATTTTTTTTTAATTTCAAAAATGAAATATTTCAATATTTACAATATGACAACTGTTCTTATAATATTTTTTAATATTTCGCCCAGAACATTTATAAATTTATAACAATGTATGAAACTGCGCAAAACGGTATGAAATTCTATTTAATAGTAAAATAATAAAACTTATTCACAAATAATCTCTCCATAATTTTTTATAAAGGACACTTTTCTTCTGCACTGGAAAAAAGGAATTTAGTTTGAAGGTCATTTTTTTAACGAAAAAAAGTTAAGATCCCGTATTAATATTATTATTATTATTATTATTATTATTATTATTATTATTATATTTCTTCATTTTTGTAAGAAAGACTTTGTCAATATCGATTTATTGATTAATTTTAAAATTAATTAATTAATTAATAATATAATATAAACACCAAAACCTGGAAACAGGAACACACTTTAAAGCACGATTGCGAGAATTATAATTTAAATAAACCTAAAACTGAGTTTTATAAGAATCAAAAGGTCAGAAAAAGTAACCCCCCCCCCCCCCCCCGACAACCTATGCCTAGTTCGTGATATCGTGATACTAGTAGTTCAGTCCTATGACTTACATTTGTTTTCTGGACATAGTCTACTGATCCACATGTAAACATGTAAAGATGTTTTAAAGTTTTATTTCTGACGTATATATATATATATATATATATATATATATATATATATATATATATATATATATATATATATATATATATATATATATATATAATAGATAGATAGATAGATAGATAGATAGATAGATAGATAGATAGATAGATAGTCGCCAGGACATTTAGACATTTAGAGGTATTGGTCAAGTGGTATGCTCGCGATTTCCATCGTTAAAGAAGGATAGCTATATCTAATTGTTGGCATCATACTGATTAGTAATGTCACTGGTGTTAAAAATTCAGAGTCATTGTTTAGAACCTCAGTTTTAATATTATGTTCATCTTCTGCTCCTACTGTCACATTTTGAGTGAAAGATTTTTAAACAATTAAAAAGTGACTTATGACAATACAAAAACTCATGTATAATGAAATCTTTTGGAATTGACTCAAAATCGAGGTTAAGATAAAGAAACATTTATAATTAAAGATAATTAATAATGATAAATTAATAAAAATTAAAAAAAAAAAAAAAAACAAATGCCAACGTAACCTCTGAGCCAAAACAAAAATCTCGTCACGTACATGTAACTAACGTAGCCATTGATCCAAATAATAAGTCTCGTCACGTAACCAACGTTACCACAGAGTTAAATTAAAGATCTCGTCACAAAACCAACGTAAACACAGAGCCAAATAATAAGTCTCGTCGCGTAACTAACGAAACCACTGAACCAAATAAAAAGTCTCATCACGTAACTAACGAAACCACTGAACCAAATAATAACTCTCGTCACGTAACTAACGAAACCACTGAACCAAATAATAAGTCTCGTCACTAAATCAACGTAACCACTGAGCCGAATCATAAGTCCCGTCAATAAACTTACGTAACCACCAAGTCAAAAAAGTCCCGTCATGTAACCAACGTTACCACAGAGTTAAAACAAAGATCTCGTCACAAAACAAACGTACACAGAGCCAAAAAATAAGTCTCGTCACGTAACTAACGTAACCACAGAGCCAAATTGTAAGTCTCGTCACGTAACCAACGTAACCACTGAGCCGAATAATAAGTCTCGTCTACGTTACCAACGTAACAACAGAGCCAAATAATAAGTCTCGTGACGTAACCAACGTTACCACTGAGCCGAAAAATAAGTCTCGTCTACGTTACCAACTTAACAACAGAGCCAAATGATAAGTCTCGTCACGTAACCAACGTTACCACTGAGCCGAATAATAAGTCTCGTCTACGTTACCAACTTAACAACACAGCCAAATAATAAGTCTCGTCACGTAACCAACGTTACCACTGAGCCGAATAATAAGTCTCGTCTACGTTACCAACGTAAGAACAGAGCCAAATAATAAGTCTCGTCACGTAACCAACGTCACCACTGAGCCAAATAATAAGTCTCGTCTACGTTACCAACGTAACAACAGAGTCAAATAATAAGTCTCGTCACATAACCAACATTACCACTGATCCGAATAATTAGTCTTGTCTTCGTTACCAACTTAACAACAGAGCCAAATAATAAGTCTCGTCACGTAACTAACGTAACCACAGAGCCAAAAAATAAGTCTCGTCACGTAACCAACGTTACCACTGAACCGAATAATAAGTCTCGTCTACGTTACCAACGTAACAACAGAGCCAAATAATAAGTCTCGTCACGTTACCAACGTTACCACCGAGCCGAATAATAAGTCTCGTCTACGTTACCAACGTAACAACAGAGTCAAATAATAAGTCTCGTCACGTAACCAACGTTACCACTGAGCCGAATAATAAGTCTCGTCTACGTTACCAACGTAACAACAGAGTCAAATAATAACTCTCGTCACGTAACTAACGAAATCACTGAACCAAATAATAAGTCTCGTCACTAAATCAACGTAACCACTGAGCCGAATCATAAGTCCCGTCAATAAAGTTACGTAACCACCAAGTCAAAAAAGTCCCGTCATGTAACCAACGTCACCACAGAGTTAAAACAAAGATCTCGTCACAAAACAAACGTACACAGAGCCAAAAAATAAGTCTCGTCACGTAACTAACGTAACCACAGAGCCAAATTGTAAGTCTCGTCACGTAACCAACGTAACCACTGAGCCGAATAATAAGTCTCGTCTACGTTACCAACGTAACAACAGAGCCAAATAATAAGTCTCGTGACGTAACCAACGTTACCACTGAGCCGAAAAATAAGTCTCGTCTACGTTACCAACTTAACAACAGAGCCAAATAATAAGCCTCGTGACGTAACCAATGTAACCGCTGAGCCGAATAATAAGTCTCGTCTACGTTACCAACTTAACAACAGAGCCAAATGATAAGTCTCGTCACGTAACCAACGTTACCACTGAGCCGAATACTAAGTCTCGTCTACGTTACCAACTTAACAACAGAGCTAAATAATAAGTCTCGTCACGTAACCAACGTTACCACTGAGCCGAATAATAAGTCTCGTACACGTTACCAACGTAACAACAGAGCCAAATAATAAGTCTCGTCACGTAACCAACGTTACCACTGAGCCAAATAATAAGTCTCGTCTACGTTACCAACTTAACAACAGAGTCAAATAATAAGTCTCATCACGTAACCAACGTTACCACTGAGCCGAATAATAAGTCTCGTACACGTTACCAACGTAACAACAGAGCCAAATAATAAGTCTCGTCACGTAACCAACGTTACCACTGAGCCAAATAATAAGTCTCGTCTACGTTACCAACGTAACAACAGAGTCAAATAATAAGTCTCGTCACATAACCAACATTACCACTGAGCCGAATAATAAGTCTTGTCTTCGTTACCAACTTAACAACATAGCCAAATAATAAGTCTCGTCACGTAACTAACCTAACCACAGAGCCAAAAAATAAGTCTCGTCACGTAACCAACGTTACCACTGAACCGAATAATAAGTCTCGTCTACGTTACCAACGAAACAACAGAGCCAAATAATAAGTCTCGTCACGTTACCAACGTTACCACTGAGCCGAATAATAAGTCTCGTCTACGTTACCAACGTAACAACAGAGTCAAATAATAAGTCTCGTCACGTAACCAACGTTACCGCTGAGCCGAATAATAAGTCTCGTCTACGTAACCAACCTAACAACAGAGTCAAATAATTAGTCTCGTCACGTAACCAACGTTACCACTGAGCCGAATAATAAGTCTCGTCTACGTTACCAACGTCACAACAGAGTCAAATAAAAAGTCTCATCACGTAACTAACGAAACCACTGAACCAAATAATAACTATCGTCACGTAACTAACGAAACCACTGAACCAAATAATAAGTCTCGTCACTAAATCAACGTAACCACTGAGCCGAATCATAAGTCCCGTCAATAAACTTACGTAACCACCAAGTCAAAAAGTCCCGTCATGTAACCAACGTTACCACAGAGTTAAAACAAAGATCTCGTCACAAAACAAACGTACACAGAGCCAAAAAATAAGTCTCGTCACGTAACTAACGTAACCACAGAGCCAAATTGTAAGTCTCGTCACGTAACCAACGTAACCACTGAGCCGAATAATAAGTCTCGTCTACGTTACCAACGTAACAACAGAGCCAAATAATAAGTCTCGTGACGTAACCAACGTTACCACTGAGCCGAAAAATAAGTCTCGTCTACGTTACCAACTTAACAACAGAGCCAAATAATAAGCCTCGTGACGTAACCAATGTAACCGCTGAGCCGAATAATAAGTCTCGTCTACGTTACCAACTTAATAACAGAGCCAAATGATAAGTCTCGTCACGTAACCAACGTTACCACTGGGCCGAATAATAAGTCTCGTCTACGTTACCAACTTAACAACAGAGCCAAATAATAAGTCTCGTCACGTAACTAACGTAACCACAGAGCCAAAAAATAAGTCTCGTGACGTAACCAACGTTACCACTGAACCGAATAATAAGTCTCGTCTACGTTACCAACGTAACAACAGAGCCAAATAATAAGTCTCGTCACGTAACCAACGTTACCACTGAGCCGAATAATAAGTCTCATCACGTAACCAACGTTACCACTGAGCTAAATAATGAATTGTCACGTAATCAACGTAACCACTGAGCCAAATTATAATTCTCGTCAAGTAACCAACGTTCTTTTTAGCTTTATCAAGAAATCCCTTGAGAATTTTTAAAAGTAACATTTTAATTTATGCCACATGCAGAATAGACATTTTCTTAATAAGATTGAGGTCCGTCTATGACTTCTATCAAACTTCGTTTTAGAATAAAAATAAAAAGTAATTAGTAAATTAAGAGGAACCTTAGGGGAATCTTGATCCTTTCTGTATCAATTAAAAACAGGGATAAAATTACCTTCCTTACTTGTACAGGATTTCAAAACTTCACAAAAATCCATGTAAGGAAAGATAATTAACTGTTTCTTCTAAATATACTACTGAATGTTTATCAACATCTTTATATTTATCAAAGATGAATCTTAGTCTTATCTATATCAGGCATTAAACAGATTTTAATATTTAAATTTAAAAAAAAAAATTGATAGAAAACATGTTTGTTGTATATGGCAATATAAATTTCCAACAAACAATAGGTGTACCAATAGGTACGATTTGTGAATTTTTGTTTGCTGATTTCTGAAGAACCATGTCCAACCCGGAAGAGAAAAATGTCGATCAATTATTCGATTTCATATACAGTTGTTATACAGATCACGTTTTATCTCTAAATAATCCCTAATTTGAAAAATCTGTGAATGCCATCTATCCTAGCCCTAGTGAGCTTGAATTAAAATATACGACTGAATCTCCATGTTCTGTTTCATTTTGAGACTTATACCCCATACCAAATATGAACCCACGAAAGGCTATATTTGATGCTATAAGACAAACGTAATAATTATGTTTTTATTGTTAAATTTCGTTTCTTTGCAGTAATATTTCTGCTTATGATGTATATGTTTCATAGCTAATATGGTATAAGAATGTTTCCACAACGGGGACTTTCTTACAAGGAAGCTAGTTGCTTATCAGTTATCAAAAAAAAAAAAAAAAAAAAGGTTGACTCAGGGTTATTGCTAGCCTAAGCAAGGCTCTTTTAAAGTTTAAGGTCCGTCATTGCAATATTGGTGATTTGTAGGAATTTCTTGTATCAAAGTAATACTGCATAAATTTGACGTCTTATAGCTTCGTGTTTCTTTCATACTTCAATTACATTTTGCTTTTATCGAGTGTAGCTAGCTTGACAAGAGGTTCTTACACTTCCGAAACAACTGGTCTCACTTTCTAACTGGAAGTTCACGTATGTAACAAAAAAGCAAGTTTCAAAAGTTTTTACTTTTCTTTTTGGATTGAGAGTTGGACATGGTTTAGTATGTTTCTTGTTAACAAGCATCAAGTGTTTTTTTTTTAAATTAAATTTTAATGTGTAAATTAATACACTCTGTAAAAATAAAAATCAAATTAAAGCAAATATGGATGGTGTTACACTGTGAGTGCTAACTGTACTAAAACCTTGATTCATTGTATGTATTTATAAAATTTTGATTGATCAAAAGTTTAAATTATCTTTTAAGTCAGTTGATTAGCATTCATCGTTACAGCCAAAATTTCAACCATTGCTTTTTATTTAATTAATTCTCAATTTTGTTATTGATATTTTTCAATTCGATAAATCCAAAAAAAAAAAAAAAACTAATCGTTTAGTTATTTTTCTAATTTTGTCGTTGAACGTCTGTCCTACCTACGTTTTTTATTGCTATTTGTGACTGACATAATTCAATTTAAATGAGTAGGCCCCAGTTTCACTATCCTTCCTTAACTAAGATTTTCTTTAACTCAAGTTTAGTACATTTCAGCTAATTTTTTTTTTTTTTTTTTTTTTTGAATTTATAAATGAACATTTTTCACAAAACTGAATACGAATATTATAAGCTTGAAGTCTTCTTCAAAATGACACCTTAAATTCCTGTTTATTTGAACAATTAATAAAATAATAAGGATTTTAAATTTTTCTAGATTTTAGAAAAATCTTAGTAAAGTGATGATTGTGAAACTGCAACCAGTATTTAACTATTTTAACATCTTGGAAAGCACTATCTTAACGCAAGTACTTTATAGAAAACACGTTTTTTGTCATTACTCTCAAATCCATTCATTAACATTATTCACCAATCTTTTCCATCCACGTTTACTTATTGATTTACATGATCAAATGCAAAGTGTTTTACTATTTTTAAAATTTTAAATTGAAACAAAATCCGGTATGACTAAGAAATTTCAAATAGGTATTTCCAAATAAGGATTGTATTTACATGAAAACCTCCAGTTTTGTGTTACAAGATTGAATTTAACAAAAATAACTATAATACCTATGTAATCGAGAAACAAACATGAATAAAAAAAATTAAAAAAAAATTAATATCGAGATGACACGTGTTGTATATGATTCAGCAGATTTCTACAATGCACATAAAACTGTTTTACCTCATCATATTTATTTAGCTTCAGAAAATATACACACAGGCCGAATACCAAGTTTGTTGTCGATTAAATCGGGGATTATTAACCGTCATTCAACGACAAAAACTTTTCCACGTGATAAAACAAAATTTAAACATTTGTTTTTTTAATGTTATTTCTGAACAATTAATAAAATAATTAGGATTTTAAATTTTTACGATTAAAGTTAAGGAAATTCTTAGTTAAGAAATAATTGTGGAACTGGAGCCAGTATTTAACTAATCTTTTGGAAAGCATTTTATTGACACAAGTAATTTATAGAAAACATTTTTTTGTTATTAATCTCAAATCTACCCATTCAGATTAATTACCAACTTTTTCTATTTACGTTTACTTATTGATTTACATGATTAAATGCAAAGTATCTAACTATATTTTACATAAATAAATAACAATTATTGTTACAAAAATCTTAATTTTTACAGCTCACGGAAGAATAATTTTCTTGCAAAGAAGGACTGAAAACCCCAAAAGATTGATTGAGTTACCCTATTTCTAATTAATTTCCTTAGATAAAATAACCAAAAAGGTATTAAACATCTTAAAACATCTCTAACTTGGGAATACTTTGACCTTTTCCACATTGCACACAGGAACAAAATAGAAGTTTCTAAAACAAACAATTTTAGCAGAAAGCCACAAAATATGGATCAAAAATTAAACAAACATACCAGTCCTTGTCCATATCACAATCCAAAAAAAACGAATTAAAAACTTTGCAAACTGGCAAAATATGTTATACACGTGAACTTCCATAAACTAAATTGACTTTTCTGGAATTCCGGAATTTTACATTTTCAACAGATTTTATTTATCTATTTTTTATTATTATTTTATTATTATTATTGCAATGATAATAATAATAAATAATAATAATAATAATATTGATAAAATATAATAGAATAATTGAGTGGTCGGTGGTAAGTCACTGTATCATAGACTATGTTGATGCAAAAAAAGTTCCGTTTCTCGTTTAATTTAGCCATATAAAGTTCATACTTTCAAATCTACCCTACAGGCTGACGTTTTTTCTAGTCCCGTGAAAAAAGCACAATGATGAAGGAATATTTATATGGCGTCTTTGAGTAAATTGTTGTCGATCAAATTATAAATTAGTTTCATTACATTTTTAAAATGTCGATTACTGACATTGACTTTTCAATAAATAAAAACAATAGATAATTTTTTATCACTTATAATGTTTGTTTGTTCTTTAATTATCAGTGTTTCACTATCGACCCATTTTCATTTAAACAAATAAAACCAGAAATCAGAGTTCAATAAAGTTGAGTTTTATTTTTAGCAGACGCTTAAACTCTGAGAAAAAAATTTTCATTAAAGCATAAAAAAGTTCCTCGTTATAATTATGTTTCATGCCTTAATACTATTTTAGACATCCTAATTGAGACGTAAAATGAGATCTAGAGGACCTAGAGGACAACAATTTGAGTCTTAGTTTTTAGCTAGAAAAACGTGTATTTTGAAACACGTTGGACTCTAGTGCTGCAAAATATTTTGATAGCGTTTACCGTGAGCTGGAAGATTCTGTGGAATGTCAGATTGTTTTGAAAACTAGTGAAACCAAACAAACCGCGGCAATCTAAAACATACCCTCAAATAGTCAAGGATTGTAAATGTTTTAACGATCCCCGTACTGTAGTTGGTGCATTTGCTGACTACTATTCTGAAGTTTATACTCCACAAGATAGTCCAGACTTTGATGAAAATTTCCGAAGAAACATTGAAAAGAAGATCAAAACCAGTAAAGCACCTGGTCATGACTTTATACATGCAGGGCATATTAAGTATGGGGGTGGAAAACTATGCAATGTCCTAACAGATCTATTTAATGCTAATATTGCAACTGGATACGTTCCAAATACCTGGCACACGGGTGTTAATATTCCTATGTTCAAAGGTGGCGATAAAGACAAATCATTATCCGCAAACTATAGACCGATTACGTTATAACCATCATTGTTCAAACTCTTCGAAAGATCATTATGCCTCGAATAAACTAATTACCACTTGTTTAATTATTTCCAGACTGCCAACAACAGGGATTACAGTCCAATTTGAGTTGTATAACAATTGTCTTTAATTTGCAGGAAACAATTTATGTTTTGTGGCCTTTTAAGACATTACTTAAGCATTCGATACTGTCTGGCGACAAGGCTTAATTGTCAAACTACATGAACTAGGAAATATAGATAGATTGCTACATCTATTATATGAATACCATAATAATATATATATAGTGCTGTTGTCGTCAATGGTACAATTTCCAATTGGTTAAGCGTATTACAAGGTGTAAGGCAAGGTGGTGTTCTTTCTACTTTTTTATATCTGGTCTATATAGACGATGTGCTTTAAAAATTGGACAGTAATATTTATGGTGCCACTGTAAGTAATATCAACACGTATGACCCTGCTTTTGCAGATGACTTGGTTTGTATCAGTATTTCAACCGCAGGTCTTCAACATAAGTTAGATATCTGCTATAATTTCGCAGGTTATTGGCGTTATATTTTCAATGCTACAATATCAGCGGTTCTGGTGTTTGGGATAAGCAAGGGGATACATAGCAATATTGGTATATGTTTTAAGATTGGACACGCATCGTTATCTATCTCTAAAGAATAAAATCGGCATTTTACAGGACTGTTTTCTTAATTTCTCCATCGAATTAAAGACAATTATGAAAAAGGCAAAAAGGCGTCCTATGGATTTTCAGGAAAAACAAATGACGTTATTAACCTACTAGTTTCTACAAACTTATATAAAAGTGTTGTCATTCCAAAAACATATATCGTTGTGATATTTGGAACAATCGAAAACGAAGGGATATGTACCTGGATACATTCCAACATTTTATTTGCAAACGCATTCAAGTTTTCCAACTCAAACCTTTTGGGATTACATAGCCTGTAAGTTGAAATTGAAAAAGGTAGCTTTTATTTCAAGGTAAACTGTGCTCTTGAAACTACAAATACATAGCAAAGCAGATGCTCGTTTATAGACCTTTACTTTTTTTCACTGAGCCAAACAGAAAACACATGGGCTTTATTTCTGATAAATGGACTGTATTATCGAAATATTCTCTTTGTCAATTCTGTATTCTCTTTATCTGACAAGGTTTTTTCAAAGCTTTCCTTCTGAAACTAATTGGAAGACAATTGTTAATGAACAGATTCATACATATGAAGGACAAAACTGGAGAAATCGCACTAATAGTGATACAGATTTCAGCTTTTTCCTAGACATTACTTCACATATTCCACCTTGTGCTATTTTGACTATTCCTAAATCTGCCGAGGAATTAATGGTGACAAAGTTTGTAGCTAAATTATGAGTAACTCCACACTGTAACGAAATCACAGTCTGTAAATTATGCTACCAAACGTTTGTCTATGTCTTTCAACACTCCTCATGTTCGTACCAAGCTTTGCACTCAATACGTAACCAGTTTTGAATACTGCTTACTGACAAATTCGGAACGAACGTCAGTGTTGAACCTAATTACAAATCAGAATATGAACAATACCTTGCTCTAATTTGAAAACCTCTAGTATGTCATAATAACAACGACCAGTTCAGAGAATTCGCAAGAATATCTTTTAGATTTGTTTTAAAGCTGAAGCATGCTATCAGAGGTTAATCAGAAATATACCATGCGCAGTACATCCTCTTGCTTATCTAAAACACCAGCTAACACATACTTTAACATATCACAATCACAAGTTGATAATATAACTATGTACATGTAAAACTACTCCTGAGCGGGTGCAGCTGCTGGTAGAGTAAATTCCCCGAAGGCATCCATAACTCATTTGGCAGTACTTTATGCTGTCAGAAATTATACCATTTTGCAAAATTTTTAGCTGTCTTAATTTTTGAAATTTATTGAAAATTAAGGTTTGTTCCCTCATGCAAAACATTCCTTAGCTGGATTTGGATTCATATAGTTTTAGAACTTAAGATTCATTAATTTTCAACCAGTTGGCTTATGTTTTTATCTATCAAACTTTTCGGCCCAAGTGTTACTGATAAGGAATGATTTTCCGAAATGTGCACATTTGGCACATCATAGTTTGACAGGTATTTGTGTTATATACCTATGTATTTAGTCATGTTAAAGCTTGAAGTTAAAGTTTCATATTATTTATTGTTTGATTGTTTAATGTTAAATTCATAATTCAATTGTTTTATGAATCTCATTGTATGAGGAATTAGATAAATGATGATGATGATGATGATGATGATACTGATGAAATTTTAAAATGTCGATTACTGACATTGACTTTTAAATAAATAAAAACAATGGATAATTTTTCATCACTTATAATGTTTTGTTTTTGTTTTTTTAATTCTTTATTTTCCAACATATCATATAATACATCACTACGTTCTGTATACAATGCACATATAATAATATAGAAAACAGAGGTTAGTTTAAACAGTATTTATTTTATTAAGCAATTATACAAAACAAGGTTACATTACACAAGTAAGGGATTTCAGAACAAGAGTAAGACTCTATTATAAACTAGTATCCCTGTAAAAAAAATATGATAAATACATAAATAAACATGAAGTTACAACAGTTATATATGTATATAATTCTTAATTAATAAGTGGATAATCTAAAAAAATTAATTAATTAATTAATGAGTAAATAAATAAATAGTTGAGTAAATAAATGAATAAATTAGTAAATAAATAAATGTAAGTTGCAAATGATTTAATATAACGAAGAAAAAAAAACAGAAAAGGGGGAAAGGGAAAAGTATAAGTGGGTGTTTGTCGGGGGAATATAAATGAGATTTTATAATTATGTCTTAAAACGTTTAGATTGTATAATAAAGTCTTGTACTGATAAAAAAAACTCTGTATTTTGTTGTTATGAAATATAGGGTCCCCATACATCCATTTGTTGATATTTAAAACGTATGGAAGTAAATAAATAGTTCTTAAACGTATATGACTGTAGATCTTACAAAATAAAAGAAAGTGTTTTGCATTTTCAACAAGTCCACATCAACAATATGGACTGTTAGCTAATTTTCTATTAAATAAATGACATTGTAAAAAGCTACATTCTAATCTTAATCTTGCATGGAGTATTTGCCCAAGTCAAGATCAACAATTGTAATAAAAAGCTACTTTGCAACTTGTAGATATTGAATTTTTAAAAGCAGATAAAGAATTATTTTTAACATCATTTGGAAAATCATTCCAATTTCTTATGACAGAAGGTAAAAATGAATTGAAAAAAAAAAGATGTTCTGCACAAGATGCTTTGGAAATTTTGTGAACCTCGTGTTTTGTGAGAATGAATTTCATGGTAAAATAGGGGAACGAGGTTGCATAAGTAAGAAGGAGATAAATCGTTTTTCATTTTGTAAAATTGAACTTATTTATGATTAGAGGTTCTATGAGATATGTCATTTGAAATAAGAAATCATGATGTGTGTAACTTTTGAATATTAAAAAAACAACTTTTCAATGAAATATTACTATACTCTTATTAAAAGGTATGTAAACAATTGAATGTGACAGAAGGTAAAAATGAATTGAAATAAAAAGATGTTCTGCACAAGATGCTTTGGAAATTTTGTGAACCTCGTGTTTTGTGAGAATGAATTTCATGGTAAGATAGGGGAACGAGGTTGCATAAGTAAGAAGGAGATAAATCGTTTTTCATTTTGTAAAATTGAACTTATTTATGATTAGAGGTTCTATGAGATATGTCATTTGAAATAAGAAATCATGATGTGTGTAACTTTTGAATATTAAAAAAACAACTTTTCAATGAAATATTACTATACTCTTATTAAAAGGTATGTAAACAATTGAGTAAACGTTTTATGAAAAAAAATAATCAAATAGGTAAATAAATCAATAAGAATTATCCAGGAAATATTTGGATTCGTAATATAAAAAATGCAATTTTTTCAAGTCAAAAAAAAAAAAGATTCATTCAAACAACTTTGCAAGTAAGATCCACTTTTTGTAAAATTTACTCAACTGATTATTTTTAAAACCAATTTCTTTTTCAATTTTGAAATAATAATTCCAAATAATAATGCCAGCATTTCAGATTTACTTTGAGTAATAATTTTTCTATATATAAAGTACTTTGTATATATAATCAAATGATTAATAACTGGCAATTCTTTACTCATACCAAACATAATATCTAACAAGGAAAAACTTGGAACTGGATAACCAACATTGCGTATAATATTTTTACTTCTTTCCAAACAAAGTTAACATATGAACAATCAAAAAACAAATGTTGCAAAGTCTCATTTTCTACCTAACAAAATGAACACAAGGGTTATCAGCGAGTTTAATCATAAATAATCTTTTTTTTGTGTACATCACTTATAATGTTTGTTTGTTTTAGAGACATATAGAAATGTTTAGTGGATGTCCTTTAATTATTGGTGTGTCACTATCGGCGCAATTCCATTCAGAGTTCAGAGTTTAAAAAAGTTGAATTTTATTTATAACATCAAAAAGTTAATATCCTTGTTATAATTATGTTTCATGCCTTAAAATTATCTTAGACGTCCTTATTTCACATATCTAAAACTATTTCTATTTTTATAATAACAATATAAAATGTATGTAGTTAAGCAACTGTTTAATCGTTTATATACTCAAAGGATTCTTTTTTGTATATTTTTTTAATTTTATTTTGGCATAATTACTTAAGCATATATACAAATAATTTGAACAAAACATGACATAAAAAATAAACAATTCAAAGCTTAACACATGTTTACAATACAGAAAAACACATAATAAATGATTTTTTAAATCTTACAATATGTTATAAGTGTGTGGGTGTATATATATATATATATATATATATATATATATATATATATATATATATATATATATAATTAAAACAAACATACCAGTCCTTGTTCATATCACAATCCCAAAAACAAAGTTAAAACTTAGCAAACTGGCAAAATATGTTATACACGTGAACTTCCATCAAGGAAGTGAGGCCGGGTGCTCCGGAAGGGTAAGCACCTCCTGTCTAGCTAGCTACACCCGTCCCCTGCAAGTCAATTTTGAGAATGAAAGGAACAAAGAACTATGGTAAGTCAAAAATATCCAGTATAAGTTGGGATACAGTGACTACATACTTATCAACAATATTGTGATGATATATATATGTGCTCAAAGTAATTTTTCGTAAAAAATTTGCCAAAATTTATGAAAAATCATAAGTTTTCCTTTCTTCTGTAGAATAAATAAAGTCTCTTGAAATAAGCAAGATAAAATTAATAGGTTTATATATCACAGAAACATTTGCAATGCCAAAAATAGCTGTCTCTGGGTTTATTTCCATAGCATCAGTAAAGCTTAAATTTAGGAAATCTTCTAATTTATTGCGTATATACATTCATAGTACAAATGAAAGACTGTCTCTGACTCACATTTACAAAACGCACACTAATCAGATTCTTTAACGTTAATTTTTTTAAGAAACCAATTAACTCCTATTATTTTATTTTGAATTCTAAATTGCATCCATTGTAATTTTGTATTTTTTGTTGAATATTGAATACTCAAAGGATTCTTGTATACAATAGATAGTGCAAAATAATTAAAAATAAACAAGTAATAAGAAAAACGATAAAGCAAACAAATAAACAAACAATTTAAAATTGTTTTACTTCACAATGAGGTTTCGTTTCTCAAAAGCGATTGTATCCACATATAGCTTTACAGCAACCACAGTATCAGTTTCTGGCTTTAGTAGTTCCTTTTTTCATGCAGAGAAAATACTGAAATGATAAATAGGTAGAAGTTACTCAAAACAAAAATGTCTAACTATGAACACCAAATATGAATAGGTTCATGAAATGTTTATAATTTGATGCTGAACAAGTATAAATCTGACCACAAGTGACACTTTGCACTTTTAATCGTATTTTTGTGGCATTTATGTTAGACCTTTTTCATAATTGTTTTCTTTCTTTTGTGGCATTTATGTTAGACCTTTTTCATAATTATTTTCTTTCTTTTATATCCAAACTTATTTTGGTCATATTTGACTAACCATAATTCCGTGTTCCCTTTTCTTTCAAATTTGACTTTGCACGTGACTGGTGTAGCTAGGTAGACAGGAGGTGCTTACCTTTCTAGAGCACCAGGCTCCTCATTCCCTTAAGGTAAATATAGGTACCATCAAATTTAAAAAAAGAGTGTGGAAACATATTCTAGAAAATTTCATATTTATTTCATCAATATAATATCCCTGATAAATACCTTCAAAGTGTCTCTTTTTGAGAATGTGTAAATGTACGGGTTAATCGCAGCATTTACTGGGAGCACAAGTACGATGATCCAAGAATAAACTTCACTGGGTGTTTTTATACCAGCTAAAGATAAAATTACTGAAAAAATGTAGTAAAAGATAATGGTAAAATTACTAAAATCAAGTTTAAGAAAGTGGACTTTGTCAATGTTAATGTTTTTGTTTAAAAATCATACTTCTGAAAATAAAACGTTGAATAGAAATAAATAACGTTAGATTGAAATTAATTAAAATAAAAAGTATTTCACACATTATTATTATCGATTTCTAAACTTAATGTTTTAACACTAACTAGGAAAACAAAAGGCCCTGTTGATCTATTAAGAAACTACAAAGTTTCTATTTTTTACCAGACATTGACATACAGCCTATTAGACATAGTTGGAATGTTTTTATGATATTGGTAGTTGTATAAAGGGAACATCTTTCCAATACTTCATTATATTATTGATTTTTAGCAAAACTTGTAACAGACTCCACAGTGCAACTACGACAAAGAACAAAAAATTCTCAATTATAAAAATTTTACTTACCAAGAATTCCAACTGGTAACCAACAAAGGCAATCTGTTATCACTACCATCGATACCCTTTTTGCCACCTGAATATCTTTGCCAGTTAGTGTACTTTGAACCCTTTTCATTGAAAGTTTAACCTCACGGTAAAGCTGATAGAGGATATATGGGATGAAAGAACTTATAAGAAAATTAATACCTAAAAATATTACAATAGCATATTCCAGTCCACTATTTATTTCTTTGGTTAAAGGAATTGCAATACAAACTCCAGATCTTGCAAAGAAATCGTCATACATAACCAAGGGTAACACAGAGGCAAAACAAGCTATAAACCAGACTGCAAAAGATATTCCGAGTGCAAATCTTCGAGAAATTCTAATGTTTCCAAAGGTAAACTTTACAATGAGAAATCTTTCTAAGCTGACTAAAGAAACAAACATAAGAGATGCTTCACTCGACAGCATGGACAAAACACCGGCTATTTTGCAAAGAGTGTTGTGTCTCCATGTAAAATCGTTCCATACGTAGATACCGTCATACAATGAATCATGCAAAGCAATTATCAACATATAGAAGGACATAACTAGATCAGAAATGCTTAGGTTATAAACAAAAATAAAATACGATTTAGTAAAAACACTTTTATCTACACATGCTCTGTAGATAAGAACTGTCAGGTTTCCTAAAAATGCCATAATACCTAGAAGCCATAGAAACACAGCCAAAACTCTGTTGCCTATAATATTCCTGCAGCTTGATATGTCGTCAACGGAAGCAAAACAAATAGTCCCTTCGGGCTTTATGCAACATATTGTAAAAGAATCACCATAGATTATTTCTAGATTCATTGATTGAAGAAACACATTGCTAGTTAATATGATTCTATTAAATCTTAAATCGAGGACTTTCAGAGAAACTAAATTGTAGAATGTACCTTTTTCCAATATTTGAATACTGTTTGAGCTCAAGTTTAAAACTGTCAAATTACTTTGGTCTAAAAACTGGTCTTTTGAGACTGTCACCCATTGTGACCCCGTGATACTCAATAACCTAAGGAGTTTAAGACTCCTAAAGCAACCTGGGTCAAACGATATTAAATATTTGTTATTAACAAAATAGAGTTCTGTTAATATTAAAAGTCCACGAAAAGCTTGATTTGGAAGAAATCTAATAAAGGATCCTTCAAGATAGAAAGACGAAACTGCACCAACAACTTCCAGGTTTCCTGCTGTCAATTTTTTCAGAAACGGGAGTCCAACTAATTTAATCCTTTTTAAATTGTTAAGGTTCTTAAAAAGTGGTATCAGTGTCATCTGTCTTAACTTATGTAGATGATAAACAGAATGAATCTCATACATTTCAACATGATCCAGCGGGGTTTCCATATTAAATACAATCGCGCAATCAAATTCCAACAAACTCTTTAAATCAATTAGTTGTGAGAATGGATGGTGCTCCCAGGAAAGAAACTCTGAAAATTCCGATATATTAGTAGCCTTATTTGCGATAGCTTCGCAAACAAATTCTATTGTTGAAAGTGTGCAATTTTTTGTACACAAACTGCAAAGAAATTCATCATAACTCCCATAGCAAAGTGGCTTTCCATCACATATATCAGATGGTTGTAAACAAATCCATTTGTTCAGCAAACCAAAACATTTTTCGTGATCCATGCAGTGTTCGCCTTGACCTAAAAAAACCTGAATGTTTCGATTTTCTACATGACAAAAAGTACCAGATAAGCCTTTATAAGTCCATTCGTTAAAACATATGCATTAACATATGCATTTTGTAAGCTTAGGCTACATTGTTATTTGAAGTTAATACATAAAAGATAAAGCCATTTTTTCACTTTCATGTTCATCAACTTATCAAATTTCGAAGGATTTTAAGTCTAATATTTTACATTCAGAAACCTTTTGCAAATAGCATATAAATAACCCTACATTTAAAAAAAACAACTTTTAAATAGGTAACACTACCCGGTCTACATACTGCTTATGGACCTACATTCTAAAACAAGGACTAGGTTCGCTACTTTACAAAGTGATTTGTTTTTATTTGCTATTTAAAACATAATCAAAATATTTTAACCAAATTTCAAACATTTAATGTATACATTGAACACATAAATGCAGACAAAGGAATTTGTTTGTAGACAACAACCGAATGCAGCCAAGAAATTACTTTTTTAGGTTAATAAAGCGTCTTTTTACCCGTTCTCGGCATCATATTTGCTACTTTAAAGTTCTTCCCAACAACTTTAAAGTTTGAATAAATTTGTCCGTTAATAATGAGTGTATGTTCCCCATTTTCTTTATCTATTCTGTAAAAACCATATTCTGTCAGCATATACAACTCTCCGTCTAAAAACACGAAAATTGTCATACATGTACATGGCAACAAAACAAGAAGAAAAATTCAACTATGTATTCCCCAAAACATTATAGCCGCCAGGCATTTGACTTATAAGTATGATGTCGCTGTGTCAGTAATTATTCTAGCTATAATTGATGTCAATAGTTTCATCTAACTTGCTACCTAAATAATGAATGCTAATTCTGTCGGAGGTCCCGGTCTCATTTCTTCTGTGGTCGTAGTCGTTGTGTATAATTGAATTTGCCTGTTTCTATAGTGTCACTTCGGGATTATAGTTTGAACATGAACAATTATCTTTTACGTTTGGCTGTATAAAATAATCTAACCTTTCAGAAAATATAGTTTTCACCATCACAACTCTCAATTTTAACATGCAAAATGCTATTCCAGGTTTATATTTTTAGTTTGTTTTGATCTTATTTTTTAATTTTTTTATATTTTTTTATTGTTTTTATTTTATTCTATTTTATTTATTTACTTTTTTTAAATTATATTTTTTTTGGAAGGGGGATTTTTCAACGATAAAAAAATGATGAAGTTAAAATATAACTATCGACTCTACTAAAGAGACAATTTTTTTCTGATTAAAAGTATTTTTTTTCTTAATATGTAGCAGTTATGAAGTTCTAAACATATCGCTTTTATTGTACATTTAAACATATAAATTTACAAACCATTTAGATGTCAAATAAGCATACTTTATTTGGTTTCTTTCAATTCATTAAAACCATGCGATTAGTTGAAAAACATTTAATTAGAAAATAGCGTCAATTCTTTAAAATGTTACGAATAAAAAAGGTGTTTTTTCGGCAATTGAAACCTCTTAATTAAAAAAATGTAAACTAAGGTAATATCTTTGTTATGTCAGGTAATGCATTTTTATAGGGATTATATAAAAGTATAATTAAGAATATATAACACCAAAACCTATTACATTTTGATGTGCCATATATGCACATTTCGGAAATTCACTTTCCTCATCAGTGACGTCGACACTAGGGGCCGAAAAGTCTGAAAGATGAAGAACATAAACGAAACTGTTAAAAATTAATGAATTAAAGTTCCACAATTATATGAATCAATATCCAGCTAAGGAATGCTTTAAGAATTACTCTTTTTTGATATAGAATGGTTGATTGGTTATAATGTTAGAAACTAATCTAAATCTAAATGCAATTTTGTGTTTGCGAGGTTAAGGTTCAAAATGTATTACTGTTTGTCTTATCCTAGCAAGCACAAGAAATTTGTTTTTCGTTTAAATGCTAGTCACAGATTCAGTATGCTTCAGAAAGGCTTAGCCCATCCCTACACCGGTCAGATTGTTTAGACAATATGTGAACCAATCAATACTTTGTTCTTGTGATCCTAAGATCCTATAAAAAAATCATTAGCTCAAATTTTAGTTTTTTAATGGCCAGGCCGGGTTTTTGACACAAGACGTTTCACTCTATCAGATATCATTTCTATCGTTCATTTTTAGAATAACCGTAATGAATCGTGAATTTACAACTGTAAAAAAATAATTGGCTTTCCATAAAATTTCAACTTTACTTACCAAACACTACTATCCTGACTAACTGTGGATATTCAGGATATATTCTTTGTCCCCGGTAGATGGTTTTTAAATTTTGACCATCAAGATTCGTTTCTTCTAATGTTTCTGCTCTTACATTATCTGATGCAATATAATTGCGATATATATACATCTTTAAATTGAAAAAGTCCATCGTTATATCAATATAGATAGATTTTCCAACAAATATTTTGTTCACATAACACGGTTCCAAAGATGGTATGTTAAATGTAACGAGTTTAAAACAATACAAATGGCGATTCGGACTGTCAAGATTCATCCTAAATTTTTCACTCCCAGCAAAATATAAGTTACTAAAAATAAAAAATAATAATGTTAAGTTTATTCAAATATGTAGCACTTCGCAAAATCAAGAACACAAATAAGCAAGTAAAAATATAAACCTATGTATGAACATATTCTCAGTTAACGGTATAATCCTATAGGGTTCTTGTTTTTACATGCAATCAAATAATCAACGAAATAGAATTAATATTCGTTGTTGTGAGGCAACGCACCCAATCAAATTTAAAACGTTTGTTTGAAAATTATACAATTTATTCTGAATTGTGGGCTTTGTTTAAAAAATGACAAAAAATTGTAAAAGGAAAATTTGAATTTTTTCTACGGATGGAAAAATCTTTTTAAAAAATACGCACCTATTAAGAAAATCTATATTCACGCCCAACATAGTTTCAAGATCATCGCTTAATGTATACAGCTTAGCCTCCTGCTTTGCTTCATTGTTATACTTTATGTACCAAATACTTTTCAAATCCCACCAGTAAATGATATTTGACATCCAGTCTATGTCTATAAATGTTCTTACTCTTTCTTCGAGTCCTATAAATATTTCACCTGCTAAGAAAATAAAAGAAGCTGTAGTTATATATAACATTTGGCAATTTTTAAATATATTCAACGAATTCAAACAAAAATACCAAAAGAAATCAATTAAGGCAAATTTTATAAGTAGAAATTTTGATGGTATAGATACTATTGTGCCATAAATATCCAATAAATTAGCAATGATTTCTAATGCAATAAGTTAGTATAGTTCTTGAAAAAGAGTGAATTTTTGTTTGAGATATTTTAAAATCCATTTAGATAAAAAAGGGAATTTTAAAAAATGCATAATTTTGGAGACAAAATCGTTAAAGCAGTTTAAAAGCCATAGTTAACCCTTTTATTGTCCTATCGATGAAACCCAATTTTTGAGAGAAATATTTGTGGAGGGTCAAAACAATAATAGACGTAGAATTTAACATAATCGAAAGTAGTTATAACTATTTTGATAAAATTACTACAACTACTACTTCTTCTTCTTTTTATTATTAGTATAATAATAATAATAATTATTATTATTATTATTATCAGTAGTAGTAGTTATAATAGTAGTAGCAGAAGTAGTTTTAGTAGTAATAGTAATAATAGCATTTAAAGTAGTGAATGGTAGTGTTGGTGTTGTTGTATAATTAGGTTTTTTCCATGTAGAGAAACCTATCTAAGATACAACAGCTTGAAAAACGTATTTATGAATAAAATAATTAATTGTTTGCAAAACCTTTTTCGGTAAATGAAGACTTTATTATATCAAAATTCTCCTTATGAATAAAATACACATATCTATCAACCGGATTGAATGCAAAGTCTTCAATGGAATTATTGAAATACTTTAAAAGAAATAATTTTCTTTTGACATCAGTTAACATCAACGCCGATGAGGTACTTGACATAAGTACCATATCCATATCTAAAAAGGAAAGAAAATTAATTAATCTACTTGCTTTTTTTAAAATAAAGGAAGGTTGCGTGCTCTTGGAAAACCAACACACTTAAGCAACTGTAATTATAAGCTTCTTAATATAAATCTGTTTCATTATTGACTATTAAACCAGGAGGTTAAAGCTATTATCATCTTTAATCTGTAGCCCACCACTTTTGATAACATTGCTACCGAGGCATCAAAAATTAAAATTTTGATAATAAAACTATCAAAAAAAAAAAAAAAAAAAACCTCATAAAATTAATATTAAAGATGTTCTTTCAAACATTTTTCGCCTTTATTTTTGACATTTTTATTGGGCGAAAAACACAATATTTTCTAAAAGCGTTTAATATGAACTGATTATATTTTTTTTAAATCAATAAAATTTAAACAATTTAATATGTATTTAATTAGCTTTCACTCTTAACGTACCCCCAACACAGGATTTTTTGTCTGGTTGGAGAGTAAACCCATTTCTGCAAGCACATTTATACGATAATCCACCCTGCGTTGTTATACAATCCATTTCACATCTTCCATTTTCAACCAGACAACGTAAAAGTTCTGAAAACAAAACACAAGTTTTGGCGTTTCACAGGAGAAAGGTATTTTAAAAAAGAACCTATTTAAAATAGTTAACGTTCACAAAAAAAAAAAAAAAAACAAAAACAAAAAAAACTTGCCTCATGGTGTACATAAATATTGGGTTGGTTAATACTATTTCGTTTGGATGGGTTATTTTATGGGATATAGCCAAGAAAAACTTTCCTGAATCATAAACAAATGTAAAATCGTATTATCGGCGACATAAATCGACATAAAGTTCGCATAATCTACATCTGCCACTGTTGTTCTTTTCGTGGAAAACAAGGAAAATTCCAATATTATAATAAATTTACAAATTGGTTTTGTTATACGCTTTTTAAGTCTTTTTTATGAACAAATGATTCAAAATAATTTATGTATTGTCAACAGCTACTTTTCATGCATTGTTTTTATAAAAATTCAAAATTATGACACTCCTCTGAATGAAAATTTAATACAGAAAGAGATGACTTTTGAAACTCTGACATAGAAATTGACGAACGGGACATTGGACATGGCACATTCAGGACAAGCAAATCACGAAATAAGGTGAGAGACATAGAAGAAGTTATAAAAAAACAGAAAAAGGTCATTATAAATAATATATAACACAAATTGTATAATTTTGATGTGCCATATGTGCACATTTCAGAAAATCGTTCCGCACCAGTGATTCAAGGGCCGAAAGTTTGATGGATAAAAAATCATAGGCCAAACAATTGAAAATTAATAAATCTAAATTTCCAAAATTATATCGTTCCAAATTCAACGAAGGAATGCTTTGCAAAAGGAAACAAATGTAAGTTTTACATAAATTTAAAAAATTAAGACCGGTGGGGTAGCTGACTAATAATTGATGTGCAAGCCGGATGCCAAAAGACCTTGCGCGCAGTAGGCGCGTCCCTTCTAGGGGGTCCGGGGGCATGCTCCCCCGAAAAATTTTAAGGTCCAATGACCCACAACGTCATTTATTACGCTTGGCTATTTCACTCGTAGTTGGTTTGACCCTCTTGAAATCGAATCCGAAATCTCAAGAGGTATGCTTGTCTACGGCTTACCGACTCGCTGACTTAGCACCCTAATGTCGCTTATACAACACACTCGCACATCGCATTCATGCATACATGAAATTGTTCTTAGATTCATAACTGAAAAATGCTGATGCGACGTTACAACAACGATTGACTGATTATAAATTCAGTTTGAAAAGTAAAATTATTATTAAACTTAACTGGTACACGTACCTAGATGGAAAATTAAATTTATGTGCCTCGTCACATTTTTATGTTAATAATTGGCCAAGTGTGGCTCTTTCACACTCTTATCTAATAACCTCATATCGATATATGGGGGCAAAAAAGTTTTAGATCCCTTCATTGCCACTTTCATACGATAAAAAGCTATTACTGGGAGTTAATATTTAAATGTAAATGGCAAATCGATAAACGACTAAACACTATGGGATGCCGGATTTGTAAGTTTTCTAAAAGGTTGACTCAGTTAAAATACATGAATGGACACTTTCTTGGTAAATCTATGTGCAAGCCCGGGTTTGCTTGGCGTATAGGCAGCTACGCCACTGAAGACGGCTGAAAATTTTGCAATTGGTTTATTTCTGACAGCACAAGGTACTGTCTACAACGACGGAGTCATTATCTGATATATGTGCAGGAAGAAACCCGGACGGGAAGACAAGGAAAGATGCAGTTGTATGACTGCGACCTTAATTAGAAATATTTTGTGTCCCTATGATAATCTGTAGTAATGAATACATTTTTTTTCAATTAAAAATAATAATAAATAAATAGAAAAAACACATATAATAGTACCAGGTAATTGAACTGGTAATCCTTACTAAACACTTAACAGTATTTTTTATTTATGTAAATTATTCAACTCATATCAATTATGCAAATACCCTTGACATGCAAATGCTAGAAATTGAAAAAAAAATATCAAAACTTACGAACTAAGCTGAAATATATTTAGACGTATTATTTCATTAAAACCATCTTATATTAAACAAAATTAGATAAATATGTGGAGCATAAGTATTTTACACCTTGGTCTATAAAGATAAAACTCTTCCGCCCCTAGAAACATATCTATAGACGAAGTTTTGCACACTCGATCGGGTTTTGACAAAGGCTCTTAAACAATTTGACTCATTAATGCATATCAGATACAAGGCAACCAAGGATTTAAGATGTCTAAATTCTTTAAAACAAAATACTATATTTTGTTAAATTATGTTGATTAATTTCGGTTCATAATGTTAGTTAGTGTTATTAGCATCATACAGCAGTTATTCGTCAATATTATCGAAAAACAATTATTAATATCAATAAAATAACTATTTATCTTATTTCTTCTACATATAGTCTTAGTACAGGGATTTATCTATATTTATTTAGGTGTTTATTGAAAATTTAACATACTTAGGCAAGAAATACAATTTGAATAAGATATGTTTACTTACCACAAGATATTTTGTCGTCCTTCAGTAGATATCGAAAATCACATTGACAGGTATAAAAGGGTTCCCTTGGAGATATTAAACACAGATGGGAGCAATTCCCATTATTGATCATACAAGGACTTTTGCCTAAAATCGCACGTAATTAAAATGAGTAAAATTTGCAGTTTATTTGAATAGAATTAAATAATAAAATATATAACAATTACACAACTATTCAAAGCAATGATAATTATAACAGCAAATACACACGTGTTTCGTGTAAAAATGATTTTTTAACGAAGTGCCCAAGATGATAACACAGGACGCAAAATACTTTGTTTAATTTCGTTTTGTTTTGTATAATATAATATCTGCTAATGATCAAAACATCTACGTTACAATTATAAGCAAAGGTAAAATTTTTAAAAAAAACTTTTAAAGATAGGTGTATGAATATGAATTCAAAAATTAAAATTACCAAGAATAACATTATTATGATAAACTGGTTTTCCTATAAATTTCAAACAGCTTCATTACTAACTTATACTTTTAATTAATTTTAAATTAAACTGTCCAGCAGCGCGAAGCATCGTTAATGAGAGGAGCGATTTTGCGTTTAAGAAGAAGTGGTGAACATTTTGTTTAAAGAGATAGTCTTGTCAGTCAAAATAAGTAAATATATTTTAAAGCTAAACAATTTTTATTTGTGCATGCATTATCCAGTTGAATCAATTTAAAAAAGAGAAAATTTGAATAATAAGGTTCAATGTTAAACTAAAGAGAGGACAATATTTTATTAGATTTACACAAATATATATCATATAAAAGGATAATGTAACCCTTGGTTATCTTTTATGAGAAGCTAAAATTCCATTTTTATATTTAAAATTTTGTATAGTATTTTTTATGTTGACTGATATTAAACTTGACAATAGTTTAATTTTGACCATAAAGCAAAAACAAAATCATTTATCCAACCGGAATTCCAATGCTACATTATACCTTTTTGTCTGATTCCATGGTTGTATACCGTCATCCCTAACACACTATTATTTGTCCAGTGTATAAATGAGAAATCGCCTTTTGAGTGTTTATTAATCATATATATCATGGTGCTGCCAGTTGTTGTCATCTCTGCTATATATAAAATATCGCCATAAACAAACATATCCCAAACAAGGTATCTTGACCTGATAACAATTTCTGTATCATCGCCAGAGTACCTACAACGCCACATCTGAAAATCGCCATCTATTTCACCAGTCCAGTAGATTTTTTTCTCCTCTATGTCCAAAGTTAGTTGCATGATATTAGCAGCAGGCTTATAAACAATTAAAAACTTGTTAAACTGTTTACCATCCATTCCTAGTTTTATTATCACTCCAATAAAGTAAAAGGACATGAATGCAAGACTAAAAATAAACAAGAGGCCCATGGGCCTTAACGCTCACCTATATGGCCAAAATCATTTGCAAAAATATATACAATATTCTAATATAAATGCCTATACAAAATGGTTAATAGTTTTCAAGAAAATTAACAATTTGAGTCTTCTCATGCATCTATGACCTTGACCTTTAAATGTAAGATCTTGAATCTCATATCAGAATGATCGCCATATCAATTCCTACAATATTCCAATATATATGCCATTACAAAAAGTTTATAGCTTCCAAGATAATAAACAATACCAGTTTATAATGCACCTATGACCTTGACCTTTAAACATATGACCTTGAGCCATATATCAAAATGATCATTATGTCAATACCTACAATATTCTAATATACATGCCTATACAAAAAGTTAATAGTTTTCAAGAAAATTAACAATTTGAGTCTTCTTGTGCTTCTACGACCTTCACCTTTGAATGTAAGACCTTGTATCATACATCCGAATGATTGCTATATCAATTCCTACAATATTCTAATATACATGCCTATACAAAAAGTAAAGTTTCAATTGCTTCAATATTCTAATATACATTCCTATACAAAAAGTTAATAGTTTCAAAGATTATTAACAATTTCCCTTTTTTAGCAACTATGACCTTGACCTACGAACGTATGACCTTGAGCCATATATCAAAATGATCGTCATGTCAATACCTACAATATTCTAATATATGCTTATGCAAAAAATTAATAGTTTTAAAGCTAATGCACAATTTTAGTTTTTATAAGCAAAAATTACCTTTCAGGGGCAACAACTAAATGCATTATAATATAGTTACGAAACTTTGTTCCTTTTTAAATTTTGTCATGCTGAACAAATTAACAGCATTGTGATGCTATATTTTGAAAACTTTTGATGAAAATAGCCTTAAACTGCAAAATTTCAAACTAGGTCATGACTTTGACCTTTGATCTTGACCCCATTTTAAAGGTCATTTGAAGAAAAAGTCAAAACTGAAAACCGTGCGTGCGTCGTTACACCTATTTTTGACTTCTCTTCCAAAACTGCTGCACAGATTTCAGTGATACTTGGTCAGAAGCATACACGGGCCGATGCAATTCAGATTTTTTCATGGCGTTGCCATGGCTACGAAAACTAGGTCAAGATAACCTAGGGGTCCAAAAATCTTTAAAAATCTTCTTCTCCGAAACCGATGATGGGAGAAAAACTCTGATGTGATATTTGGCTTCTCTAAGGGTCTTAAGCCTATAGTTTGTTCATTTCGTGAAATTTGGTTGAAAAATGAGTTACGCGTTTTTGCGTTTAATTTTGAAAATTTCGTAAAATGGCTTCAAATTGTTATAACTTGACTATTTGAACAGATAATGACATGAGGTTTTCAGTTTTGACTTTTTCTTGAAATGACCTTTAAAAAAGGGGTGAAGGTCATAGATCAAGGTCATGACCTAATTTGTGATTAACGCAGTTTTAGGCAATTTTCTTGCAAAAATTAAGAGATATATGAAATCAAAACAATGTCAAATGTTCAGCATGACGAAATTTAAAAAGGTACCAAGTTTTGTAACTATATGATGATCCATGTAGGAGTTGTTGCCCCTGAAATGTTATTTTTGGCTTATAAATACTAAATTTGTGCATTAGCTTAAAAACTTTAATCGTTTTGTATAGGCATGTATATTAGAATATAGTAGGTATTGTGAAGACGATCATTTTGATATATGGTTCAAGGTCACATGATCAAAGGTCAATGTTACAGCTGCAAAAAAAGACTTCAATTGCTAATTATCTTAAAATCTTTTAACTTTTTGTATAAGCATGTGTATTAGAATATTGTAGGTATTGTGACGGCGATCGTTTTGATATATGGTTCAAGGTCATATGTTCAAAGGTCAAAGTCACAGCTGCAAAAGACGACATAAATTGCTAATTATCTTGAAAAATATTAACTGTTTGTATAGGCATATATATTAGAATATTGTAGGTATTGCAGCATTGATCATTTTGATATATGGTACAAAGTCATATGTTCAAAGGTCAAGATTTCAGCTGCAAAAGAAGACATAAATTGCTAATTAACTTGAAAACTAATAACTTTTTGTATTGGCATATATATTAGAATATTGTAGGTATTGAGCTGATGATCATTGTGATATATGGTTCAAGGTCATGTGTTAAAAAGTCAAGGTCTCAGCTGCAAAAGACGTCATTAATTGCTAATTATCTTATAAAATTTAATTTTTTTTGTAGGCATGTATATTAGAATATTGTAGGTATTGACATGACGATCATATATGGTTCAAGGTCATATATGTTCAAAGGTCAAGGACATAGTTGCATAAGTATACTGAAATTTGTTAATGATTTGGATATTTTTCATTGCATTACAGTTACTTCATGCGTATATATAAGCTACTTATAAATAAAATGTGAGTAGATATATTTCTGATTAAGTTTTGTGGCAGTTCTTAACTTGAGAAAACTTGTAAAGTTTCAGTACCAATTATATTGTTTTTTGCGCTTTGCAAACAATTTTGGAGAATATTCTAATTTACATGCCTATACAAAAAGTTAACCGTTTTCAAGATAATTAGCAATTTATGTCTTCTTTTGCAGCTGTGTCCTTGACCTTTGATCATATAACCTTGAACCATTTATCAAAATGATCGCCATGTCAATACCTACAATTTTCTAATATATATGCTTTTACAAAAAGTTATTAGTTTTCAAAATAATTCGCAATTTATGTTTTCTTCTGCAGTTGTGACCTTGAACTTTCACCATATGACCTTGATCCATATATCAAAATGATTGTCATGTCAATATCTACAATATTCTAATATACATGCCTATACAAAAAGATAAAATTTTCAAGCTAATGCACAATTTTAGTATTCATAAGCCAAAAATAACATTTTAGGGGCAACAACTCCTACATGGATTATCACATAGTTACGAAACTTGGTAAATTTTGTCATGCTGAACATTTTAAGAATGTTTTGATTTCATATATCTCTAAATATTTGCAAGAAAATTGCCTTAAACTGCATAAATCACAAATTAGGTCATGACCTTGATTTGCGACTTTGACCCTAAATTAAAGGTCATTTCAAGAAAAAGTCAAAACTGAAAACCTCATGTCATTATCTGTTCAAATAGTCAAGTTATAACAATTTGAAGACATTTTACGAAATTTTTTAAAACGCGTAACCCATTTTTCAACCAAATTTCACGAAATGAACAAACTATAGGCTTAAGACTATAGAAAAGCCAAATATCACATTAGATTTTTTCTCCCATCATTGGTTTCGGAGAAGAAGATTTTTTAAGATTTTTGGGCCCCTAGGTCACCTTGACCTAGTTTTGGTAGCCATGGCAACGCCATGAACAAATCTTAATTGCACCAGCCCATATATGCTTCTGACAAAGTATCATTGAAAACTGTCCAGCATTTTTGGAGGAGAAGTCGAAAATAGGTGTTAACGACGCACACACGCACGTACGCACGCACGTACACAAACACGCACACACGCACGCACATACACACGCCGCGCCATGCCATGAGCTCACATGACCTTTCGGTCAGAAATTAAGAATTCCCAGAAAGGGAAGTAATCGTGATTTACAATTCACCGTGCGTTTGAGTGTTTATTACTTTTGTACATTATTTCAGTGTACTAAATAGAATAAACCAATTTAAAGTATTGTGTTTTCCACAAGTAAAAATTGATTTATAATATTGTATAAACTTACTCAAAAAAGTTTTCCTAATTCCTTAAACACATCGAATGGGAACAAAAAAGTTTATAAAAAATATTGTAACTTCCTTTCTCAAGACATATGTAAGAATATATTCATAAACCTGTAGCAGATTAAAAAAAGGCGACTTAACCATCAAAAGTTTTGTGTTTTTCTAACAAAACTTTAATAAATTAAATAAAAGTCATTTTGACATTACAAGTAATAAGTTATTGTATTTCATACAAGTGATAAGAAGCTAACTCACCCGCTTTCACAATCTAAAGAAAGGCCAGATGCCAATCCTGTGAGCTCCCTCAATTTATAATAGTGACTTGAACTGCTTAGCACACCAAAAAAAGTATTTCCAGATAATTGTGTTAATATTACAAAGTAAATATTCTTACTGAGCCAGTCATAACATAACGCAGTTGACATCAGTTCAAAGGGTGTAGGGAAAAGTTTAATATCTTGGCTAAAATTTGTGAGAGTTGAAGTAAGGAATTTAAATTTAAAGTCAATTGAAATAATAATCAAATCATCTTCTGTTTCTCCGTAATCGACGTCAGAATAATCTATGATTAAATTATCGTTGTTTAACTTCTTTTCGGTTCTGTTACGGATAAAAAAAATAGTGTAGTCATTAAACGAAAAAACAACCAGTGGAATATCTGTAAAAAAAAAAAAAAAAAAAAAAAAAAAAACATGTGTTACTTATAAGTAAGACAACCATTTTAAATTATTGAAGAGCATTAACCATTTTAAACTGACGCAATCAAGATAAAAGCAGAAAATTTTTAACAATGTGCATTTGTACGATAAAAAAATCGCTCGCAGGTTTTATTACATTTTATAACAAAATTTTCAAATACAATATTACAAATAAATAAATAAGAAGTAAACAATAAAAAACAAAAATAAAACTAGTAGGAAAAAAAAGAATAAATAAAAAGATAGATATATAAAAACCAAAATAAACAATAAAGCAAATTAATTAATAAAAACCTAATTAAATAATGAAAAGAAATATTTATAAATAAACCAGTATTTAACAAATTAACAAATATTTTAATTAAAAATCCCAATTTAAATAACAAGTTGAACACCACTTCCCCTTCGGAAAGACAATAATGTCTTTCAATTTCAACCTTTTAACATTGTAAGTTTTTTGTACGAAATATGATTTTACATGATCTTACAGTATCATACCTGTTTTCTTAGAAATTTTATAAATTATAATTAAACAATTTTTATGTGCAATTTATACTTATTCTTACCAAACACACAAAAGATAGATTGATATAGTTATTTGTTTGAAACAATTACCTCGATTTTGCAAAGCAAAATAGTCATGAACTTGTTAGTTTTGAAAATATATAAAGACAACAAAACTAGAATGGTAAATGCAATAATCCTCCCTATGACTTTTTTGAAGCAAGCTAAATGAAGGTTTAAAGATGGTTTAAATATCTCTGTCAGCAGATATAGATATATTAACGCCAGTTCTTTTCACTAAAAATAGCCCTCTCTCTCTCTCTCTCTCTCTCTCTCTCTCTCATTTATTCTCTTTTTGTCTCTCTTTCCGCACACCCTTATGGCCGTTATATATGCAATTTCGTATTATAAACAATTGATTAGTAATGATATGTTATGTTATGGGAAAATTCGCCTTGGTGATTATCTTAATAAAGAAAGATGAAAACAAAAGAAATGAAACAGTTTAATGTATTACATTTCGTTACTGAACTTTTACCGAACTATAGAGCGGGATGGAAGTTATCTTTACTACAGACAAGCACCAGCAAAGTATATCATTCAGTCTGTTGGATTTTAATAAATAACACAATTGTAGTCACTTTACCATATCTTATGTTTAATGAGTTGAATAAAGAGCAACAATACAATAATACACTATTAATTCGTTATGGAATTTTCTACACAATTTCTTTTTAACTAATTGTCTTAAAGCGACTTTTAAGCACGTTTGTGTTCTAGAAACATAATTTAGAATTTAGTAAAATGTGAAACTTAAAATAGTTATACATTTTTACTTTTCTTCAAATTATGTCTCTGATATTAGAACCTAAAACCAGTGGGAACAAATCTCGGAGCATATATGAACTTACAATATTGATTGTGGATACGATTTTTGTTTGGTACCTGTTAATTTTCAGATTTGACAATTCGGTTGTTCTAATCACTTTTTGCGTTTAATGGTAATGAGTTCTTGGTTGGTGTTATATGTTTTTTTTTGACATTATTAAGCAAGAAATATTAAAAATAGGTATCAAAATACAGAAAAATCATGACTTATTTAACTATAACTAACCGAGATACACTTCCGTCGTCGTTATTATAACCCAAAATATTACATTTCGTTATACTTTAAACCTCTGCGGTTAAGGTATGTTTTAGGTAAAGTCAGTCAGAAAAAAAACATTCGATTTTTTTTGGCCGAACCGTCGACCCTATCAACTGTTTCAAGAACTCCTCTGTAAGAAACGTTATTAAGTTTGCAGGTAATGTTTTATCCGTTTTCAATTTGAGTATTTCAAGTTAAACCATTTATTTATCATGCAACATAAGTTTAAACAGGGGCATCAATCTTGTTGCATCTTAAGGTAATAATATAGTTTTTAAGAGACAATAACACCCGCTTGCACATCTTAAGGTTAAAAACCCATCATAAATAAACAGCCTGATGGACTGATTTACATATTGATTCATTGAAGACAAAAAGTAAAAAAAAAAGTAACATTTTTGTCACATAAACATCCAGAGAATTATTCAGATTTGATTTAAGCAGAAGGAAAGTTAATGTGCGGTTAATTAAAACCTTATAAGATGATAAACACTAGATATATAGACATAAATGAATCAGAACATGCCTTATAAACGAACAAATCTATTTTTTTGATTTGTTGATCCACTTATTAGCAAGTTATAATATGGCCCTTTATAAGACACAGATTGTCTTTTACTTCATGTGACTGACCAGACGTTCTTATATATAAGAATTATTTCACTTTTGAAAGTTTCAAAAGCATTCATATATCATTTAACAGGAAATGTTGTTCTCAAACAATTTGTCATTTCAAGTTAACGTATATAATCTGCTTTAAGTGTTATTCAAGTCACTTTTTTACATATCCCTTAAAATGCCAACAAAAATACCTGTGTTTCTTTTTAAAGTGCCCAATGTGTACATTTCGGAAAGAAACTCGTTTCTCGTCTTTCATTTTCTTTAAAACTATCAACTTTCTCTTTGAATGAAACAGTTAATGACATCGTTCTATCAGGGGTACATTTATTAGTCAAAGTGCATTTATTATGATTATATTTTTTCATGTTTACTTTTAAGACGAATACATACGTTCAAGTATTTTACATGTTCTGTTGTCTACCGGAAAGTAACCAGATCCACAAACACATTTGTAACCTGGAAGGTTTTTTGATGGTAGGAACAAGTGTGTGCAGTTTGCTGTAAACAATAAACTTTCATTTCTATCTACAATTAAAGATTTAAGACATTTATTATAACCTCTGTACCTGATTGACGCTGAAAGCACAAAAAATTGTTCTAGAAGTTTTTTAAATATAGAATCCGTTTAATCAACAAAGCCATGATAACCAATGTATAGTACCTTTATTTTGTTTTCTTTAGGAATCTAAGTATTGTCGGCATCTATGGGATTGTTGTGTTTGTTGCTATCACTTTGTTTAATGTTGCATCAGTCATTTTTCAATCATGTCAGTATTATAATTAGTATCTAACTTAGTGTAGACAGAAGTGATATTGATGATACAGTGACGCGTGGAGAAGAAAGTAACGACTCGGACAAGCATCTATCATGTCACATAGTTCGTCATTATTTGGGGAAGCAGCGGACAATCTTATAAGTGATAAATTTTGATTGAAGCTGTATTTATTTCAACCAGAAACGAACGATTCTGATGAACAATTTAAGTCGAGCCCAAACCTACTCGGGAATATTAATGGTTTCCTAGCTATTACAAAATATACACGATAAGCAATAACTTGTCAATTACACGAAATTGATTATATCGTTGACAATTTAAAATAAATTTAAATTTCATGTCTAACTGGATTGACTACATACTGCTTACTATGGAACTAACAGTGTCACAAGCTTCAAAAAAATAAGGACAATGTCACCAACGCGCATCCAGTGAAAACTATATTACCAAAGTTACATTTAAATGCCATGAAGATTACTTGTAAAATAATCCAACGGCATTACATTTTTCGCCAATCGGCAAATTTCCACACAACGTTTGTTACAGGATTCTTTTAAACCGCCAAACGGCTAATTAATGTTTGGGTAATATAAAAGAAACAAAACCAGAATATTCAATCTCAAATTACTTTACAAATAAAAATATTGTTGTTTAATTTGTAACAAAACAGTTTTCAGAAAGATATTACATTTAAAAAACGAGATAATAATAATATAGTTTTATTAAATAAATAAATTATTTTTTGAGAGAAAAAATGGATTTATAAAAATATCACATATTTAACGTGTGCCAAAAGAGACATCTAATAAAATAAAATAATCAAGTTAATGCTTTCCTTAAGGAAGATGTTTGTTCGTCAAATCACATAATCAAGTTTAAGAAAGATGTCTGTTTGTCGGTTTTTAAATTTGACCTGAAAGGTATATTTTATTTATTTCATCATCATTATTATTATTTTTATTTTTATTATTATTATTATTATTATTATTATTATTATTATTATTATTATTATAAATGGCATGGAAAATCTAGGAAAAATTAATAAATTGTTATCGCTTTGATGTAACTACATGGAAGCCTCGATATCGATCTTTTCGATTTGTATTTCTGGCGATGTATTAGATATTCACCGATTTTTTCCTTTTTCGGGATGGTTTTTATGAAATATTTGGTAAACTAATATAATAGTTTTTTGTTGAAAATCGTTTCAGGTGCCCTTTAAATAAATTACTCGTACGTCAAAGTTTCAACTTAACTCGGGTAAAGACAAAAATTTTGTTTGGTTTTGTACGCTTTTATCTATTATTCTTTTTTAAAAAAAGCTTCTTAAAAATATATAACGGCGCTATTTTACACAAACAATAAACCAAGATACAAACATCTAACGCCAAAAAAATGAGTGTGATTATTTGTTACACACCATACATGCTTAAATATATATACTTAAAATAAACATCAACAAAATGTATGTCAGATATTTGTGTTTGGCAATATAATTTTGTGTAAAAAAATTGGAATTCCAATGGGCATCAAATGGGCATCATTGTTTTCTGGTTTGTTTCTCCATTGATGTAAAACAGATTAATGCAGAACCTAGTCAAATGTGAAGGGAAGACTTGTCAAATCATTCCACTCCAATGACAGATAAAAAGATGACGGTCTAACTTTGAAATTTGGACAATTGTAAATGTCATTTATCCCAGTGATTTTTTTAAAAAAATAGACTGATTCTTCATGTTTGCTTCATATTTAGATTTCCACTCAATTATGACACCTATAGTGGGCTTCGTTATAACAATTTGACGATCGGGATGACTTTATTTCCTTTATTATCAAAAATTCGTTAAAATAGCATTTTAAAATGACAAACTTATTTAGGAAATTGACCTGCCCCGTCTTTTTAACCTCTTATTGTGTATTTTAAAAGCTTTAATTGAAGGTACGAGCCAATTAGGTAAACTGGCAATATGGCTGTTTTTTTTAAAAAAAAATAAACAACTTACTATCTTTTATTAGCTGTTTTGGGTCGAACAGTTTCATGCTGATTTTATTTGTGGTAACGTTGATATACCAATCATAAAAAAGCACCGTTCGCAAAAGAATCGATTCCGGCACTACCTTAACTTTCTCGGACTCTTCTGAAGACAACAATAGTGCGTTAACAGTAAATGTGTTGAACTGAAACCAGTAAAGAATGTCATTACAAACGTGTATAGCAGTAGGCAGTACATTCGCTGTAAATTGTTTAATAAGTCCACGCTTGCTACCATCGTAATAACAACGCTGGATTCTCCGAAAAAATTTATCAGACCAATAAACAAGTCCTTTTTCCGTGTCTAAAAACACTGACCAAACTTCTACAATATAGTAATTGCAATATTAGTATTATAACTTATAAACAATTTTTTATTATTAATTCTCTTCTGAGGTGCAAAATATCACAAATAATAGAAAAAAATCATCAATCAAGACCAATACTTATAATTTAATGTCCGAATTAATTGAAAATGGATTTATATAGGATATGGTTTAATTTCTTTCATATTGAAATTTATTTTAAACCAACGTTTGTTTCCCTATGCAAAGCATTCCTCAGCTGGATTTGGATTTATATAATTTTGGAACTTTAGATTTATTTTTTTCAAACTTTTCAGTCTAAGTGTCACTGATGAGGAATGAATTTCCGAAATGTACACATCTGGCACATCTCAATTTAACTGGTATTTGTGTTACATAATTACATCAATGTGTCGATCATATTCTCAAATGTACACTATGATGAAAATGTGTAGAAAATTGAGCACTGTGTTGCGAAATGTGAGAGACGTTTAAGTCTTAAATAATTTGACAATAAATCGTTAATTAAAATAAGCAATTTCATTTACCTGCACTTATAATCGACGATCCCGAAACAATTACTTTCTTTGAGGACTCTGTTCCGTCCATATCAGCAGTCTTTATCCCGGGGGACAATCCACCATATGAATAAAACATTGATCTGTTATTAAAAAAACTGCGATGATTTACATGTCAAGATTGATGGCTGTATCATGGTATTTCTTTTTCTTCAAAAAATACTTTTTAATACAGACGATACTTTATAGTCTATTGTTTTATGTGTTGATGCGAAGTATTAACTTTTTATGGGTGCTTAAGTGTGCAAATTTTGAATAAACCGGACTAATATAACATAACAAATTTAATTCAAGGAATTAGCATTCCCAACGTGTGTTTAAATCCGGTTTTTCGCAGTCTTTAAGAATTTCAGAAAAAAAAAAGAAATAAAAACACCCTGCCAAAGTTCATTGACTGTCAGATGCCATAATTTAAACATGATTGATTTTAAGTAAGAGTAATGTTCAAAAATCATTAGAATCGACGGATAATGAAAATAAGTATAATTATAACAACAATGATTATAAAAATAGATAAACAAATAAAATACTGATTTTTATAATAAAACAAGGTATCTACGCTGACATGGAGACATAACTATAAAAAATGTATAATTGTGAGCTCTTTTGTTTCTACGTATCATTTATATCGAAGTTTTATTATTGCAATTAAGATTTATTTATCATTAATATTAGTTTGTGTACCATTTAGCAAAATTTTCAGTCGTCTAAAATTTGAAATTAATTTAAAACTAAGGTTTGTTCCCTAATGCACAGCATTCCTTAGCTGGATTTGGATTTATAAAATTTTGAAACTTTAGATTCATTATTTTCAACTGTTTGGCTTATATTTTTATGTATCAAACTTTCCGGTCTTAGTGTCACTGATGAGGAATGAATTTCCGAAATGTGCACATCTGGCACATCAAAATTTAACTGGTATTTGTGTTATATATTTGTATGTGAATATACATATATTTATTGAACTGATATGTCATAAGGATGCGTTCCCTATTTTCCCCGCCTTTAAAAATTTAGGTAACATTTTGTAGTGGGGAGAACAGCAGTGTTTTGATAAGATGGGGATAAGAGATCAAATAAAGTGACTATAGTCTAATTCAATTTTTAAGTGAAAAATTGTATTCTTATGAACATTTTCACTTTACATTTTATCAAACATAGAAATTTTAATTATAAAAACCTAACCATTAAACCAAAGAACAATAATTTAAAACATCATTAAATCACTAATAAAAAACATTATTTAAAAGAAATAAAAATATTAACAAACATGCAAATAATTAATCCATAAGTTTGTTCATTAAAATTTAACACAAATATCTATAATATTCAAAAGGCATATTATAAATTGCACTAAAACCAGCATTAAGCAATATAAAAACATTGAATAAAATAAATCAAAATATTTACTAACATGTTTGTGCTGATCATTGTGAAAGGCTTTTATGTATAAATATACTGCATATCTACTTACGCGTGCATTTTACAATTTAACACGATAAAAAACACAATTAACGCATTTAGGTTCAAAATTTGCTAAAATATACACGTAAAATTGAAAAATATAGGAACGCGTTGAAAATCAAAATTAACAACTTAATTTTTATAACTGGCCATTTATTTAATTATAATTCATATCTATAATTATACTGCATATTAAAATTAACGGGCAAATTTTACAGTTTAAGATGATAAAAGTAAAAAAGGTTCAAAATTAACGTGTTAGAATTCAAAATTAATAATTTATGCAAAAATTATTTTAATAAATTTTATTATCTATATATTTATTAGTATTAGAAAGATTCTGAGTAAAAACGAGAAGTCTGCACTGAACTGATCTGCATTCATATTTAAAAAAGAAAACAAACTATCTTCTTAAAATACCTTTATATACCACCTATAAAAGCAAATTCATAGAATTTATGTCCCCGCTTTCAAATGAAATAGACTTCTGTAATTGTAATGATATATGAGAGGTAATATAGACAGTCCTAGCATAATATGCAAAAAGGGGAATTGGAGCTATGGTATATCGTTTGTTTGTCTTCCTTTCGGTGAAAGCGGGGGAAAAATCTTGAACGGTTAACTTTTAAATGACTGGAAACCGATTTTCTATTTATAGTCACTGTGACCTTGATCTTTGGCCTGGTGACAAAAAATCAATCCCAAGCAAGCTATTGTCATAAGCTACCTCTGTGCCAAGTTTCATTAAAAAATCTTGAACGGTTAACCTTTAAATGACCAGAGACCGATTTTCTTTTAATAGTTAAAGTGACCTTGACCTTTGGCCTAGTGACCCAAAAATCAATCCCAAGCGAGGTCTTGTCATAAGCTTCCTCTGTGCCAAGTTTCATTAAAAAACCTTTAATTGTAACTGAAGTTATTGCTCTGAAACCAAACGTGACGGACAGAAAGACAGACTGACAGACGTACAAACCCATCTAAATGTCCCCCCTTTCGGTGAAATCGGGGGACAATCATTCAAGTAGTATGTTTTGTACTGTTTATAAATTACCAAGTATGTAAAAATACATTGATATTGTTTGTCAACTTATATATTGTTATGTACTTCAACGTAGACGCCTTTGGTTTTTGAACAGTTACAAAGGTGTATGTTAAAAGATGATATATCAGACATCAAGCTTGAAAAAAAAACATAAGAATGTCGGATGATTGTATTTATTTGTAGTAAAATAATAATAAGATTTGAATGCTTTCTTCTCATATTCATTATATTAGAGGCGTTTGGTCAAACTTGAATTTTCATATGTTGAAAGCTAAAAAACTGTCAAAGTCATTGATCTTAAAAAGGAATCCTATGTCAGTAAGTAACCTTTATTGTGATGTGCCATATCAGCACATTTAAGAAAATCATATATATATATGTGTGTATGTGTGTATGTGTGTGTGTGCATTTTCCTTTAAATTTACCGTCTTAATTTTTGAAATTTATTTAAAACTAAGGTTTGTTCCCTCATGCAAAGCATTCCTTAGCTGGATTTGGATTCATATAATTTTAGAACTTTAGATTTATTAATTTTCAACTATTTGGCTTATGTTTTTATCTATAAATCTTTCCGGCTCCTATAAGGAATATCTTCATGATGTATACAGTAGGTTTCCATAGTATTTCAACATTATACCAAAGGATTTGATGTCTGTAAAACAGTGACTAAAGGGATTTACTAGTATATAATGTAATTTTGGGCAATGTGCAATATGGCACATCAAACTTTAACAGGTATTTGTGTTATTTATTTATTAACTTTATCCTAACTTCATCTTTTTCATTTTTGTGTAATTAGTAATGGCGTTTTCGAGTATATATTTGAGTTACGCAATTTCTGTTTATGACACATATACCATCAAAACATGTGTTAGCAATTATATCGATTTTTATAAACATTTTTAATCGCCTCTCTTTATCTTATGCCGTAATTTTGCTTAAACAGGGATGCGATTTTTATTCAAACAAATGTTATCATTAACATAAATCAATTGAATTTTTTATCACAGCAAGCATGGAATGACAAACAGGAAAACTAGAATAGAAAAGTATTTTTTTTCATTAATTAAAATTTTGAACAGAGAAAGCGTTGTTTTTCAATTACAAACCATTCCTAGTAACAAATGACTACCAAGAGAGTATTTGAAAGTTAGAAGTTTAGGTAAGATATGTTGGAATCACATTTGTTGACGTTTGACATTTAAATCTAACTTTAATCTAATAACGTTTTCTTCTAATAACTTTGCAAAAACAAAACAATCAAATATATAAAAAAAGAATACAAGTTTTCAAACACTAAAAAAAATTAAGAGAGAGAGAGAGAGAGAGAGAGAGAGAGAGAGAGAGAGAGAGAGAGTACTTAAATGCTTACGCTGTGTTGGGGTCTAAAGCCATGTCTTTGCCATCAGGTACCAGGTACAGTGTTTTTCTATATATCCCGTTTAAATTTCCAACTTCTATAAGATCGGTATCGAGCCAGTAAATATTTTGACCTATCCAGTCATACTCTAAACTCAAGGGTTCATAAACAGGCCAAGAATATGACTTCGTTTTATCTTCATTAAACCAGTGTCGCTTAAACTCTCCAGGCCAACCTTTTTTATATGTAATGAACGACGTGTCTACATCAGAAATGATTTCAAATATAAATGTGTTTACCAAAAGTGTCATATTCTGATTCCGTGTTATGTTGATTTTGCCATCATATTCTAATATCTGAACAGGAACATGCTTGCATGCTGATAAAGAAAGAAAAATGAAGCGCTGTTTACGTTATTTTAATTTAATAATTTGCATTTATTCAACTCAATAACTTTTGTTACCTCTTTGATAATCGAGCTATGTATCAATACTTGAATCCGTGCTATCGTCACTACATTAAGAGAATGCAATCCTGCTCATCGGAACATAAACGTTTCGCTAAATATTTTTTATTATCGGAACTTCAATAAATTTCCTCACCTGTATCGACCTTCCTTTTTCTCACAAGAAAGGCAATTTTGAATTTCTTATCAAAATCAATCTCTCTTTATTAAACAATTATTAACTGTTTTGTATATAGGTATTTATTTTTTTTCCTTTGGAACAATATTATCTCTATTTAAGAAAAAGTATTAGACTAGATGATGTAAATAAAAATCAAACATACCAGTCTATATCCAAATCACAACCCCCCCCACACACACACACACACACACACCCAAAAAAAATAAATAAATCAACAAATAAAAAAACCAAAAACAAAAAAACAAACAAACAAAAAAAAAAAAAAAAAAACAATCTTATAAATAATGTAAACTGTTGAGCTCATTTGCTACAATTTTCTACTTTCAATCATTTGTAAGACCTTAATTTCTAAATATGTTTTAACAATATATATAAATTACTTATAATTTTAGCATTATCAAGACTCAGTTATTAGCTTTAATAAATTAAACATTATTTACAGAAAATATATCCAACACAAAAAATATTACCATCTCCATTTGCTGCATTACAACACTTCAAAAGAAATAAACACAAAAGAAATAACGTCTTCATTTCATCTTCTATAATCCGTACGACTTGAACAAATCCGGATATTTAAGTTTATTTTTATCAGACATAAGAAAGTTTTTGTCGTTTAATGTCGGCAACACCAAGTAAAACCGACTGTTAACCTCAATTCCTGCCAGTGTGAATATTTTCTATTAGCTAAATGGATATGAATAGGTAAAATTCTAAGTTGTTTTTATTTTCATTTCAAAAAGATTTAATTGGAGAAAAACTGCTGAATCATATATGACAAATGTCGTCATCACAAAACAAATTTTATACAGCATTTATCTCGTTTGTTTTAATTTTTTCGCTTTTTTAAGTGTTTGTAACTACGTATTGTGTTGCATTCAGTAAAGGTTTTCTTTCGAAACTGAAATACTTTTTGGTTATACCGTTTTAAATTTCTTTTTTTAATTAAAAAAAATCAAATCACAACTTTCTGTTGAATTTAATAACATACTATGTATGTGATGAAGTAACTAAATACGTAAACGTGGATTATAAAGATTGTTGGATAAAAAAAGAATGAGTGAAGTCGGAAATGATAACAGAAACATGTTGTGTTTAGACCTTATTTAAACGGAAACGTGTTTTCAAATGTATTGTGTTTAGACAGTGTTTTTAACGGAAACGTGTTTTCAAATGCATTGTGTTTAGACAGTGTTTGAACGGAAACGTGTTTTCAAATGCATTGTTTCTAGACAATGTTTAACGGAAACGTGTTTTCAAATGCATTGTGTTTAGACAGTGTTTTTAACGGAAACGTGTTTTCAAATGCATTGTGTTTAGACAGTGTTTGAACGGAAACGTGTTTTCAAATGCATTGTGTTTAGACAATGTTTAACGGAAACGTGTTTTCAAATGCATTTGTTTAGACAGTGTTTAACGAAAACGTGTTTTCAAATGCATTGTGTTTAGACAATGTTTAACAGAAACGTATTTTCAAATGCATTGTGTTTCGACAGTGTTTCAATGCATTGTGATTAGATAGTGTTTTTAACGGAAGCGTGTCTTCAAAAACATTTTGTTTAGACAGTTTTTAAGGGAATGTGTTTTCAATTACATTGTGTTTAGACAGTGTTTTTCAAGATTTTGCATAACTACATTGTTAACTTGAATATAAAAATGTTAGTTACAGTTAACAAAAATCACTTCATGTGGGACATACGTCAAACAACAAAAAAAAAATAAATAAAAGATAAAAAAAAAAAATAAATATCTAATCTGTTTCTGTTACGATATTTATATTGTTTGGTGAATTAAAAGAAGCCGAAGGATCAGTGATAAATGTTGATTAGCTATCTGCATTCCAAACCGTTTGTTAATTAACGGTTACTTAAACTTTGATATAAATACCGCTAAAATGGTAAATAGACAAAATAACCTGAAAATACCTGAAATTTTGTTCAAATGATTAAATAAAGTTTAAAGATTAAAATCTATTTTAATCATATAAAGAAAATAATTTACTTCTTCTTGAATTAATTGAAGAGGTCTAATTTTTTAATCAAATAGTTTAGGTGAAGAACATATTTTTTGAAGATTTCTCAGTTCAAAGTAAAAAAAAAAAAAAAAAAAAAAAAAAAAAGATACTGTTGATGTACATATTGTTGTCAACATAATTTTTTTGAGGGTAATTGATACTTGTCCTGAAAAAATGAATAGATAATACCTGATTTTTTCAACTATTGAAACTATGGATCCATTAAAGCTTTATTAATACTTTCAATGACAGTGTTGTTCCTGTAGTAGAAACTCTGTCGGATCACAAGGTAACGTCATCCGTATCTGCCGTAATATATCTTTTTATACTTACAATGATAAAGTGTGTGTCCTGTAATAGAAACTCTGTCGGATCACAAGGTAACGTCATCCGTATCTGCCGTAATATATCTTTTTATACTTTAATTGACAATGTGTGTGTCCTGTAATAGAAACTCTGTCGGATCACAAGGTAATGTCATCCGTATCTGCTGTAATATATCTTGTTATACTTACAAAAACAGAGTGTGTGTCCTGTAATAGAAACTCTGTCTGATCACAAGGTAATGTCATCCGTATCTGCCGTAATATATCTTTTTATACTTTCAATGACAAAGTGTGTGTTCTGTAATAGAAACTGTGTCTGATCACAAGGTAATGTCATCCGTATCTGCCGTAATATATCTTTTTATACTTTCAATGACAAAGTGTGTGTTCTGTAATAGAAACTCTGTCGGATCACAAGGTAACGTCATCCGTATCTACCGTAATTTATCTTTTTATATTTACAATGACAAAGTGTGTTTCCTGTAATAGAAACTCTGTCGGATCACAAGGTAACGTCATCTGTATCTACCGTAATTTATCTTTTTATACTTACAATGACAGAATGTGTGTTCTGTAATAGAAACTCTGTCGGATCACAAGGTAATGTCATCCGTATCTGCCGTAATTTATCTTTTTATACTTACAATGACAAAGTGTGTGTCCTGTAATAGAAAATCTGTCGGATCACAAGGTAATGTCATCCGTATCTGCCGTAATTTATCTTTTTATACTTACAATGACAAAGTGTGTGTCCTGTAATAGAAACTCTGTCGGATCACAAGGTAACGTCATCCGTATCTACCGTAATATATCTTTTTATACTTACAATGACAGAATGTGTGTCCTGTAATAGAAACTCTGTCGGATCACAAGGTAACGTCATCCGTATCTACCATAATTTATCTTTTTATAAATACAATGACAGAATGTGTGTCCTGTAACAGAAACTCTGTCGGATCACAAGGAAACGTCATCCGTATCTACCGTAATATATCTTTTTATACATACAATGACAAAATGTGTGTTCTGTAATAGAAACTCTGTCAGATCACAAGGTAACGTCATCCGTATCTACCATAATATATCTTTTTATACTTACAATGACAAAGTGTGTGTCCTGTAATAAAAATTCTGTCGGATCACAAGGTAACGTCATCCGTATCTGCCGTAATATATCTTTTTATACTTACAATGACAAAGTGTGTGTCCTGTAATAAAAACTCTGTCGGATCACAAGCTACCGTCATCCGTATCTGCCGTAATATATCTTTTTATACTTTCAATGACAATGTGTGTGTCTTGTAATAAAAACTCTGTCGGATCACAAGCTAACTTCATCCGTATCTGCCGTAATATATCTGTTTTATACTTTCAATGACAAAGTGTGTGTCCTGTAATAAAAACTCTGTCGGATCACAAGCTAACGTCATCCGTATCTACCGTAATATATCTTTTTATACTTACAATGACAAAGTGTGTGTCCTGTAATAGAAACTCTGTCGGATCACAAGGTAACGTCATCCGTATCTACCATAATTTATCTTTTTATACTTACAATGACAGAATGTGTGTTCTGTAATAGAAACTCTGTCAGATCACAAGGTAATGTCATCCGTATCTGCCGTAATATATCTTTTTATACTTACAGTGACAGAATGTGTGTTCTGTAATAGAAACTCTGTCGGATCACAAGGTAACGTCATCCGTATCTACCGTAATATATCTTTTTATACTTACAATGACAAAGTGTGTGTCCCGTAGTAGAAACTCTGTCTGATCACAAGGTAACATCATCCGTATCTGCCGTAATATATCTTTTTATACTTTCAATGACAGAGTGTGTGTCCTGTAATAGAAACTCTGTCTGATCACAAGGTAATGTCATCCGTATCTGTCGTAATATATCTTATTACATATCATTTATAATAAATTTAATATTAAAAACAATTGTCTAATGCCTATTAAAATCAGACATACAGGTATAACAAAATGTTGCTGATTCAAACCAGAATTTTTCCTAATCATATCCATTTCGCTTAATGGAAAATATACATACAGGCAGAAATTCAGGTTAACTGCCGGCTATACTGGATGCTACCGACATTAAACGACAAATACTTTCTTTTGAATTGATAAAAACGAAATGTGCACATATGGCACATCAAAATTTAACAGATATTTGTTTTATATAATAAGTACTTGGTGATATTTTCAAGTTTTTTATTCTTAAATTTTTGTCGCGAATTTTTTCTATAAGCGATGTGAATATTTTTATCTCACATTTTTATCATATTCTCCCGAGAGTAGGGGCCTCGGTGGCCGAGTGGTCGAAAGCGCGCGCTTACGGATCACAGTGTCTCTCACCCCCTGGGTTCAAATCCCACTCGGGACAGATCCTAGTGTGAGTAAGTTTGTCAGTTCGCTTGCCAAAGGTCGGTGGTTTTCTCCGGGCACTCCGGTTTCCTCCACCATCGCGGAACTGACCGACTCGAAATAAGTGAAAGAATCTTGACTGGGGCGTAAAACTCTATTACTCCACTCTACTCTCCCCAGAGCTATGTTTTCAGAGGGCTGCGCATTGAGAAATTTTTGATAAGCAATGTGAATAAGCACATTTTTATCAAATTCTACCCCCAGAGAGCTATGTTATCTACCATTATCTGCCATTATCTACAATTGGATAACATTGCCATCAAGTTCAATACTCGTCTATTGTCCCGAATGAAAGCAGTGAACACATTTGGTCATTAGAATTGACATCGATAAAAAAGTCAGTTAGCCTTTTAACCTATTAATAAGATAGCATTAGTATTTTTCGGTTGTCGTGACAAGTCATAGTTTGGGTAACGTTTTGGTAATATTCTTACACTTTTGTACGATACAATGAACGACAATTCTGATCAGACCCGTTTCCTGTCTGCACATTGGTCCGGGGCCACACGTAGACGTCAAACTCCGACAATCTTGTTGTTGATCAGATCTTTCGCCTATTAAATTGTGTCCTTCAGAATCAGTCCAACCTTACCTTTTGTCATTTTTATCAGAACTATTTAGACTCTACAATTATAACATTATATGCATAAGAACCAGGCAATCCGTGCAGCTATGTCATGATGTGGATTTGAACCAATTAGACCGTTTACCTATGTCTTTAATTTCTTATATACAACAACCCGAAAATGTCCAATGTTACATCTTTTTTATTGCATGTATATACTTCATAACCGGTCAGACCCCTACGCTATGTTGTTATGTTAATTGATCTAAGTATGGCCATATCCCTATGCCCTTATTCCCTCATATACTAAAACCAAAGCCAGTTTAATGAAACCCTTTTTTATTTTATAAACCAGAACCATCCGACCATATCCCCATACGTCAATCTTAGAACCAGTAAAACCGTATCCCTTTGACCTTATTTCCATCAGAGCTATTCAGACTCTATAGTTATTTTCTCCCATATGTGACAGATTTATTTAACTGAATTGTTGGTACTATATTTTTTTTCCATATCGCATTGACATCGTGTGTCATCATGTGTCATTATTTCTATTATTACAGACTCTATCGTATGACATCACATATCTTACCTCTCACAAGTTTCTGTTAAAATCATAAGGCTACTCTGGTCACTTGGTTACATAATGTAGACCATATTTGTTAAGACAAATAAAGATGTTGTCGTGTCCAGACGGTCTGGGTAAAAACTCGTACCTTTAAGGTTAGATCACAAAGTTTAAGTAGGCAGGGAAGCAATTAATAAACTGTGATTTTTATGTAACATATCGGGTATTACTATTTTATACTGTAATTGGACAAAGGTCAAACATTGTATGTCCTTACCACAGGAAGGTAAAAGACTGCAGAAAAAATATTGAATGTACTTATAAGAACTAACAACGGTATGCCGAAGGAATGAAAATATATGACGTTATGTAATTTATCAAGCAAGATCTTTCTCTTCGTGTTCGTTTCGCTTTCTGGTTCTGCGTTTTATCTTCCTAATCACATTTCCGTTCTGTCACCTTACTTACAAAACAGCAATCGGAACACCTCGGATGCCTCGTATTTGTTGAGTGTGCGAGACATCCGAGGTGTTCCGATTGAAAAAACAGCCTACTGTAAAATACAAAATACGGACCTTGTTGATTGAGTGGTCTAAAGCACCGCGCCTCTCACCGCCTAGTATCGAATCCCAATCGATGCAGGCCTTAGTGTTTGAGCGTTTGTTGGTTCGCTAGCCATAGTTTGCGGTTTTTCTCCTGGTAAATTTCCACAAAAAAAGTGTAGCGTTCTGGGCAGCACGATTGGTACAGCAGTTACATTTCATGCGGCAGGTTACGGGTTCGATCTCCGGTCGAATTATGCAGTTTTCTCATTCTCGTGAAATAAGAGAAATCATTTTGACTTGAGTGTAAAACTCTATAACTCTAATATCCCACTACTAAAACACAGCCAGTAAAAAATTTAAAGAAGCGAGCATCACTCACGAATGAGCGACTTCAGTGGCTAAAAGGTCTAAAGAGCCCGCCTTCAGATCAAAGTGTCTCTAAACCAAATAGGTTTGAATCCCGTTCGACCATATCGTAGTGCGAGACAGTATGTCAATTCGCTTGCCGAAGACAGTGGTCTTCTTCGGATGTTTTTTTATTTTTTATTTATTTATTTATTTATTTATTTATTTATTTATTTATTTATTTATTTCCTCCACCGCCCCATAACTGAGCACCTGGACTTTAGAGAAAATAATTTTGACTTGGGTTTAAAACAAATACCAATTTCTCCGCTCCATTTCTCAAGAATTATTTGGCAAATTAAGAGATTATCATACAGTAAATTACAACATATAAGAAAGAATGAACGGTGTGATTTCTTATAGCAATAAATCATAAGGATAAGCGGTAAACCGCTGAAAATTCACCTTCTGAGTTGTTATGTCATTAATCAGAAAAATAAATATTGACTTGTCTAGCCCATCAATTAAATGATCAGTGAAAATATGAGTTTTTACCTGAAGAAATGTATTTTCAACTTTAATTTCAAATTTTGAATTAAATTTTAAAACGATCATTTAAAGAAATGACGGGATTTTTATTGATGTTGAATGGCCATCCAAAGTAAATGAGACTTAAAATTAGATAAACCATTTAGCAAAATTTTCAGCCGTCTTAATTTTTATTAAAATTAATCTAAAACTAAGGTTTGTTCCCTCATGCAAAGCATTCCTTTACTGGATTTGGATTCAAATAATTTGAAACTTTAGATTTATCAATTTTCAACTGTTTTGCTTATTTTTTTTTTTCTATCAAACTTTTTGGTGCCTAATGTCACTAAGGAATGATTTTCTGAAATGTGCACATTTGGCACATCAAAATTTAACAGGTATTTGTGTTATATATTTAAACATTTTGTGTTTTTTTGTCGATTTATAAATGATCAATACCATCGTATCTTTTAAATTTTGAAGGTGATGAAAAGTTAGTTTAATGGCATAAGACCCTAGCTCAAAATGAGTAGATTTTTAAGGCTTGTACTCAGGATTGATAAACTCAATTATGACTCTTTAACTTGGGTTTTACCGGAATATTAAAAATTAATTAAATCAAAACAATTAAAAACGATAAGGTTCTAAACTAATAAAACATATTATCTTGTAAATAAACATGGGATTAGTATCTTGCCTAAAAGATTTTAGACCGTCAACTACTTTAATTTAATCTCCATTTATACCACACTTTCAAAATGTCCTATATTTCTAGCCAATCACGGATATTAAAGATTTTGATTGTACTTTTGATATTTCAATGGATAAAATTCTCATAAAAAGATTTTTCAATTGACCACTGTCCATTTCAGTTATTTTTATAAATATTTATTTTAAATGTAGTCACTGTGACAAAAGGTTTTTTACGACAGTTATGAAATATATACGTATAACAGTATCGAACTATGTCGTATAGTCGTGACAATTGTACGAAATGGCTTAAATCTTTTGTTATTTTTTTTAATTGAATCGCTTGACCGTAACGGCTATGGAGTGTTTAAATAACAAGATTGTGTAAAACTGACCAGTAGACGAAAGATATCGTATACTACAGGATAGAATGGAAAATTTGATATTTACGGAATATGATGTATTGAACAAGATAGTTTGAATGGAACAAGAACTCGGAAGTTATGTAATGTATTTGATTGTCAATCATAATACGGGGAACTACAAGGGGAGTGAAAACTATGTAACATACTTCGATTAAAATAAAGTCTGTCTAGGATTAACAGTATGCGACACCGGAACCAGATATACATTTTTGTGACTTTAGTTGCGGCTTCTGTTATCGGAGTTATAGCATTTGTTTCTGGTAAGAATATACATGTATATTGTTGGTCGCGCGATTACGGACGAACCGGCTTTTTCTGATCTTAAAATAGGTTAAGTTGCTTATTATCTAAAAGTAGGCGGTGGGATTTCCTGTTGTAACCCCCCACCTTTAATTCATCTTTGTTATTTATTTATTTATTTATTTATTTATTTATTTATTTTGTCCCCTAACTGCTCTTTTTTACAGTTTCAGGTTTATTCTGCTGCTCGGAGTCAGTAATGGCGGATAAATCTATTCCTATTATCTACTTGATAACGCCAACTTACGCCAGGGCAACGCAAATAGCCGATCTTACTCGGCTTATAAACACGTTACTTCACCTAAAGCATTTACATTGGATCGTGATAGAAGACGCATATACTGAGAATTTACCGGTTAGAAAATTGTTAAATTCTTCTAAAATACTTCATACTTATTTATCGGTCCCTAAGAAACGGGGAGTCGATGAACTTTTAAAAGGAGTAGCGCAACGAAACGCAGGTCTTGCCTGGATACGAAAACATCATGACCGGAAGACGGATGGAGTATTTTACTTCGCGGATGATGACAACACATACAGCCTCACTCTGTTTGACGAGGTGGGTACATTCAACTCTCTTTACAACGGAGTCATATTCGTGACCATCGAATTTGCAGATGTAATAAATTCAGAATGTACCGGGGGTTTTGTCCTTTATTCAAAGGTCAAGTGGGTAGTTTGTTGCATTCAGGGAATAATACATTGCATGTTGTATAACAGTATGCAATTATTCATTTAATAATTTTAATATACATGTATAGATATAAAATACAGTTGGACTTGTTTCTTTAGGTTTTGTCGGTCATACTGAATATAGATTAAAATAACTGGCAAATTAACTGAAACACTTGAACTTCCACAAGGACAGTGAAGCCGCTCCAGAAGGGTATGTTAGCTTCATGTACACGCCATGTGCGAAAACAAGTTTGAGAATGAAAGAAACATGGGACAATGAGGCATCATATATATCTAGGATATGCTTAGATACAGCGATTTCATACTTATCAACAGTATTGTGATGAATAATTAACGCTACGAGATAATTAAAAAATCTGAGGTTTTTCAAATAAAGTAACAGAGATATATGACAAGTTCAAAACTCCGATACATCCAAGACGCGGTGCGGTGTAGAAAATTTGCAATAATTGTTATTTATTTATTTATTTATTTATTCAATGATTCACATATTTATTTTTTTATCTATCTATTTATTTTCAAAGATTCGAAAGACAAAGAAGGTATCGGTATGGCCGGTAGGATTTACGTCACGAATGGCTCTTCAAACACCTGTGGTCAAAGACAACAAGGTACGCCATATGTTTTGTTGATCTTAAGGTTTGACAATGGTGGTTGAATTAAATTCAGTAATGGTGTTTAACGTCTAAGTCAAGAATATTTCACTTATATCGAGACGTCGCCAGCTATAGGCGAAAATGCAGACATTTTGCCTGTGCTTTGCGCTGATGGCATTATACAGCAGGGTTCTTTATCGTGCCACGCCTGTCATGACACGGGACCTCGTTTATTTAAGTTCCCATCAGACAGAACCGTGAGTTTTATTTCGTAATACCGAGTGTTTGGCAAAAAAACAGTCACTACCCACTACTCAACTCTTGGTGAGACCCGGTCGGGGTTCGAACCCACGACCTTTCACTTACAGAGCCGAGCACTCTACCAACTGAGACAATACTGGTTGGACTGATTATTACAAGGACAGTGTTTTTCTATAAGTGAAGACCGTTAGTTATTTAAAAAGTTTTTTTCTGGAAATCAAACTGTAAAATTACTTCACTTAGTAAATAAAGAGGCATACATGTATAAAAATAGTTTTAGGGGAAAATATGCATTGTTGATTTCATATCGTGTATGGTTTTACCTTGACGGGGGAGGGGGGGGGCTAAGTGTAAAACCCTTGATTTTTTTATCTCGACTGTTGGTGTTTTATAAAAGAACAAACACTATTCCTTTTTTATTGTTTTGATCCAACTTGGCTCAAGTAAAAAATATTTCCAAAGATAGCATCATCTTTTTATCAAATCTAGTATTATTAATTTTTTAACTTTTTACATCTTAATATTATATTTTCGAAAGTTTGCAGTTGATATGGCGGGATTTAAACACAATATAGTCCTAGTTGCCGGAAGTTGGCGGTTGGATTGGTGGGATTAACAAGCAGTGTTTTTATTTAAATATACCTTAAGGTTGTAGGTGTCATGTTTTCGGAAGTTTTTGGTTGGTTTGGCGTGATTTATAAGCAGTGTTTTCACTTTAGTCTGTCATCAGAATGATGTTTCATGTCCAGGGTGTCAGATTACAGGAAGTTTACGGTTGGATTGGCGGGATTTATAAGCAGTGTTTTCACTTAAGTCTGTCATCAGGATGATGTTTCATGTCCAGGGTGTCAGATTACAGGAAGTTTACGGTTGGATTGGCGGGATTTATAAGCAGTGTTTTCACTTTAGTCTGTCATCAGGATGATGTTTCATGTCCACGTTGTCAGATTACAGGAAGTTTACGGTTGGATTGGGGGGATTTATAAGCAGTGTTTTCACTTTAGTCTGCCATCAGGATGATGTTTCATGTCGACGTTGTCAGATTACAGGAAGTTTACGGTTGGATTGGGGGGAATTTATAAGCAGTGTTTTCACTTTAGTCTGCCATCAGGATGATGTTTCATGTCCAGGGTGTCAGATTACAGGAAGTTTATGGTTGGATTGGCGGGATTTATAAGCAGTTTTTTCACTTAAGTCTGTCCTCAGGATGATGTTTCATGTCCAGGTTGTCAGATTACAGGAAGTTTACGGTTGGATTGGCGGGATTTATAAGCAGTGTTTTCACTTTAGTATGTCAACAGGATGATGTTTCATGTCCAGGTTGTCGGATTACAGAAAGTTTACGGTTGGATTGGCGGAATTTATAAGCAGTGTTTTCACTTTAGTCTGTCATCAGGATGATGTTTCATATCCACGTTGTCAGATTACAGGAAGTTTACGGTTGGATTGGCGGGATTTATAAGCAGTGTTTTCACTTAAGTCTGTCATCAGGATGATGTTTCATGTCCAGGTTGTCAGATTACAGGAAGTTTACGGTTGGATTGGCGGGATTTATAAGCAGTGTTTTCACTTAAGTCTGTCATCAGGATGATGTTTCATGTCCAGGTTGTCGGATTACAGAAAGTTTACGGTTGGATTGGCGGGATTTATAAGCAGTGTATTCACTTTAGTCTGTCATCAGGATGATGTTTCATGTCCAGGTTGTCAGATTACAGGAAGTTTAGGGTTGGATTGGCGGGATTTATAAGCAGTGTTTTCACTTTAGTCTGTCATCAGGATGATGTTTCATTTACACGTTGTCGGATTACAGGAAGTTTACGGTTGGATTGGCGGGATTTATAAGCAGTGTTTTCACTTTAATCTGTCATCAGGATGATGTTTCATGTCCACGTTGTCAGATTACAGGAAGTTTACGGTTGGATTGGCGGGATTTATAAGCAGTGTTTTCACTTTAGTCTGTCATCAGGATGATGTTTCATTTACACGTTGTCGGATTACAGGAAGCTTACGGTTGGATTGGCGTGATTTATAAGCAGTGTTCTCACTTAAGTCTGTCATCAGGATGATGTTTCATTTTCAGGGTGTCGGATTACAGGAAGTTTACGGTTGGATTGGCGGGATTTATAAGCAGTGTTTTCACTTAAGTCTGTCATCAGGATGATGTTTTATGTCCAGGGTGTCGGATTACAGGAAGCTTACGGTTGGATTGGGGGGATTTATAAGCAGTGTTTTCACTTTAGTCTGTCATCAGGATGATGCTTCATGTCCAGGTTGTCAGATTACAGGAAGTTTACGGTTGGATTGGCTGGATTTATAAGCAGTGTTTTCACTTTAGTCTGTCATCAGGATGATGTTTCATGTTCAGGTTGTCAGATTACAGGAAGTTTACAGTTGGATTGGCTGGATTTATAAGCAGTGTTTTCACTTTAGTCTGTCATTAGGATGATGTTTCATGTCCAGGTTGTCAGATTACAGGAAGTTTACGGTTGGATTGGCGTGATTTATAAGCAGTGTTTCCATTAAAAAATGTCATCTGGTTGTAATTTTTATTTATGTCATGGTTGCCAGACAACCGGAAGTTTGCAGTTGGTTTGGCAGGATTTCCAAGCAGTGTTTTAATTCAAATATGTCATCAGTTTGTTTATTTCAGGTCCTGGGTATCCGATTACCGGAAGTTCGTGGTTAGTTAGGCGGAATTTACTCTTGATATTAATGATTTTCTCGATATCTTTTCAGGTTGTAGGTTTCATGTCCTGGTTATCAGATTACCGGAAGTTTGCAGTTGATATGGCGGGATTTGCTCTGAACGTTAATGTTTTGTTCGATTATCCTAACATGATATTTCCATACGACTGTCCGCCCGGATTCCAGGAGACGATGTTTCTTGAACAATGTTGTCAACTTAAAGAATTAGAACCAATGGCAGAAAATTGTACAAAAGTAAGTCAAAGTATCGAAATAAAAAATTAATACATTATTAGCGAACAGCGTACAACTTTGCATAAAACCACGCAGTTTTCCTTCTCCAATTGTATTGGAAATGTTCATCTTGTCAGTTACTATGAATGTCCAGTTAATACGAAAGAGCATTTCACAGTCCAGTACTGAACCCGATTAAATATATGGTACATTCATGAATGTTTATTTATTTTTTGTACTAAAATTTCTGAACACCTCTTAAAGGGTCTTGGTGGCCGACTGCTCTATGCGCTTGCGTGTTGTCAGTGCATTTCGCTGCCTGTTCAAATTCCGCTCTGGCAATTCCTATTGTGGAAAAGTTTGTCAGTAAATAATAAATAAATGAATAAATAATGAAAATAAATAAATAATAAATAAATAAGTAAGTAAGTAAATGATGGTTTTATGTTACATGTTATACATTAATTTTAATTTTGATTCAATTGTTTATTTTCTAGGTTTTGGTATGGCACACACGAACGCAAAAACCAGACACAGGCAAATTCATTGGTCGCCAAGATGTGGAATATCTGTGGAAATTTTACAAAAAACAATACAAGTGAACAAATTATCGCAGACAATTTTATTTTCCGTCAAGATGAGGATTTATCGCGGCATAAAAAACATACCAACAAACTGTCAATAACTCTTATCAACAAATGATTGTTAAGAGTTATTGACAGTAGCTTTTTGGTAAAATACATGTTTGAAAAATTGAGGACGAAATTTAGTCCATGAAGGGGGTTATGGACCCGAAAAACAACATGATTTTTAATTGCATTTTTATACAAAAATACTATTTATTTTATCTATTTCACGTTATATGTCACAAGAAATACCGGCTTTGAGCTTAGTTTAAATTATGAGCGATGTCATCGCTTGGATTCTCAAGACAGTATGGTAGTGTGTCGTTAGCCTTGCTACTATGTCAAATTCAGTTCAAATGTCGCACATTGACATGGTTTACTACTGTATATTTTCTTGACATTTGTGTGTCATCATTATAAATGACGCAATATGTTCACCCGGTCATGTTATCTAAGCACCATTGTGATGTGTCCAATACAATAAGCTAAGTGCAATTATCTTCGCATCGTTATCAAAATTAAAACTCCAATAATTTGATTGAACACTTATATTGAGAAAAATTTGACATTTAACTGTAATTTGATAATTGCGTTTCACCATACTGCTGACGGTTATTTTAATATTTCCCTAATTATATTTTATAAATATGATATGTATAATTGTATATATTAATATATAGAATTTACGCATTTTCTATTGTATTATTCACTAAAAAAAACTACCTGTTTTAAATCGCTTGCTTGTATGAAGTACGAAGTACAGAATATCTTTCATCAAATTACGGGGTCTGTGACCTTGATGGTTGGGTTGTGTAAACCGCGTTTTTTACAGATCAAATCATCCCGTCGGTAAGATTCGAATCCATTTGTCATGTCATGCACAGAATTTTGAATATTTCTTTTGTAAAAATTTAAAATTCTGCACATGACACACTCTTTAGTATATAAATAATTTTAAGTTCGCTTGCCAAAGTTCGTTGGTTTTCTCCGAGCACTCCAATTTTCCAATCATCCCAGATCCGAGCAACCCAATAAAAATGTACAGGAGTTTTGAATGTTGCGTAAAATAAATTCTTCGCACTACTTCAGTCATATCCCCGCCTAAGTAACCTGATGCTCCAAACCAATAGCTAGAACTACAGAACACAACAAAACGAATATTATATAAAACAAGATAAATTCACATTGTTAATGCCTCTAGCTTTGGAGAGGCACGTATAGTTACGAATCACCGCCTACAGGTTCGAATCTCCGAGTAGTTTGTATGTCTGTTTGCCGAACGTTGGTGTTTTTCTCCTAGGACCCCTGTTCTGTCCACCATCCTAGAACTGACCGCCTGGATATATGTGGAAAAAAAACTTAACTGGGCATAAAACACCATAATTACTGACTTTGAACAGGCACAAACTATATTTTGTGATGCTTTGAACAACCCCCCCCCTCCCCCCTTATTTATAACAAGTGATGAAAAATTTCAGAATGGCCTGTTTTAGAAAGGTTGTTGGAGGTTCTCATGTTGTATGGTCAATTTTTTCAGTTTGAAGGCAATTTTATTAATCTGTAAGAATTTATCCAAGAATAAGTCGGTGTGTGCCCATGCGAGTGTGTGGTTTGCCTTGTGCTACAGCGCTCTAATTGCTACTTCTTTGTTAAGGTTCCAGCTCAGCTAGTAAGTATGCCGCAAACGTTTATACTACTACCCCGTTCACATTATCCTAGCACTGGTTGATCCAATCGATACAGTAATACCGAGCGCTAGGCAAGGAATCAGTATTTGAAACCTTGGAAGTCTTATGTCAGATCCTGTCGAGTTTGAACCCAAGACATTCCGCTCTAGAGACGGAAACTCTACTACTGAGCTGCAGAGGCGGATTGGCAGAAAAAGATAAAAAATATATATATATATATATATTTTACACAAAGTTATTTAATATTAGTATTTATTTAAGCTTAATTGTAGAAAATTATTTAAGCATTTTTGGTACATATATAAACACATAATTAATTTAAATTATAGAAAAAATATGACAATATTAAAGATTTTAATAAAATTTTAAAAAGTTAATTAACGTACAAAAAATCCTTTTCGACCTCCAAAACTTGTTACATACAAAAGTGAGGAGTTATCTACCTTTACGATCGCTTGTAAACAGGAGAGTGTGTTTTTATATCATAACTTGTCCAGGTGTTAAAACCTGTGTATAACACATTTGGTTAGTTAAAATTTGTAGCTCGTGTACTAGGCAATATTTATATAATTTCTGCTGAAGAAATTTGTGCATAAAATTGTTTATTAATCGTTAACCATTATTAACCAAAAACCCTTATTAACCTTTAACCATTATAAACCATTAACTATTGTTAACTGTTAAGCATTATCAATCATTATTCACCATAATAAACAGTTAATCATTATTAACCATTTGACCATTATTAACCATTAACCACTATTATCATTTTTTGTTATGGTAATGGAGTTTTGAACAGCCAGACCCTGCATTATAGCAATTAACCGATGTCAGTTTCAACCCAAAAAATAATTAACATAATCAATAATCAATTCAAAATTAAAACAATAAAGAGTAATTAATTATGATTTAAGAGATAACTAGACAAAATCAGGATCCAGTTTGATGAAATTCTATTCATTACTGTTTGTGTCACTGTGTTTGTGACAATGAATTATGCAAAATTGTCATAGAAAAATAGCAGAATGTCCCATTTTTTCAAAAACAAAAAGATAAAAGTGTTTTTTTAATAATTCTGTTCATAAAATAATATAATTTTTAAAAAAACCCAGCCAATTTATATAACATTTGAATACATAAATACATGTCTCTTTTGTTGTCTATGACTTCAAGAGCCAATTCTTTCATACAAATATAACAGAAAAGCTTTAACCATTCAAAATTCTTGAAACAAAGAAAGCCTTACAATAAGCAAAAAACATAACAACCAAACAAGATATAACACTAACTTGGAAATAAGATTTAAAAAAATCATAAACAAATAAAATTAAATATCTTTGTTTTTTGTTACAAAATATTAAAAAAAGGTATTCACAACTGAAAAGCATTAATGAAAATGCAAGTGTCAATCAAATTTACCAGCAAATCAAGTAGTTACAGCTCTTCCTTTTACTCAAAACGCTACATCACAATTTTTTGGAATAATGGCATTTTACATGATAATGCCAAAATGTGCGATTATTCAACAGACATAAACATAATACGGTAATTTTGATTGGTTGTTCGAATGTTGTTTTACGCCACATTAGCAATTTTAAGCTTTTCTTGACGAGATCGTTTTTAATTCATTTGTTGTGCTGGTAGTGTGGGTGCTGGTGGTGCAAGTGTCGGTGGTACCGATAATAATAATGATGATGATGATGACGAGGAGGAGAAGGAAGAGGAGGATGATGACGATGTCGATGAAAACAACTTGTCCATTAGTACATGCTATAATAAAGATATACACTATATGACACTGTTCATTACATGTACATAAAATACATATTCAAATAAAAAAAAAATAAATCATAAAATAATATTAATAATAATAATTATATCGGTAAGCTGCACAAAGCAAAGTTAAAAAAAAGGGGGTAGGTCTCCCATGTGTTTTCAACTAATGAAAAATTTAACATCACGAATTTAGATCATTTTGCGGAAATTTCACAGCACACCACCATCGCTTATGTTCAAATAACTATCAAAGTTCCGTTACGTCGTCATTTTCGGCAGTGACGTCATTCGAAACTCCCTTTTCACTATCCATGTTGATTTCCATCTTGACATCCGATAAAATGCTGGCAAGCATTTCCTCTTTGTTTTCACCCCCTTCAGTTACTTTTAATTCCTTGTCTTCATGTTTTTCGCTGCTTTTTGGTTTTTCGTTTTCCTTTACTTCCGTTTTACCATCTCCTTTTTCGTTGTTGTCTTTTTGTTCTTTATTTTCATCATTCTTATCACTACTGAAAAAACTCCCTAAAGCTACACCAAGACCTTTGTCCTCCTGGCTCTTGTTGTTGCTTTCTGCATTTTGAGTCTCTGTCACGTCTTTCTTACTGTCTCTCTTTGTGCCATTGTCTACGACAACCTCGTTCATATCTTTATCAGCACTTTCGTTTTTCTTGTCTGTGACACCCTCTTTGTCAACACCATTATTTTTCTTCTCTGCATTTTCTTGCTCTTTGCTAGGGACTGTTCCATTGTCTTTGATTTCTTCGTACGCATCTATTGTTGCCTTCACAGATACTAACTCTGTCCCTTGTTCTGGGTTCTCTACTGTTGGTTTGGCGGATCCGTTGCTATGGCGATATTTTATCAACATACTCTGTAATGTTTTTCTGGTTCTTAAATGAATGCACCTATAATAAAACATTTCATAACAAAATATATGAGAAAAATACAAAAATAATTATTCATTCATTCATTTTTTTTTTCTCATTTTTTATTTTATTTAATTTTACATATATTTTTATTTGTTTATTTATTTATTAATTTTGGTAGTACGAAAAAATCCACGCAGTGGGGTGATCATAGTAGTACCAGCTTGTTCCAAATCATTGGATCGGAGCCCTTTTGTGGGTCGGAACTGGTCTTTTTCATGACAATATCATTTTAGAAAATCAAAATGTCACTAGCTTTTGGTGTGTTGATTTAAACTTCAATTTTAACAGTGACTGCAGACGTATATATGTATATTTGAAGATGGACATCTTTATTTCAACCACACCATCAGACTCTATCTTATTATTTTACCTGGTGCTTGTTCAGTCTCTTTTATATATATATATATATATATATATATATATATATATATATATATATATATATATATATATTTATATATATATATACACATGTATATGGAATAATGGCGTTTTACATGAAAATGCCAAATTGTGCGATTATTCAATGGACACAAACATACATGTAATTTGGTATTATATATATATATATATATATATATATATATAGAGAGAGAGAGAGAGAGAGAGAGAGAGAGGTCTTATTCATTTACAGCATAACCTTGCTTTATTGACAACTTTTGTCCGATTTTTTTTTGTGTTATAAAGGGATTTAGTGGGGGAAAAATCAAGGAATGCTTATAACAAAACACAGAGGAAAAGGAAATTGATTTTTAAAAATTTCAAATGTAATTTAGCGAGGTCGAAAGGTGTGGCAAAATGAAGATATACAGTATGTTACTATTTCAACATAATACTTACATTAGTACCAATACTAACAGAGTCAGAATTAAACCATACACCAATAAACCGCTAGTAATTCCAACAACAATATAGACAGTGCCTTCAAGTTAAAAATTATACGAGTTAGTAGATTATTGTTAAAATCCGAAACAGAAAAATTAGAAGATGTATAGTTAAAGAAGCTACTGTAGTAAATAACACACACGCACGCACAAACGCACACACTCCAGAAGTTTAGAGTTCATTGGAGCAATGGCGTTTTAGTCATATTTCAGGTCCGTGAGTTTAGTTTATGAATTAATGGCAGAAGAGTCCAAAGAGCTCACAAAAACCACTCGACCTTTTCAAATCAAACAAATAAATTTTTCCACACTAATATATGCAAGATAAAAATTTCGAACCTAAACAATGAGAAGTGTGAGTCAGTTTTTAAATCTTCTAACCATTTTAAATATAGAAAAAATATGCGCAAACAAGAATACAACAGCAAAACTATTAGAAGACAGAAAAACACGGATTGAAAAAATTAGGAGCATTAGACATCAATAAGCTTTCACGTCCTAAACGGCACCAGTTGAAGTCGCCTTGTCCCCTAAAAGGTTCGAATTCCAAGAAATGCTAAGCAGAACAGGGCGAAAAAAAACATAATTGCGAAAGAAGCTAAGCTGATTTTACTGGAAGCAATTGCTTTCTTCTGAACTTACACAAAAGAGTTCCGTTGTATTGTAAATATTTAGTCTATGTTAGTATAGGGACGGGTATGATAAATCAGCTGTAGTTTCGGACTTCTTACGAATATAACCGATAAATAACTGCACTTACCGAAGTTAAAGTCACAGGACCGATTATTTGTCTGGCTGTCTGTAATAACAGATTGAAAATATTGGATAATAAAATTTTGATAAGCTTTACATCAATCAAGTAAAAAGATACAAAATGACAAAATGTTTTAAATATGTTTTATATCTTTATATATATTCAAAGTATAATCACGAATGTATTTTGTCCATTGTTATTTTTTACTTCGTTTTTTTTTTTTTTTTTTTTTTTTTTTTTTTTTTTTTTTTTGATCAATACAACATGCACGAATTATGTTAAATGTTAAGAAAATTCCTACTAGTAGTAAATGTAATATAGAATTTTAAACTTATCAATAATCAAACCATGCAAACCTTTTCTGCACCTTTTACTTTAGCTTGTGATGTCTCGATATAAATAAAATTGACTGTTCATTAATGTTTGAATCACTGTGTGTGTGTGTGTGTGTGTGTGTGTGTGTGTGTGTGTTTGTGTGTGTGTGACAGTGAAAAATGCTAATTTTCGTATAAAAGACAATAAACTTAAATGAAGTTTGGTATTTTTTACTTCCTCGAGTCTAATCTTAACGGAAAATTGAAATGCGGATACGCGATTACGATAATATATTTCTGCACACATCCGCTATGGCCATTTTATATGTTGAAAAACAAGGTAAATGGTGAATTCTTTTGCGCATACGACAAAATTCGTCACAAAGAACATCACTACCGGTGTAAAATTGTCGCCATTTTCGACATAATAAATTCCTATGACGATAACGCTTTTTTACAGAAATACTAGTATTCGACGGTATTCGCAGATACGCTTAGAAATTTCCAGTTTCGACTACACTCAAGTAAGTGAGAAATACCAAGTTAAAGTTTCAATATAGGTTTTCCATAATTCACCGTCACGAACACAGTGACTCAAAAAGTAGTTAGTCAATCATTATATAGATAACGGTAATCTATTTTAATAATAAACAACAACCAATGCAAGAACTCAAGTTCGCTTAATAATTAGTAAATCGTTCCGACGAATCTATAAATTGTCAATTGGTTTGGACAAATAATTAATTCGTTGGGACCAATTCAACCGTTCGAACGAATACCTTAATGGTTTAGATAAATATATAACACAATAACAGTTAAATTTTGATGTGCCAGATGTGCACATTTCGGAAATTCATTCCTCATCAGTGACACTAAAAACGAAAAGTTTGATAATAAAAAAACATAAGCCAAACAGTTGAATATAAATGAATCTAAAGTTTCAAAAGTATATAAATCCAAATCCAGCTAAGGAATGCTTTGCATGAGGGAACAAACCTTAGTTTTTAATAAATTTCAAAATTTAAGGCGGCCGAAAAATTTTGTAAATAGTACATTTTCTGACAGCACAAAGTACTGTCTACTGAGTTATGGATACCCTCGGGGGAGTTTTACTCCACAAGCAGCGGTACCCGCAAAAAAATCAGGAAATTCGTTTGGGCAATTTTTGGTAAAAAGTTCGAACGATTTAGCTTTATCGTTCGGAAGAATTAGTCAACTTTTCGTACAAATCCGTAAATCGGTCAAAAGAATCCGTATATCATACGAACGAATTATTAATTGTCCGATCCAAAAAGCAAACGTACGAATTAATTAGCTAAATCATTACGACAAATAAATCGTTACGAAAATTATATTTTACATTTGAATTTATTATATTCTGCCATAGCCAACATTATGTGAACGAAGAATCGTATAGGATGTGTGAAAATATTGTAACAATTGTGTTCGAATACTTGCTGAAACCTATTTACCTTCATTAGAGAAAGATTGATCAGTTCCGTTATTCGACTGTGACCCCGGATAAGAAGAAGTAGTGCGGCTGTCTGAAAATATAAGATGCGAAAAACTATTTTTAGAGAGAGAGAGAGAGAGAGAGAGAGAGAGAGAGAGAGAGAGAGAGAGAGAGAGAGAGATTGTTACAAAAGTGACTATCACGGTCTCCCGCCACCTGTTTCGGTCGAACGGAAAATGGGGAAGGGGATGACATTTTATATTTGTTTTTGATATGACATGTCATATGACTTCATCAAAAACAAACATACCAATCCTTGTTCAAATCACAATCAAGAAAAAACACGATACTCAAAACGCATAGTATTCAATAATTCAACAAAATAAGCTGACATTCATTCTTTCATATTTTACTGCCATATACATTCTACCCAAGGTCATTTTATAGAGATAGAGACAATCAGATCAATGTTAAAATTTTATTTTAAAGGGGATAAAACTTCCAAAAAAATAATCACAGCAACACACAAAAGTCAGGGGTAATATGTATATAATAAATATCCAAAATTTATCAATGCAATGTTTTAAGAGGAGATTAATGTACAAATTTGTTTCCAATGTTAAAATATTCAAAGTAGACAAAGGGGCGTAACTCTCTAAAAAATAATGAGAGCAACACGGAAAAACCATGTGACCATCTGCAGATGATAAGGAAGAAGCCCGCTATGTTTGAAAAGAATCAGTTTAATCGTGTAGGAGTTCGATATACAAGGTTTTTCAGCAATTTTGTAAAATTCTTAGTTGAAAAAGAGGCATAGCTCTCTAAAAATAATGAGAGCAACACGGAAAAAAAATGGGAACATCTGCAGCTGATAAGGAAGAAGCTTGCTATGTTTGAAAAGAATCGATTTAATCGTGTAGGAGGAGTTCGATGCACAATGGACGTACGGATGCACGCACAGACGCACGGACATATGCACACATGGACGAAGGGTATTTTCATATCTTCATTTTCGCATTCGCGGGGGCGGGGGATTTAAAAAAAGACTACGAATCCCCAAAATATTCTGTCGGTTATGTATTACCTACTTTAACTTCAAACAATTTGATTGGTCGGAGCTTTTCTGTTATATTCATCCCGTGTGTGGTAAGTAATTCTTATTGCCGTTCTCATAATATTTTTTTAAATTTCCGCATCTAAGTATGTAATAATTTATCAAGGATAATATTCTAAAAATAACTTTACAAGGAAATAGTCTTAATGAACATATTTACAAAACACCTACTTCTTGAAGATAACAATTGAGAAGGTGCTTTAAAAACTGTTTTTAAAATATACATTAGATTTATATTTCAAATATAAAGCCGCTTTACAAGTGTTTTGTTACAAGGATGAACAATTATACATAAGGTTTTAATTTATTTGAAGAGTTATTTTCTGTAAGTGGACCAGACTAACCTCAAAATTAGATGAACGTGTTAGGACAAATTTCGAGAGCTTTTTTAAATTAAAAGTGAGTCAGAATTTGAAAAAAAAAAAGCTGTAAATTTCCATTCAATATAATTAAAAATGTGGGAATTGTCTAGAAATTTCTAGAACATATTCATATCAACTTATCCAGATTTTTTTCAGGGAATTGTTTTTAATTTCAATGTCGGCTTTCAATACGATGAGGGTCCGTCATCATGTCATTTCTTTCGCGACAAACAGTCTCATTTTGCATGGATTTGAAGAGCATCCGCCTCCTGAAGGAAAACAGTGTTAGCATTTAGTCTATGTTGGAAAAGTACTCGAACGAGTGAAATTATTACTTTACTAACGGGTATTTATTAGGGGCCGCAATGACAACGGATGTTAGAGTATTAGCCTTCAAAACCAATATGTCTCACTATAGCGTGTTTGACTTTAGTCTACTGCAAGTGAGAAAGGTTTAACCATACGGTAGGTTTTAAGTGGTAATGTTAGCCTCAGTTTGGGTTTGATTTCGGTCTACTGCAAGTGAGAAAGTTTTAACCATACAGTAGGTTTTAAGTGGTAATGTTAGCCTCAGTTTGGGTTTGATTTCGGTCTACTGCAAGTGAGAAAGGTTTAACCATACAGTAGGTTTTAAGTGGTAATGTTAGCCTCAGTTTGGATTTGACTTCGGTCTACTGCAAGTGAGTGGAGTGGAGTAATGGTGTTTTACGCCCCAGTCAAGATTCTTTCAATTATTTCGAGGCGGTCAGTTTTTTTGGATGGTGGAGGAAACCGGAATGCCCGGAGAAAACCACCCGGACCTTCGGCAAGCGAACTGACAAACTTTCTCACACTAGGATCTGTCCCGAGTAGGACTCGAACCCAGGCGGTGAGAGGCACTGTGATCTGTAAGCGTGCGCTTTAGACCACTCGGCCACAGAGGCCCCTCTACTGCAAGTGAGAAAGGTTTAACCATACAGTAGGTTTTAAGTGGTAACGTTAGCCTCAGTTTGGATTTGATTTCGGTCTACTGCGAGTGAGAAAGGCTTTACCATATACAGTAGGTCTAAAGTGGTAATGTTAGGATCAGTAATAGTATTATGGACTGAGTGGTTCGCAATGTTTATCTTTTTTATTTTTATTTATTTATTTATTTATTTATTTATTTATTTATTTAATTAATTAATTTATCAATTAATTTATTTTTTATCGATTTATTTGTTTGTTTATTTATTTATTTATTTTTATTTATTTATTTATTCATTCATTCATTCATTCATTCATTTATTTATTTATTTATTTATTTATTTATTTATTTATTTATTCATTCATTCATTCATTCATTCAATCAACCTTGAAGACTTAATTTTACGAATTTATGTCACACCGAAACCATTATAAATGAAAGTGTAGGAGGGGGAAATTCCCGAAAAATAACGCTTCCTCATCGAGTGCCCCTGCTGAGGATCGAACCCGGCTCTTTAAAAAAGGATAAGCGACCGCTCTACCACAAGACTAAAAGATCCGGACCAGAAAGTCTGGCAGTAAATCACTGTATCATATTTATTACATCATACAATACAACACAACAACAAGCTCATTGCCGCTACAATAAAACGGATGATATATCAATACAAGCAAAATAAATAAATTTGGCTTTGAACGAACGGAACTGAAGTCTCATACGAACTCACTCCTTCTTTGTTTAATAAGGTTTAATTATATAGTTTTATTATTTGATTTATTATCATCAGATCGCAATCGACATACGTGATGGAACTGTAGGATGTAATTAGTCACTTTACTACGGAGGCTGCATTGTGCCATTTCTCCTGTACGTCAGCGCAGTTCGCAAGGCAACAATTTTGTTTGCAAGCGGAAAAAAAACGACATTTTATATGTTGTAATACAACCAATTATTTTTAAGAACGCTAAGTAAAAAAGAACAACATTTTATTAGTTTGAATGACCGAAACTTACCCAAAAGAAAGTCAAGCCACAGGCGACATTGTGGGAGAGGGGAAATGACATCGAGGGGCGAAATTAGCGTTTAAAATTCCGTGTTATTGCAATTTTCTGTCGGGTTTTTTTCCCTTGCTTTGGAGATTTTCCGTTCTTTTGGCAATAAATTGACTATGTCTTTTCGCCTTCCAAACACATCTAGCGAAAAAGCTATAATAGAACGAATCGGTCACCATAAAAATTTCCCAAAGTACATCTCACAAAATAAAGTCTCGATATCCGACATGTGATATATTTTATAAAGAAAACGATCATTGTCGGTTTTACCAGATGGCAGGGGTCAAAGGTTACGTAACAGCTAGACTTCATTACCGAGTTACGCCTCTTTTTTTAACATATTTTACATATGGCTTTGGCGTTTTAGTTATTTCAGAAACATTCAGTAGAAAAAAATAATAAAAATGATGTCTATCGCTACATGCAACTAATTTTGTTATAGCAAGATGTTTCACTTTAAAAAAAAGATAATAATAATTACTCAATTATTGAATTGAAAACGCCCTTATAAATAAATGAACGAGTATATTTTTTTAAGTTTGGTTTATGTAACTGTCATTCGATGTGGGTACAATATACATGTAAAATACTTCATATGACCTCCCTCCCTATTTAAAAGAG
>CM056606.1:14377230-14497230 GCA_029721355.1 Tegillarca granosa | reverse complement strand
ATCACTCAAACATTATCAACAAAATTATTCAAAGGTTTGTTTTTATTTGCAACCGTAACAGTTATAAGGCAAAAAATTCCTTTTGCTATTTTAAGTGGGCACATTTACAAGTGGAAAAATATCTGTAAAACCATACATGTACTTTTAGGTATGCCAAGTGTCAAGTGGATATCAATTTCACCTTGGCACTGTTCTGAGAAATAAAAAAATTCTCTGAGCTCTGATTAGTTATCTAAAAGCAAGCTTTATTTGTTTGACATGCTGACAATGAAGCTGGAGCCCTTGTTTTGGAGACAGCATCTGAATATTTTGTGGGTCAGCACATTTTTGGAAATCTGGATTTAATTTTTGTAAATATTTTTGCTCAAAATTGTATAACTATAGTGGTCAAATTGACCAATTTTAGTCATTTTTCAGAGCAATTTTATTTGATTGCTAAAATATGCATCTTTTGAAATTTTATTAAATACAACATTCTAAGATACCACATGAAAGTCATGGTCAGGAGTTCATTCTATGACATCAAAATACATGTACTGCCATACAGTTGAATTTTTGTACTTTTCTGGCCATTTTTTTGTTGAAGGTAACATAATAATGTTGTCACATAATAACACTGTGCGGCCATTTATATGTTTACAAATTTTGTAAACTTTTTTGCTAAACACAAACAGTAAACAACGTAGAAGCTTTAATTGTAATCAGTGTAATTTTTTTTTTACTTAATGTTAGATATTGTTGCATTTTAGACTACTAGTCCAACTTTAAGACTAAAACTTCGAAAACCAAAAAATGATAAAAAAGTCAAATGGACAACGGACACAGTAGATAATGAACATATGAATAAAAGAAATCCAAATGTAAGTATAAATGATATAAGAGTGGAGGGAAGTAATGGAGTTTTTAACCCTAGTTGAGATTCATTAACTTACTTTGAGGTAGTCACTTCTTGGTTAGTGGAGTTGACCGGTATGTCCAGGGAAAACTTTTGACCTTGGCAAACAAACTGACATAGTATGTATGGCCTCTCATTTTTTATGACATTGACCAGAATGACTTCACTAAATTCAGTTTTATATGGAACACACCCCGGTTGACATTTTCACTAACATCAAGGTGCATCAGTTCTTGGATAGTGTATGAAGTCCATCCGAATGTCCATTGTAAAACCACAGGATTTTTGCAAGCAAACTGACATGGTCTGGCCCCTCGTTTTTCCTGATCTGGACCGGAATGACCACATTTTTTTTCAAATCTAGATTGAACACTGGGGTTTACATGTTTCTGAAATAAAAGGTATTTGTGATGCTGATGCATATAAATTTATGAATTGGAATTCTAAAAAGAATGTGAACAGATCCAGTCAAATGCAAAAAATCACATTACAGTACTGGTATATTGTTTTAAGACTTGTTTAACAATTGTCAAAAATATTTCTCCCAGATAATGTATTGAAATATTGAATGTCTACAAGTATAATTGTGTAGATGAGTTTTTACTCAGTTGTATATTTCAAGTGCAGGTAAGCAATGAAATTCTTGAGTGTGATTTTGGAATTTTGATTGAATTTCTATTAGCTAGTATTACTTTTTTAAATAAGTTTTACTTACCAGTAATTATATTCCAAATGCAGGAAGATAATAAAAATCTTGAGTGTGACTTGAAAATGCTATTTTGGATTCATCCTATATTTAGTACATATACAATAATATATGATACATTGTATGGGTATATATTTCTATTACTGCAGCAAGCACAGCAAATGTTCTCTTCACGAGCTAGCATGACCATGTCGATGAAGCCTTGATTGATCTGAAAAGACCACAATGGACTAAAGTAGAGTTATGGTGTTTTATGCTTCTATCAAGATTGTTTCACTTATATTGAGACAGTCAGTTCTGGGATGGTGGAGGAAACCAGAGTACCCATAGAAAACTACAGAACTTTAGCAAGCAAACTGACAAAAAAAATGTCAAGCTTGATTTGAACCTACATGTACGTGGTGAAAGGCCATTTGATCCATATATTTGCATGCTAAGACCACTTTTTTTACTGAGACCTCTTTTAATTACAGTCATTATTGTCTCAAAATCTTTTTCTTTTATTTCCCTTGATAATTCTCCCTCATATTTATTCTCAAACCTCTTTTATGGAACACATAACTTTGACTGAACAAATAGCATTATCCATTAATATTCAAAATTTATGACTCCGTGTGCAATAAAAAGAAAGATAATGATCTTTAATTTGTCTCACTGCAAATGTTTATTGTTGATGTTTGTAATAATACAAAAAATATGAATTCATATTCTATTTGTAATATTTCAGGTTGTTGTATATATGAAAAACCGAAGTTGTTTGGGGAATCTTCTTCTGAAGATGAGGATGATGAGGGCTGTACACCACATTGTAGAGGCCATAAAAAGAAGTGTTTCCAAGCAGATGGACACAACAATGACTCACGTAAATATTTACAATGAAATATGTGTAGAGTTACCATGGTAACTTACAGCTCGTTATCATTTTGAGCAAAAATTGAATACCAAAATAGAATTATTAATTAAACAATTAGTGATATCAATGTAAAAGACCTTAATTGGGCATTAAAAAAACTCAAAGAGATTTTCATTATGCAGATGTTATATGTCAGCAAGCGTATCATTTTGGGATAAAACAAATATCCCATTTACAATGTGTTACATTCTCATAGCCCCTATTCCTTTGAGGGATATGTCATGCAGTACTAGTATGTAGAGTGATTTTTAATCACAATAAGACCTAAGTATGTGAACAATACCAAATAAGATTTACCGATAAGTGTATTGTTTTGCTTGAAAATTTAGCTAAAATTTTCTGTCACAAGGCACTGATGACAGAGTATCAATCGTCTGGTTTACCTGGTGCCAGGATAATGAACTGGGGGTATGCCTGTCAGTGGCATACTAACTTGATGAACTAGCACCTTACCACAATAGTGATGCTGAGTGTGATTTAGTCTACAGCAGACCGTAATACACTCACATACATAAACTTGTTCTTAGCTTTATCCTTAAAAGATTAATATTAAATCGTGCTCTCGTCACGAATAGCAGAAAAATTTCTGATGGGACATTAAACAACATTTTGCCAACAAATGCATTGATCACACTATTTATTCTTGAGATGAACACACTTAAGTCATCCTGGGAATGTTTGAAAAATAACAGATTTGTACATTTTGCAATATACACAGTTAAGTTACTTAATTTTCCCATTTTGGTTTCAGATTCTGGACACAGCAACGATGGACAAGATGGAAACATGATGAGTTGAAATATCTTGACACATGTTTTTTTTTTTTAAAAAAAAATTACATTACTCAACAACCGAATATATATATATATATATATGTACCAGTATTGTGAATTATTTGTTTTATGGAAATGAAAATGCACAATTGCAAACATTTGTCATCTAACTCTTATCCAGTCAGCATCTACAAAAATGTTGATTACTTAGCAGATCAATACTTTCTTTCTGGCAAATGAAACCTTTTTAGAATTTTTTTTCTTCTTGTTTGCCTTGGTGATGCTTTTATGGATGCTATTTGCATGGAAACATGTAATTCCTACTGCTCTTTTTTCGTATCCACGGTTTCTTGAACATCAAAGATACTAAAACCAGCATCATGTGGAACAAAATCAGTGCAGTTGACAAGTCATGCATGTGGATAAATTTATATGATTTTAATGAGCCAAATTTTACCATTGTCATAATTCAAGTTGTGATGTGTGGTGTGATATTAGTGGCAACTCAAAACCATTCTTGACTTTTTCTCCCATTTTTCCTTGTACATTAATCACATAATTCTTTACTCTAGAGCAGTGTGCAGAAGGGGGTTTAAAGCCTAAATCTGGCTTCCCTAAGTATGATTGTAATGAAATATTTTTTATCCCAAGGGTTTTTTATTTTGATAACTGAAGATCATTTTAAACTAGAGCCAAAAGATGGTTCAAATTCAAAGTCCTTATTGCATCCTAAAAATTTTTTCTTATGACCCTGAGAAAAAGATTTATTTTCAAATTTAGCTCTGTTGAAAACTGCTCACAGAAAAGTATTTGCTTATAAATCTTTATTGTTTTTAAATTGTTCAGTGTATTTTACCAGTCTAGCATTTGCTCAAATTGCCTATTTTCCATGCAATAGAAAAAGTGCCAGAAATTCATGGTTTTTGACTATTAAATTTTTTTTCCTGCTTTAAACTGGTAGTTTTAAAAAATTATTAGTACATGTACTACAATTCTGTGCCATAATTAATTTTTCAAGTCCTGTTGAACCTCAACAACATTTGTTTTTTGGTATAACTATGTGTAATCTTCTTATAATAGGCATTATTACAAGTTGTTGATTGTTAAAGATTGTAAGATAGTAATTTAGATAATTTAAACTTAATACAAAAGATTCAAAACAATTTGAAAGTTACCTTTTATAGTTACAAATCAGTTTTTGAATTCCCAGTATAGTTTCTGACATTTTCGCAAGTATTTGCATGACATTTTTTGCCATATTTTTTTCCAACATATTTTCCTTTTTTTCTATAGTTTTGTTAATGGTTAATAGTTTTAGTTTCTTCATCATTCACTTTTTCAAAGAGTTAAGCTCAATATTTTTCTTTTTAGTAGAATTTTTTGATTTGCTACTTTAAAACCAGCTGGCCCAGTCTGAAGGGACCAAGCGATTTGAAGTGCCACTTAACCAGACCTCATATTGAATAAGTTTGAATCCAAGAAAGGATCAATTTCAATTTTGTGTGAGAAAGTTTTACAGTTCACTTGCTGAATGTCATTAGTTTTCTGAAGGAACTCGGGTTTCCTCCACCATTCTAGAACTATCTACCTCAGTATTAATTAAGTAATCTTGATTAAGTAGAAGTATCATTCCAAAACCACTTAACCAATTTGAATGCTATTTTACATTGACTCTACAAATTTATTCCCATTATTACCAAGTTTCTTTCCAAGTATTTTTTGTTGTTTCATTGTTGTAGGAATGTTGCTTTAAACAGTTTTTTTTTTCAATTAGGCCATTTTTCATAAATAATCCCTTGTCAAACAGATACCCTCAATACCCAAGTGGTCTAAAGCACACACTTAGGAACCATACTGTCTGTCATTGCCTAGGTTTGAATTCTTCTCTGGCAAATCCTAGTGTGAGAAAGTTGGTCAGTTCACTTGCTGAAGGTCATTTTTTGGGCACTCCTGGTTCCTCCACCATCTCACATCTGACTGCCTTCATATGAGTGAAAGAATCTTGATTGGGGCATAAAACACAATTAATCCAATCCAATCCAATCCAATCCAATCCAATCCAATTTGTCAAACAATCACTGTGTAAGCTGTGTTGTGTTGTTTTCATGTATAGTAAAACCTCAATTTATTGTCGCTATTTGCCTAGCCAGATCCAGATTTTATATTTTAAAAAAGATTGGCAATAATTTGATGGAGCTTTAAAAGCCAAATTATATGATAAAGAAATTAATTATTATTTTTTTGTTGTTTTTTTTTTTTTTTTTTTTTGTTTTTTTTTTTTTTTAATTTTCAAATAACATTTTTATATTGAAGGGGACAAAACAACCAAGATTTTCAAATAACATTTTTATAATGAAGGGGAGACAAAGCTACCAAGAGGCAATATAACACGATTTTATTCTTGCCATGGCAAGTTAAAGTTGAAAGCTTAAAAAAGTTTGGTACATTGTTTAAGAACAATGTTTAAACCTAAAAGTTGATACTTTTAACATGTTTGACTGTTAAAGACTTCAGTTGCACCACACTAAGCACATGTTGAAGAGTGTATGAGTTGTCTGCCTTTGAGATCAGTGTTTTTAAAAAGGAGGTTTGATTTGCTATAAAAAGCGGCTTTGAACATGTTTAAAAAGAGTGTGGTATGTTAGAAAAGTGACTTTGAACATGTTTGAATAAATGCACCAAACTAGGCACAAATGGAAGAGTGTATGACTTGTCTACCTTTGAGATCAGTGTATTTAAAAAAGGTGTGGTTTGTTAAAAAGTGACTTTGAACACATTTCACTTTATGCACCAAACTAGGCACATATGGAAAGGTGTAGGAGTTGTCTACCTTTAAGAGTGTAGGAGTTGTCTACCTTTATCATATGCAAAAGACAAGTGAATTTGTAAAGATTCTCTATTCCACAGGTCTGTATTTATTTGTAACAGCTTAAAACATGCTAAATCTATTTTTCCACAAGACAGTTAATATTCTCGTGTGTGGGGAGGTAAGTGGATAATGTGTTAGCCCTTCAAAGCCATTAGTGTTTCATCCATTTTGGCTTAACTCCAGGTTGACCCCATGTGAGAAAGAAATTTTTCTTGAATTAGGACTTTGCTGGTAAGCTTAGTAACACATATCATAAACTTAGTGATCTGTGATGCTTTTCTGAAACATTGTAGGCAAGTGCCCTTGCACTGTAAAGGTCACAATAAGTTTGCCCTAGTACAACACGGGAAAACATTTTCTTGCCTAACTTGTCCATCACATGGACTTTTGTTTTGATTAATCCTTGAAATTTGCTAGATACAGCTAGAAAAAGTGTTAATGGAAAGTAAAAACACACTTGACCAACCAACTAATTTTTAATATACCGTAATTATGAAAATTGTGTCTTTCAGTAAAATTTTAATAAAAATAACAGTATTATTTACAGGTCATTGCATCATTGTATAAGAAATGTCATATTACAATGAGATTTTAAACTGGTGCAAAGTTGTTTTTTAAAGAAAATTTTTTGCAAAATTGACCATAGGTTATTGCATCGTGAATATTAAAAAAACATGTCATGTTGCAATGAGTTTTTAAACTTGTGCAAAGTTTTTTTAAAAAGAAAATGTTTGCAAATTGAAGTAATTAAGAGTATCTACTTTCAATTTCTATAATGTGATGAAGTTGTTTTAATTTTGTATTTGGAAAAAAAAATGCTTTTGTATGTCATAAATGATCATTGTTAATTTATTACCAGATGTAAATATTGTTTGTTGCTTGTTATGGTGTAAAAATAAAAATATTCATGTTAAATAATAGTTCTGCCTTTTTTAAACTGGAGAATCTTAACTAGGGCATTAAAGACCATTTCTCAGCTCTTTAAACTTGATCAATATTAGATGCTAATGACCTATATGTAGATGCAAGTGATTTATTTAGATGCTAGTGACAGATATAGATGCTAGTGATAGTGACCAGTGACCTATTTAGATGCTAATGACTTATATAGATGCTATTGACTTGGAAGTATTTAGATGCTAGTGACCTTTATAGATGCCAGTGATAGTGACATATATAGATGCTAATGACCTGTATAGATGGTAGTGACCTTTATAGATGCCATTGATAGTGGCATATATAGATGCTAATGACCTGTATAGATGGTAGTGATAGTGACCTATTTAGATGCTAGTGACCTGTATAGATGGTAGTGACCTTTATAGATGCCAGTGATAGTGACCTATATAGATGCTAATGACCTATTTAGATGCTAGTGACCTGTATAGATGGTAGTGACCTATATAGATGTAATTCAATATGGGTATGTTATACATTAACAAATCAAAGAAAATTCAATCCTTTCTTCAGAGGAAGTAGGACCAAGCAACCAAATTGGTGGCCAAGTGATCTTATTAAGCACTTGCTTTGGGATCACAGTGCCTCTCTGCCTATGGTTTGAATCCTATTCTGGACAGATCTTAGTGTGAAAAAATTGCCTTTTCGCTTGTTGAAGGTCAATTATGGTTTTCTTTTGGCACTCTGGTTTCCTCTACCATTCAACAACTGACTGTCTGGATATAAGTGAAAAAATCTTGACTGGGGCACAAAACGCAACTTCATATAATAGCATCAGAGCATGAAGCTTTACTATGTGTGCAAAACTAGTTGACATTGACAATTCAAGGTCAACTTGAGCTGAAAATGTCCAACTTTTTAACATCTTAATTTCATGAACCATGTTACCCATAAATCAAGACAGGTTTTTTTCATTCAATATGTTGTTCTTTTATTTTTTTTTTATTTTCATTCGTTCGTTATTTTTTTAATTTTTATTTTATTCATTTTTTAATTTTTTATTATTTATTTTTTTTTTAATCCTTTCATTTTTATTTATTTATCATTTATTCATTCATTATTTATTTACTTATTTATTTTCATTTATTTATTTATTCATTAATTCATTATTTTTTTGTTTTATTTATTTATTTATTTGTTTATTTATTTATTTATTTATTTATTTCATTGTTTATTTATTTATATTAATTTATTCATTCATTTTTAATAAATAAATAAATATTTATTTATTTATTTATCATATTTTATAGATTTATTTGTGTTATTTATGATTTGTTACTTGCATTTCCAAGTCTTGTTACGTTTCTATGTATACGTATTAATATAAAATATAATCTAAATTTTATTGGAATAACATCTTACATACAAACACTTTACGGTGCATAATATATGATGCACAAGTACATCACATGATTATTTGCATATAGTACATCATGATATCACGTGATAATTTGCACAATAGTGATTGGTATCTACACGAGTTCTATTTCGTATAGTTTCTGTATTTCCTGAAAACGACAATGACTGCCCTTGACAAAATGGTGCGTGTGCACATTTACAATTATGATAATTATTGGCGCTAGCTGTTCCTCAAGTCTAAAGCATGTTTCAAAAATAAAGAAATACGAACATGATGAATTATATCTATAAGAGTTTGTGAGTTTAACATTTTAGCAGTTTCTATTGGCCATCAAATGAATGACGCCACTATATTTCAATTTATTAAAATTACTAAATAAAGCTCATGCAGTCAAATCGATAATTTGTAAAAGTGTTAACGCTAATTCTATTGTCATACTACTTACATCTCTTAATCAAGTTAGGAACTGTGGCTTAATTGGTAGCAAAGTGGTCTAAAGCGCGCGCTTACGGACCATAGCGCTTCTCGCCCTCTTTGTTCCAAGAAGAATAATTAAAATATTAGTTGTTAGTAAATAAATCAGTGATATCATTATTTGAATCATCAGTATCACTATTTGAATCAGTGCTATCATTATTTGAATCATCAGTATCACTATTTGAATCATCAGTATCACTATTTGAATCAGTGCTATCATTATTTGAATCATCAGTATCACTATTTGAATCAGTGCTATCATTATTTGAATCAGTGCTATCATTATTTGAATCATCAGTATCACTATTTGTATCAGTGCTATCATTATTTGAATCATCAGTATCATTATTTGAATCAGTGCTATCATTATTTGAATCATCAGTATCATTATTTGAATCATCAGTATCATTACCAGTATTTGAATTCGTAATATCACTAAATAGATTTGAATCTGCGATATCTGTTACTTAAAATTAGACGGGTATCCCGGGCTCTAAAAAGTGGGAGCCAATAAATTAGTCAAATGTAAAATTTTGGGACCAATTTATATAAAACATCTCCCGTGTAACTCAGAAACTGCTCATAATAAAAATAATGAAAAACTTTGGAGCAAAGATATCAGTCAAAGTAAATATTTTTCAGCCAGAAATTATAAACATTAGCAATTGGCCGTTTTGGCGAATGGCAGAGCATTCCCTGGTATCAAAATAGAATTATTGATTATTACTTACTGGAGGTTATGAAATTACAAAATACTAATTCAATATAATTATATTTTTTCTAATAAATAACAATACGGTACCTCATATTTATTGCGGAAAATTAACAATTGAACTGTCAGTAGTAATTACAACGGCTCTCAAGCTTGCAGCTATGGGAATTTCACAAGGCAAATGAAAAGTTTTTGACCAAAGGTTTCGTTTTTTCACATTTTTTGTGTGACCATGTGACGCGCAAACTGCGTTGTTACCACGGCTGCTGTAACAACGGTGGGAAAAAGCGAACTGGGAAGCTGCGTTGAATTTGCTCCACAAATAAACAGATTTTTCATGATGTTTCTTTTGGGTTTCGTTTTCATTGTTGTTACCCTTCAAATTGGAACAACATGGAACTCTATGATTGTGAAAACATTAGGTAAATGTCGTTTAATTTTCTTTTTTTGGGGGGGAGTAAACGTAAATCAGATTGGTGGGATGCCATATCCACCAAGCCTGCATTTCGTTGAACCGTTATTTTTCGTGACTTGATTTCTCAAGCATTTGTTCATTTATTTTTTATGTATTATGTTTTTTCTTTAACTGTGATTAAAAAATCAAAGGGTTAAAAAATGTTCAACCATAAATTTAAAAAATAATGAAAAGTTTTAAAAGGTGGCGCTTTTTCACATTTTTGTGTGGTCATGTAACACGCAAATTGCGTTGTTGCCACGGCTACTGTAACAACGGTTTGTTAATTCTCCGGGAAAAAGCGAACTGGGAGGCTGCGTTGAATTTGCTCCACAAATAAACAGATTTTTCATGATGTTTCTTTTGGGTTTCGTTTTCATTGTTGTTACCCTTCAAATTGGAACAACATTGAACTCTATGATTGTGAAAACATGAGGTAAATGCCGTTTAATTTTCTTTTTTTTTTTTTTTTTTTTTTGGGGGGGGGGGGGGGGGAGTAAAAGTAAATCAGATTAGTGGGATGCCATATCCACCAAGTCTGCCATGATTTCGTTGAATCGTTATTTTTCGTGACTTCATTTTCATGCATTTGTTCATTTATTTTTTATGTATTCTGTTTTTCTTTAACTGTGATTAAAAAATCAAAGGGTTAAAAAAATGTTCAACCATAAATTTAAAAAATAATTAAAAGTTTTAAAAGGTGGCGCTTTTTCACATTTTTGTGTGGTCATGTGACACGCAAATTGCGTTGTTACCACGGCTGCTGTAACAACGGTTTGTTTATTCTCCGGGAAAAGGCGAACTGGGAGGCTGCGTTGAATTTGCTCCACAAATAAACAGATTTTTCATGATGTTTCTTTTGGGTTTCGTTTTCATTGTTGTTACCCTACAAAATTGGGACAACATGGAATACCATGATTGTAAAAATATGAGGTAAATGTCGTTTAATTTTCTTTTTTGGGGGAGTAAACGTAAATCAGATTGGTGGGATGCCATATCCACCAAGCCTGTCATGATTTCGTTGAATCGTTATTTTTTGTGACTTGATTTTTCATTTATTTTTTATGTATTATGTTTTTTCTTTCCTTGTGATTAAAAAAACAAAGGGTTAAAAAAATGTTCAACCATAAAATAAAAAATTAATGAAAAGTTTTAAAAGGTGGCGCTTTTTTACATTTTTGTGTGGTCATGTGATAGTGTTAATTTATATTTATAACAATGTAAACAATTTTCTTTCCAAACCAGTAACGTTTTGTTTTTTACATAAGTGCATGTCATATAGATTAATATTTATTGTCGGTCTTTCTAATTGTAATTTTGTTATTCTTGGAGACGGATTAATATAATGGCATTTAACCATTGTTTCCGAATCCATATATATTCATAATGATGTATGTTATTGTCTTGTACTGTTATAATGAATAAAATATTGTTTACACTAAATTGGGACAACATGGAACTCCATGATTGTGAAAATATGAGGTAAATTTTTTATTTTCTCATATTAATTTCTTTTTCAAATAGTATTTCAGAGGAGAACCCGGGGGGATGTCCGATCTGAATTTGCGGTGGATCATGACTTTTTCTATTTTCTTATAAAGATAGATATGTATTTACTTATTTATGCATTGTTAATATTATTAGTAAATTCTTTAACGATTTGCGATTCACCAAAAAGTGTTATTGTGAGGCAAAATTAGGATTAAAGGTGGCGCTTTTTTACATTTCCCATTATCGTGGACACATGTTACCAAGGTAACATTGACAGCGCTTTGTTTCTTTACCCGGAAAAGGCAACCATGGTGCTTTGTTATAATTGCTCAAATTATTCTATAAAAAATCTTTACAATAAGGAATTGAATGGTGTTAAAATTCAATAATTCTTTATTAAATTCAAAAACATCTTGAGGCAGCAGTAGTTTTATTTTCCATCCCTAGTTTCCATCTTAAAAAAGTAAATGAATGTTTAAAATATTTTGAATTTTTTGTACTGGTTTTTTTTTTTTTTTTTTTTTTTTTTTTTTTTTTTTTTTTTTTTTTTTTTTTTTTTTCTAAAAAAGTGTCAGTGGGTGGTATTTGTGAAAAGACTTTCTGTAATATAATTTTTTAACTTTGTTGTCCACCATTCAACTTAATTTTTTCAGAAAAAAAATTAATGAAGTTGCAAAGCAAACCAAGAAGTAAATTAAAAAGGAGTAAAATGTAATGAAATAAAGTGAAGCTATAAGCAAAGTGACACCAATGCTTGTGATAAATTTTCAAAATTAATTTGTCATGTATTAGTTGTCAATCATATTATTACTTTCAAATGAAAAATGCAAATGTACATTCTCTTTTGATATAATCAATTAAAATTTTTATATTAATATTTAACCATTACAATTTTTATATATTTTTAGTTTTCCATATTCCTTGCCACCATATTTCTGTACAGTGAATGTGAAATCTCGCATTGAGTTGGCTGATAAAATGGTAATGATTCCAAATGCTAATCTATCATCAGTTGTGGAACTAACCATTGAATTATCACAGTTCAACATCACAGATAGTGCTGATGAAAATCTTGAGGTACATATATTTGTATGTAACACATTTGTACATGTATATAAATAAAAATATTTAAAATAGGAATGAAAAGCTTGTGCTGTTAAGACCAAAAGGTTTCCAGACTGACCCCCTTTTTAAAACCAGTTGAATACTTATAACAGAAACATTTTTTTTCATTTTGAAAAGTGTTTGTTTTTTTTTTAACCAAAAATTCAGCAACAACCATTACTATTTCAGTTTACCATATTGAATGTTCTATTGGTTGCAGTGTCAATAGTTGTCAATTTTAAAAACTAAACTTCAGACTTGCTGAATTGAACTTGATAATCCATTTGCAGATGCAAACCCCCTTCAAAAAAATTTGAGAGAGAGATAGAGATTTCAAATGGGTGTTATGCTTCCTGGGCCCCTAACTGGGGTTCTGCCCTTGACCCATTGGCAGTAGCAGTCCCCAGATCCTTCACTCCTGGGGACTGGAACCTCCAATTCTTGCAATATTTTATGATAAAATTCTCAAACTCCCTTTCATAAAATTCTGGATATGCCCCTGTAAACATTAGGTGCATTGCCAATAACAGTCCAATTGAAACTAAATTTTGACATTTATAACACTAATTCACTTCCTCATTTAATTTTCTTCATAGTGCTGTGCAGTGGATACTAATGTGACATCACACAATGAGTTTGTGGATTTGATGGTTGTGGAACCAAATACAGTTGTATTATCGGCTTTGGAGCCACCCACTGTTGATCTGTCATTGCTGGCTAACGTCACATATGGTGCTGATACGGATCTTGAGGTATAATAAATATATCATAATACACATAAGTTGGAAAGTAAATTTAATATACAGTATGGCCTGTATTAACCCTGCAGGCTTTATTGGCTGAGTGGTAAATAATAGAATAGATTACTGATCACAGTGGCTCCCACTGCCTAGGTTAAGACCCAACTCTGGGCAGATCTTAGTACATGTATAAGAGAGTTTGTTAATTCACTTGTCATTGATTGTGGTTTTCTCTTGGCACTCCATTTTTCTCTGCTATCGCACAATTGATTTCCATGATATAACCAAAAAAAAATTGTTGGGATATAAATCACTACTACCTCACTCCTGTCTTTCATGTAATTTTTGATAAATTTACTTGTGAAAACAAATACTAGTTAATATTATGTAAAATTATTACATATATCTAGTGCCAAAGTCTTGGGGGGAAAAAACATCGTCTGAATTTGGTAAAAATTGTAGAACTCCAATGCAAGTGACCAGCAATTTGAAATAAGCTTTTAATTTGATTTTGATTGCTTTTTTTTTATGATCATAGTGATTTAAATTATGAACTTATTTGCAATTATAGAATATGAATATGTATTAAAAGAAATATATATAGTTATTAATTATACAGAATTTATCATAAATGTGAAAAATGTTTTGAGACAAGATATTTCTTTATTGAGCTAGTAAATTTATTTATTTATTTATGTGTTAAATAATTTGATATTTTATTTATTTATTTATTTATTTATTTATATGTTAATTAATTTATTTGATATTTATTTATTTATTTTTATTTTTCCATCAAAGCAGTGTGATCCAGCTGATAATATGACATCACAAACTGAACTTTGGAATGAAATAAGTATGGGACCAACTGATTTGGTACTAAGTGATGTTTCAGCACAAGCTCTCACCATACTTGGCACTGCTCTCAAAGGTTCAAAGGTATGTATACAAAAACTCTTCTAGTGTCCCTTGAAATATGTAGACACAGTCATTATGAGTGCATGAAAAGCAATGTAGATTATTTTAATCTTGTTTCTTATAGTATTATTCATGAACAATCTTTTAGTATAGTTTCACTTTCCTTATGCATGGCTTATAATTTAATATTTGATTCTAATCTGCTGTATTTCTATAAATTATTTACTGTAGAATCATAAATATTTGTGGAGTTAAAATTTTGTGGTTTTATACGGTAATTAAAAATATTTGTGGGGTTAAATGTGGTTTTATATGGTAATTAAAAATATTTGTGGGGTTAAAGTTTTTGTGGTTTTATATGGTAATTAAAAATATTTTTGGGGTTAAAGTTTTGTGATTTATATGGTAATTCAAAACTGAAAGGAAGAAATTACACGAAATTTTGTTTTTAAAAAAGAATACATTTTTTAGAGCTTTTTTGAGTGAAGATTTTGTGGTATTTACTTGCCAATTAAAAAAAAAAACAAAATAAACAAAAAAATAATTAACCCCTTCACAAGTATTTATGATTTTACAGTATACACTTGATTTAATAATTTTTTCTGAACTTGATTTCTGTACTTTTTCTTTCATTCTTTTATGCATGTCTTTCTTTATTTCTTCAGCTCTTCACTTAAGCTGCTTTGTTTGATACTGTATATCTTGCTGTTATGTTCCTCGTGGCATCTGGGTACTTGTACCAGAGAATGAAATTGACAAGCCTTCATAAAGGTGTGTTATGTCACATGTTACTTGAAGATTCTAATTGACCAAAAGTGTTCAATCTGGGACTTAAAATAAGGGGGGAGGGGGGTCCTGACCAAGGTCTTAAAAATTTTGGGTCATATTTTCCAAAATTTTCGACTTTATAACAAAGTTGATCTGGTTTATTTTAAAAATAACAATGTTGTAATTTGTAATTAATATAACCACATATTGAATCTTTATTTATGCAGTTGATACATGTAATATGTTTTGTGTCATTGTAAACTTACAATCATTGATGTTAAATGGCAAAAAAAAAAAGGTAAAGAATGAAATTTCTGACACTTGCCTAATACATGTATTTAAAAAATGGACCAAAGTTGGCCCACCAACAGTAGTTCTGGACCCTTTATTTTCATTTTGGGACCAGATGGCAAAAAGGAACCCTTCTAGATTGGACACTGGTCTGTCAAATCTTTTATTCAGTAATGATGATTGAGTATTTTTTTTGCAATTTGATTTGATTGCCAAATAGTTCTAATTTCTTCTTCTGAAAACTGGACATTTTCACCCTATTATTTTTAAAGAATTCTCCTGTTTCATCTTCAAAAAAGTAATAATAATAAATAAAAATAAAAATAAATAAATAAAAAGAAAATCCTTTAAAAACCTTTTTCTCTGAAACCAATGATTGGAGAAGAAATCAGATGTAATATTTGGCTTTTCTAGTGTCTTAAGCTTATACCTGTCATGAATTCCCATTCTCATTCAAATAACAGTTTAACAAATTAATTTTCAAAATACCAATATATCACATTAACAAGTTAGATTGTCGTTATTATTTAATCCTGGTAAGTTAAATTACGCTTTCTCTAGAAAAGGATATTTTTAACCCAACAACCAAATTACATCTCTAAGACAGAGAGAGAAGAGAGAGAGAGAAGAGAAAGAGAGAGAGTTGAATTTGTGTGTTTACTGTTTTGCACAGTTTGAGACCATTTAATTGTATTTTTTCTTATAAATTTATTTAAATACAGAATTGAAGAAAATTGTAAAACAAGGTATAGCAACAGTAAACCTAATGAGAGAAGTAGAGAAAGCACTTGAGAGTAAGTATTTAGTACACATGTACTTGTCCTGGATTTTTATAATCCTTTTCTAGGGACATCATGTAGCCTCATTTAAAAAAGTATTTATGAAGAATTTCTATTTTTGAAATCAAATTTTAAATATTCAGCGCTAAAATCACACATCCACATTCAAAAAAGTATTTAATTTTGAATTTTATTTTCTAAATGATAATTTAAATTTTATAAATAAAATATAAATTCTTCAGTCAGTTTGTTTAAATGAGCAACACTAGGTTTAGCGCACTTTGCTTTCATGAATTTTGATCATTTAAAAGCATCAAGTAATAAATTATGTATTATTATTTTGCTGTATCGTTTATTAATGACTGCAAAGTTTAATTTCATGTTTTTTTCCCTTTAAAAAATCATTTTACTCATCCATCAACACCCACCCCAAAAATGGTACAAGTGTATTCCAAGTTCAAGTTCAAGTTCTTTATTCTCACATTGCAAATTTACAATAAAGAGAACATGTACAATATAAGTATATAATACAACAATATATTTACATGCGTGAGTTACAATATAATTTTATCTATATTACTTATAACACACATTAACCTGGAGGACTGACTCTCTCATAAATAATAGTAATAAAAGTACACAAGTTTTTCAGCACAGATAGTTTCTTAGTTGCAAAAAGATGATAAAACTTTATAGTATTTGGGTTATGACGGAAATAAAAAGGTATATACTTAGTTCTAATATCAGACAATACATTACAAGACAAAATATAATGATACTCACCACCAATATCATTAAAACATAAATGACATAATCTATTTTCTCTAGGAACATTTTGCCAACGACCCGTTTCAATTGGGAGACGATGATTACTAGATCTAAACTTACTTAGGATAATTTTATTTTCACATGATAAACTAGAGGTTAAATAATAGGGAAATTCAAAATTAGAAAGCATAAATAAATTGTAAGATAAACCTTTAGATGATGTATTACAATCACTTATCCATTTCTGTAAAAATTGATCACAGAGTATTTGCTTAACAGACTTAACTAACCATGGTTTGCTACAAAATGTTTGTGAAGACCAAATATAACTCATGCCACATTCTTCTAAAATAGTTTTTACTCTAGTAATCCAATTAAAGTTAATACCATTAATATGTTTCATATATAAAAGATTATAAAGTGTAGAAGAATATTTACTTTCTTTACCAACAATAAGATCCGCCCAATAACTTATGATTCTTGTTTTTATAGCTATAATTAGAGGAAATCTATATAATTCACCATAAACAAAAAAGTTTGGTGTTGACCTTTTAACATGTAAAAGAAGTTTACAAAATTTTAATTGTATTTTTTCGATCATATTACAATTACTAAAACCCCAAATTTCACATCCATATAACAAAACTGGAACTACCATTTTATCAAATAAATCAAGTTGACATTCAATAGATAAATTATAAAGTCTAGACTTTTTAATCACTGCATACATAGCTTTAGTGGCTTTATCACATGAATATTTCTTTGTAGCTAAGAAGGAACCAGATCTACTAAAAATAATACCTAAATATTTAAACTCTTTAACAATTTTTAACTCTTTGTCATCTATATAAAAATGTACATTTTTTGAAATTTTACCTCTTGAAAAAATAACAACTTCCGATTTTAATGCATTAACAGTTAATTTCCATTGTTTGCAGTATTCAGAAAAATAAACTAGTTGGTTTTGTAAATCCTCTTTTGTTTCAGATATAAGTACAGTGTCATCTGCATACAATAACATAAACAAATTTAAATAAACACCTAATTCTTTTACTAATTCTGAGGATAAAGTTGGGGTGCCAATAACATTTTTATTAGTCAAAAAAGCTTCAAGATCATTTAAATAAATTGCAAATACAAAGGGAGACAAGCTTTCACCTTGCCGTACCCCTGTACTACATACAAAATAATCAGAGTATGTACCATTCACGGAAATTCTAGATTTTGTATTATGATACATGTTAACAATAAACCTATAGCATTTACCAGATATATTATTGTTTAACAGTTTCATCCACAGCCCATTACGCCACAATTTGTCAAATGCTGATTTGAAATCAATAAAAGCACAGAAAAGTTTTTTTCTATTACAACGGAAAAGTTCAAATAAACAATGTAACACAAAAATGTTGTCTAATGTAGAATAACTCTGTCTAAAACCTGACTGATTTTCACATAAAATATCATAATCTTCGGCAAATTTGTTTAATCTATGAGTTAAAATTGATGTAAAAAGTTTACTTATACAACTAAGTAATGTAATTGGCCTATAGTTTTCAATATTATCAACACTACCTTTATTTTTATATACTGGTACAATATTACCAATACACCATGGTTCAGGAATTATACCCGTGTCAAACACAATATTAAACAAAGTTTTATATACAGGTAAAAGTTTATCAATTGAGTATACAATATATTCATTCAATACTTTATCTAAACCAGCAGCTTTGTTATTTTTTAAATTCTGTACACATTTAATTATTTCTTCATCAGTAATTTCTGAATTCAAAATATCACAATCTTGCGGAACATTATCTACAGGGACATTATCATCACTACATTCTACATTTATATGCATATTTTTAAAATGGTTATAAGATTCACTTAAAGGTATATTACATTTTTTATTTCCCTGCTTATTCAGTAGTTTCCAGTACTCTTTAGGATCAGATGATCTAAGTTTTTTAAGTTTTTTCTGTAACATTAACCTATGATTTCTTATATTTCTATCTAAAGTAGATTTATATATTCTTTCAGCACACCTCATTTCATTTTTGAATAGATGTGATCCATACTTTTTATACAACCTTTTAGATTTACGGAATTTTTTACGAGCACAAAAACACTCATTATTAAACCATTCATTTTTATTACTAACATAGTTAGAAATTTTTGGTGAATAAGTACCAAACGTGGTTTTAGCTGATTCCAACAACACATCAGCTACATAATTACACATATTATTTATATAATCTGCATCTATTGTAGAAATATCAACTGTATTTAGTTCATTTAATACATATTGAATCTTTTCAGTGTTTAAATTTTTACAATAATCTAAGGATTTTTCATTACTCCAAGATCTAACTAATTCCAAGTTTTCATCAACTGTATGTTTAGGTTTATTAGGTTTACTAGTTTTAAATACAAATTCGAACTTTAGAGCACAATGTACATCAGAAAACAAACGACTAAATTCTAAAATATCTAAATTATATACAACAGGTAAAAAATCTACAGAACAAATACAATAATCGACTACAGATGATCTAACTGTTGTAAAATTACCAACATCTTTGTCACTGCCAATACGTCCGTTCATAATTATTAACTCATTACATTTACAAAATTCAATCAATTGATTACCAAAATTGTTTTTCTTAGTGTCTCTACTGATTCTGATTCCCAAGTGTAGAATTTTGAATTTTTATGTGAGAATGTTTTTTGTTGTTCTTGGTATAAAAACATATAACTATTGATTGATTGGTTGAAATGGGTTTTTTATTATTATTATTATTATTATTATTGTTATTATTTTTATTATTTTATTTGTCTGTTTTATTATTACTATTATTTTTTTTGTCCAGTCAAGATTATTTCGCTTTTTTGTGGATGTAATAATCAGTGCAGCTGCTCATCTTAAAACAAAATTTAACAATTCTAGAGAAATTGTAGAAAAAGAGTATTGACTTAATTTGTTTTTTTTTGATTGTATGCATTAACTTTTGAAAAGAAATTAAAAAAATATTGACTAATACACAAGGTTGAAATTTTCGCTAGCCATTTGGTCAAACTAACAGAGTTTTTAGCTATGTGGCTCTTAAAACAAGATTTCAAGATGTAATATCATCTATAATTTAATGCATTAGACCACAAATACTCCTGAAACTGACATAATCATTCAGAAAAACAAGGTGTTTTTTCATGATTTTTTGTGCATTTATTTACTTTTTAATATTATTTTCATATTTTATTTTAAGAATTTTTTCATACATTTTTTTATTTTTATTTTTTCAGGTCAGCAGAGTGATTTAACCAGATTAACATTCAGGAATGCAAAATTGAATAGAAAGATTAACACAGCATCATCTGAGCTGGATGAGGTGCAAAATGATCTGGAAAGATTGTATGAGGATCTGAATGCTTGGAAACAAGAATGTTTGGAACAATCACACAGCATCAGGCAGATTAATACTGATTATCTTCAACAGCTATCAGATCAGCCCAGCTCTCAAGTTGACAGATTTATTGAGCAACAGGAACAAGAAATGAGAGATGCTGCTCATTATTTTGGTAAAGTATCTGTTTTGCTTTAACCTTATCAATCTAGCCTTTTATGGGTGACTGACACCCAGTCTTGATATTTGCTTGCCAAAGTTCAGTGGTTTTCTCTTGACACTTGGGTTTCTTCCACCATCCATAAACTGAATGCCTAGATATAATAAGTGCCAAAGGTCAGGGTTTTATTTTTCTGGAACTCAGGTTTCCTCCTCCATACCTGAACTGACTTCCTGAATTTAAATGCCAAACCTTTGTAGTTTTCTCTGGACCCACAGGTTTACTACAATAATATAAGTAAATTAAGGGATCTTGACTGGTGTGTAAAACTCCATTTTGCTTTTTTCTGTGTAATTAGCTGCCATTGGTGCAGATAATTGCAACTGGCCAATCAAAGTGTTTGTAAATCAAGTTATGTCCAATCAAGGTGTTTGTAAGTCAAGTTATGTCCAATCAAAGTGTTTGTAAGTCAAGTTATGTCTAAAGCAATTTTTTTTTGAATGAAAACAAGAAGCATGATTAAAAAAACTTAAATGCTGTCATGTAACAAGAGATCAGATTGTTTTTAACTGATTTCCCTCATCAAATTGTTGACATTTTTATATCCAGTTACAAAGTCTAAAGATTTTTAATGAAAGTTTATAAACATTTTAATTGCTATATTTAAGATGGCATTAGTTTAATTTGGAAAATTCCCAAAAAAACCAAAACACATATAAATTTGTGTCATTTTGTTTTTCGTTTGCTTTTATTGGTTACAGGGATCGGGTGTGAGTTTTACTAAGCTTTGTAAATTCCGTAGAAAATAAAGACTTTCGAATTTTGTAAACTATAGTAGCCCCTATGCTAACAAAATATATGACAGAATTTTACTCTTAACTTAAGATTTGATGTTTTGTAAAACCAAGTTTAATCTGAACTTAAGGTTACGATAAAAACCTTAACTTATGAAGCTAAGTAAAGCTCCTGCCATTTGTTGAAAGCTTGATTTATTTAATCAATGATTAAAACAAAATGAATGCATATATTAAAAAAATCATCATCATTATCAAATTAATATTTTCATAACAATGTGCTGTAGTTCAATGAAATTCTTTCAATTTTTGACATTTTTAACATTAGTTTCTTATCATTTAAAGTTTCAAATTCTTCATTGTTAAATTCACTACATACTTGAAATTATAAGAGAAATATTGATTATGACTAAACAATTGACCTAATCAAGCTTTCGTCAGCTGGTAAAAAAGAAATTTGAATCATATTCCTTAAATGTGGCTTTGCTTTTTATTTCAGGAGAACAGTTTTACGTAATCAACCAAGTTTTGGATGATAGGCAAAGAGCAATTATGTCTATGGAGGCAGAAATAGATGCTATACATGTAAGTTACATCACTTTTTAAACTCTTTATATATATATATATACACAGTTGAATCTTGTTATCTCGAACTCCACAGGGAAATGCAAAATGTTTGACTTGTCCAGAGTTCAAGATAAACACTGTTAAAAAATGACAAAGGGAAATAACTCGTACTTGCCTATTGGCATTTCTAGAAACAATCTGACAACAACAACTTTGATAAATTGCAATAAAGTGATTTTGAGACCGTTTTTAATACACAATGAGAGTATTCTAAAAACTCTGACAATAAAAACAGCAGGCCCATTGGACTTTACAGTAAAAATTCCAAGGGTCTCAAAGTAAATTTAAAAGGTTCTGGACCTCGGACCCGGGAAATTTTGAACCCCATGACCACAGCTGTATACAACCTCTAGGTTCAAATTTTTTTGCTGAAAGTTGGTGCTTTCCTCCAAGTACTCCAGTTTCCTCAACCATCTCTTAACTGACCAGCTCAATATAAGTGAAATGTTCTTGACTAGGGCATGGAAAAAAAATTACAGGGTGCCCACTTCCTATAAAATCCTATAAATTCCTTTAAAATTGGCAATTCCTATATTTTTCCTATATTTTCTCAAAAAGACCTAAAATTCCTATATATTTCACACTATTCCTATATTAGTTTTTCTAAGAAATCATTAGAATGTCTTGAATTGACATGCACATTGAAAAAAGAATTCCTATAAAAAATAAAGAGGAGAGGCTTGAACAAGGGATGGCTGTTAGGGGTGGAGGAGGCCATTGTAGTTGTCAGTGATGTATACAATCCCAAAATTTCTCTCAGTTTAGCAATTCAATGTTTTGAAAATTCCTATATTTTTCCTATATTTTGGGGGAAAAAAATCCTATATTCCTATATTTTTGACAAAGAAAGTGGATGGGTACCCTGACATTACTCAACTCTAGTCTTATATAAATCATTAGATTATTAATCATTGAATTGACCAAATATCGCAGATAAATTTATGTTTTATATATATATATTTTTTCAGGATGTGCTGAATGAAGAGTCAGCATCTCAGTTTTGAAAAATATGGTTGATACGAGGAAAGACTTTATTGTTTTAAGTCTTTTTCATGTTTGTTGTTATTGTTCTTCGTTATTATTTATATTGTTACTACTATTTGTACCAGCAGTTGTTTTTACCTTTCAATAGCCATTTAAAAGACTTCTCTCTAGAAACATCAGGTCAGTATTTCTTAAAATAAAAAAACAAAAAATTTGTAACATAAATCTGCACCAAGTACCTTTTTTCTGTTTATGAAACTCTGCTTTTATAAAAGCTGAAGAAAAAAAATTACCTGAATTTAGTTATTTTTAAAAAATATTTTTGATTATTACTAATTATTTCAAAAAGAAAATAGTACCTTATAGGAATTTAGGATTTTCATTTTTTGCTTGCTTCATTGTGATCATAGGGATTCAGAAATTTCTTTTAAACAAAGTCAGTTTTTTGTTTTTTGTTTTTGTTTTTTTTTTTAAATTATCTGAAACCAATGCCATATACTGAACTGAGATTTTAGAGGGAAGTTGAACTTGAAAGTTGAACATAATGTATTAGAAGCTACCAGATTTTTTGTCTGTTTTGATAACATTTAGTATCTAAATGATACATATTTTACTGATGTTATAATAAAACGGTATCACCTTTACAAATACCTGCAGAATTTTAATAAATGAATATTTTAGTTTAAAAAAGCTGTTTAATCCAGAAATAAGGCAAGTCTAATATCAGATTAATTTGTTTAATCCAAAATTTTATAGATAGTGCTCATGTGTTTTATTTAAAATCCTCGAATTTTCAATTTCATATTTTAATGTCACATTTTTTAAACAGGAAAGGTTAGGCATTATTTTCTAAGAATGTTAAACAGTAATTTTCATTCTCTTCATGTTTTGGTTTTAAAATTGTTCAAAAAGACATTTGTTATCTGCCTGAGGACTTCCATCTTTAAAAAACAAAATAATTATTTTAAATATTTATTTTTATTGTGATAAAATAATTTTTTTTCAAAACAACTTCCAGAATATTAATGTACCTCAAAATGTAATAAAAATAAATTAAACATACCTAAATTTTACCAGATTTTTGATTTTAGGAATGGTTGTGGAGTATATAAGAATTTCTTTCATCCAATACATCATGTTCACTTTCCATTTATTGTATTTTGATAAAATATTAAATTTTAATAGAATCTATGGTGTTTCTCATCATTTACTCAAAATCAATAATTTAAAAGGTATGGGAAAAAAATTCAAAGCATCTTATCTTTTTTATTTCTTATTTAGTTATTTATTTATTTACTTATTTATTTATTTTATTTATTTATTTATTTTTTTTTTATTTTTTTTATTTATTTTTTTTTTTTTTTGGATATATTATAGCTTTTTCCTTAAGACAATCGTTACTATGCATGTCAGTGGTACCATTGAATATTTCTGTGAAAAGGAAACTGTTGCTACTACAGGGATTTTACATTTTGAAAAACAAAGCAAATAGTGGTTTCAGAGGAGAAGATTTTCAAAGATTTTGCTAAATATTACACCTAATTTGCCTAATTCTTGAAAATTGGGTCAACAAAAAAACTGCCTGAGAACCAGTGACAAATTTGATAAACATCACTGCCTATGAGAACCAGTGACAATTTGATGTACATCACTGCCTGAGAACCAGTGCTAAATTTGATAACCATAACACACTTGAAATGTAAAAACCAATAAAATAAAACAATATAAAAATTATTTTTAATGATTTTTATTTGAATACATGCTGCCATGAAAAAATTAAAAGCAAAATTATTATTACTTGTAAATAAGTTTCACGATCATCAATTTCTCATCAGTAACATTAAAATAACCGATTATTTACAAGCAAAAATAAACAACAAGTTTATAAATTAACACTCCGAGTAGTTTCTATTTTAACTAGAATTTATTATTATTATTATTATTATCAATATTATGCCTAACCACCAATAATCTCCATCTTGAATGTAAAGATTTCATTAAGATTGGATGGAACAATGTGATGGCAAATTATCCTGCTATTTGCGACATGAACAATGTTAATTTCTATGGATTAATCTAAGAATAAGTTTGTATATGACTTAGGTGTGTGAAAGTGTTTAATGGTCTGCCTTGTACTAGCTTTGAAATTTTTTTTTTCAATGAAATGTTTAAACTGGCTTGATTTTGTCATTTATATGTTTTTTCCCCATCGAAATCAACCTTCTAGCAGAGAGAAAAATTATAAGTCCTTAAACATAATTGAAGGTCAACAGTATGAATAAATCTTGTTTAAAAACTTTTATTTTTGTATCTAGAGATGATCTACAGAATCCATCATCAGAAAAATGGACAATGCCTTTAGTTACAACCAAGCATCTTTTTAAATGACGTTTAGAATAATTGTGAAAATGGAGGTCAGTTGTATTTCATTTAGTCCAATGTTTACCATAAATTTTAAAAATTTAATACCAATTTTAAAATTAAAAAATTCAATTTGACTTGCTAGTATAATATTAATTCTAAATTTCAACCGTACTTGAGAGTTCCTAACACCATGACAATGTACGAGTGTATTATGATATTGTACTATACCAACCAATTTAGCGGTGATTAAAATAAAATTGAGAATGAAGATTTAAACAATTTAGCCATAATGAATTCCTTGATTTTCACCATATTTTTTTTAGGATGATTCAATTGGGCAGATTTTTTTTTTCAAAATATAGTAACAGCTGCAGCTAACTAGAAATGATGTAAATGATTTTTTCAACTGAAAGAAGCAGAAGTGATTTTATTTTCCAATTTTATACCCCTCTACCAACCATCAGGTTTTCATGCCACTCAGCTTAATCAGCTCTGTATCAATCACAGGGCTTTCATACTTCTCTATCACTGCTTCTGTGCCATTCTATGAATCATAAGGCTTCTGTGCTGTATCAATCCTCAAGCTTCCGTGCCTCACTGCCTATGATCAAATTTTCATACCTCTCCAAATCATGCTTTCATGGTTCTCTGCCGACCATCAGGCTTCCATGTCTTACTGCAAAAAATCTGGTAATAAGTCTTTAGCAATCAACAGGCTTTCATGCTTCACTGCGAATTATCAAGCCTATATTCCTCACAGTCAACCATCAAGCTTTCATGCCTTACTGCCAATTATCAGTCTTTCATTCCTCACTGCCAATCATTAAGCTTTCATGCCTCAATGCCAATCATCAGGCTTTCTGCCAGTTATCAAGCTTTTATTCCTCAATGCCAATTATCAAGCTTTTATGCCTCACTGCCAATTATCAAGCTTTTATGCCTCAATGCCAATTATCAAGCTCATATTCCTCACAGCCAACCATCAAGATTTCTGACATTCCTCACTGCAAATTATAAAGATTTCAGTCCTTACTGCCAATTATCGGGATTTTATTCCAAGCTGCCAACTATCAGTCTTTCATTCCTCATTGCCAATCATTTAGCTTTCATGCCTCAATGCCAATCATCAGGCTTTCATGCCTTTCTGCCAATTAGCAAGCTTTCATGCCTTTCTGCCAATCATCATGCTTTCACACATTTCTGCCAATTATCAAGCTTTCATGCCTCAATGCAAATCATCATGCTTTTACACCTTTCTGCCAATTATCAGGCTTTCATGCATCAATGCCAATCATCAGGCTTTCTGCCAATTATCAAGCTTTCATGCCTTTCTGCCAATCATCATGCTTATACACCTTTCTGGCAATTATCAAGCTTTCATGCCTCAATGCCAATCATCATGCTTTTACGCCTTTCTGCCAATTATCAGGCTTTTATGCCTCAATGCCAATTGTCATGCTCTCATGCCTTTCTGCCAATTATCAAGCTTTCATGCCTTTCTGCCAATCATCAAGCTTTCACCCCTTTCTGCCAGATATCAAGCTTTCATGCCTCAATGCCAATCTACATGCTTTTACGCCTTTCTGCCAATTATCAGGCTTTCATGCCTCAATGCCAATCATCATGCTTTCACGCCCTTCTGTCCATTATCAAGCTTTCATGCCTTATTGTCAATCACCATGCTTTCATGCCTTTCTGCCAATCATCATGCTTTCATGGTTCTCTGCCAAACATCATTCTTTTACACCTTTCTGCCAATTATCAGGCTTTCATGCCTCAATGCCAATCATCAGGCTTTCTGCCAATTATCAAGCTTACGTGCCTTTCTGTCAATCATCATGCTTTCACACCTTTCTGGCAATTATCAAGCTTTCATGCCTCAATGCAAATCATCATGCTTTTACGCCTTTTTGCCAATTATCAGGCTTTTATGCCTCAATGCCAATTGTCATGCTCTCATGCCTTTCTGCCAATCATCAAGCTTTCACGCCTTTCTGCCAAATATCAAGCTTTCATGCCTCAATGCCAATCTTCATGCTTTTACGCCTTTCTGCCAATTATCAGGCTTTCATGCCTTTCTGCCAATCATCAAGCTTTCGTGCCTTTCTGCCAAATATCAAGCTTTCATGCCTCAATGCCAATCTTCATGCTTTTACGCCTTTCTGCCAATTATCAGGCATTCATGCCTTAATGCCAATCATCATGCTTTCTCGCCTTTCTGCCAATTATCAAGCTTTCATGCCTCAACGCCATTCATCTTGCTTTCATGCCTTTCTGCCAATCATCATGCTTTTATGGTTCTCTGCCAAACATCATTCTTTTATGCCTCCCTGCCAATTATCAGGCTTTCATTCCTCAATGCAAAACATCAAGCTTTCATTCCTCACTGTCAATCATCAGGCCCAGGCTTTCAAGCTTCTGTCGATCAATTGAAGCAATCCTTAAAAACTAGTTGGTATAAATAAGCTAGAGTATAAAAGAAAATGAATATACATGTACTCCTCTTTGAATAAGCTAGAGTATAAAAGAAAATGAATATACATGTACTCCTCTTTTGATAATGATCACGAATTTTTTTCAAATTGTTACCAAACCGGTTTCATTTCTAATTAAGTCTACTTAATAAAGAGAAGCATTTGGGGTTGAAAATCAAGGAATTTGTTGATCATGGCCTTATCAATGCAATTAAATTGACAAATATGAAAAGGCAACTCACTCACAACTATAGAATAAGTATTATTTGATTCAAAACTTGGCATAGTTTTTGCATAAATGTACAGCTAAGGAAAGCTGACCTCCTATAGTGCAAAAAATACACGAAATTCATAAGATCTTTGTAACCACAACAACCTCCTGTTACCATAACAACAAAATAGAGACAAAGTTAACACTATAATCAGGTCTACCAGAGAACATAATATTTATAAACAGAATCAACAATAGAAACTTTGTCATTGTGTTTAAAAAATTTTCATAGAAAATTAAAATTTGTTATTTTCTCAAGCCTTGACAAAACCTGGTAGCATCATTGATTACAAAATAATATTTCCATATAGTAAAAAATGTAGCCAATATCATACAATTACTGTACTGATTCTTAATCAATACAGTATCAAATCATTTGTTAAAAGTTTTGAGAAATGTCTCCAGAGTAGCAATAAGTTGAATCTTACATCTTAAGCAATGATCTTGATTTATTTGATAACAGTTATGTGGATGTAAAGCATCAAATTCTAAGGCCTAAATTAAGAAAATTTTTGTTTGCTGTTTTCTGACCCATGCTATCCACATGTGGGTAGGTAGGTAGGAAAAAAAATTTATTGTATTATTGAAAACTCAATCTATTACACTTTTGAAAAAGTATAAATTGGTTTCCTATGTCTCTTTTAAAGCTGCATTAAGTTTTTCAAGAAAAAAATTAAAACTGCACTGATCTAATTAATGATGTTCCTTATCAACAATGTTACATTTGGTTCAATGATAATTATTTAAAGCTTGAATAAATACAGAAACAACGATTTCCCAGCAAGATGTAGCATGTAGGATCTAATATTAGAACACAACTTACAAAACGGTGAAATACGATAAATTAAAAAACGAGCTTCATTGAATTTGTCATTTGTGGCTTAGTAAGGGATACATAATACCATTGCTAATACATCTGGATATTATGATGGACAATTAATACAATTTGTCAGGTTTCACTTTTGATTTACTGGAGTTTCCGTACATCCGTGCACATGCTCTCAGCTCATATAAACAATGACCAACCGGTTAAAGAATTCCGTTTATTTACAGCTAAAAGGAAGAAATTTTAGAAAATGAATCTCATGGATCATGATTAGAGGTTACCTTTTTTTGTAAAACTATATTTTTAGAAAACCAAAAAAAATTCAGAGAATTGAAAAACTTAATGCAGCTTTAACACACATTTTACATTTTTTTGCTGATTAAAGTCTACTTTGTTCCCATGGAGAAACAGAGTGGAATTTCCTTACTGCGGTATAAACCTGCTCACAGGTCGTCTCACTTGCCAGGGTTATCGCCCTTTTTTTATTTTAGACCTAACTCTTATTCACATTCATTGAAGCTTTGAAAACGAGATTAAAGGTGCAATAGGAGATAAAATCTACATGTAATCACAAGAAAGAATTGTAATCAAATACGACATAATTAAACATTGAGATCATAAAAGGCAGCATTTTTAATCAACAATATTTTTTATTCCTTATTGATCAACAGATCTACAACACTCATGAATCAACCAAATGTCATAAAACAGATCAAAACAAAAACAAACAAACAAACAAACAAAAAACAACAAACAAACAAACAAAACCTAAAAATTACACTTGAAGAAGAAATTAAGAAGGCAAAGAAAAAAACAGTGAGGTAATCATAAGACTAGTGAAGAAAAACAGCAGACGAAAAAATAGATAACTAGAATAATGGAAGAGCCATTGCTGCTACTTCAAACTCCCTACCTAACAAACACCACTTTCTAGTGGATAACTAAAAATAGATAACTAGAATAATGGAAGAGCCATTGCTGCTACTTCAAACTCCCTACCAAACAAACACCACTTTTGAGTGGAAAAGTAGAACTGGCTTTAATCTCAAATTGTACATTAAAATGCTGTTGAGAATGATCTCCCTTGTGCAAAGATATTTCATAATTTTTTTTGTTGAAAAATAAGAATGGAACCTATCATTTATCATATAACTAAGTGTTCAATATAGAAGGGGCCCTCTGCACCATTGGCTAAAAAATCAAAATTTTGCCCCACAAAAATACTGTCTTTGAGGCAAACCCCAGCTTAATCCTTTTAATCTTAAGAGAGTTCAGAGAAATACAGTTCTTTCTTTTTTTTAACCTGACTTATTTAGGTTAAAAATGCCAATTAAATAAAGAGGTGAAGATTTTTGAAAACCAAAGTTAAAAAAAAAAAAAAAAAAAAAAAAAAAAAAAAAAAAAAAAAAAAAAAAAAAAACAGAAAGAAAGAAATCAAGTTCAATAGCTTTCCAATCCAATTTTTTTTAAAAATGTCTACCTAACTGTAATTCACTAGGCCTGGACCAGGTGAATTCCCACCATTGACATTGCATTTTTGCATGTATAACAATACAATATTTCTATAAGAAAAAAAGGCAAGGCAGAATTAAAAAACCTGTTGTTAAGAACTCCTGTGCCAATTTACACAATATGGCCTTTTTATTATTTTTATCTCCACAGTAAATTTTTTACTAAATTAACTTTAAAAACAAATCATATAAAGGTAAAATTGTCTAATGACAATCTGATAAAAATTTAAACTTAACAAGGACTGGAACTCCATTTTCTATAACTGGAACTTTATTTTCTAGGACTAGGACTGGAACTCCATTTTCTATAACTGGAACTTTATTTTCTAGGACTATGACAGGAACTCCATTTTCTATAACTGGAACTTTATTTTCTAGGACTATGACAGGAACTCCATTTTCTATAACTGGAACTTTATTTTCTAGGACTTTGACAGGAACTCCATTTTCTATAACTGGAACTTTATTTTCTAGGACTATGACAGGAACTCCATTTTCTATAACTGGAACTTTATTTTCTAGTTTATTTTCTAGGACTATGACAGGAACTCCATTTTCTATAACTGGAACTTTATTTTCTAGGACTATGACAGGAACTCCATTTTCTATAACTGGAACTTTATTTTCTAGGACTTTGACAGGAACTCCATTTTCTATAACTGGAACTTTATTTTCTAGGACTATGACAGGAACTCCATTTTCTATAACTGGAACTTTATTTTCTAGGACTATGACTGGAACTCCATTTTCTATAACTGGAACTTTATTTTCTAGGACTATGACAGGAACTCCATTTTCTATAACTGGAACTTTATTTTCTAGGACTATGACAGGTACTCCATTTTCTAAGACTGGAACTCCATTTTCTATAACTGGAACTTTATTTTCTAGGACTATGACAGGAACTCCATTTTCTAAGACTGGAACTCCATTTTCTATAACTGGAACTTGATTTTTTAGGACTATGACTGGAACTCCATTTTCTATACTGTAACTTTATTTTCTATAACTGGAACTTTATTTTCTAGGTCTAAGACTGGAACTCCATTTTCTATAACTGGAACTTTATTTTCTAGGTCTATGACTGGAACTCCATTTTTTAATAACTGGAACTTTATTTTCTAGGACTTTGACTGGAACTTCATTTTTTTAGACTAGGACTAGAACTCCATTTTCTAGAATAAGACTCCATTTAGTACAACTGAGACTCCATCTTCTAGAACTGGGTCTCCATTTTGTTGAACTGAAATTCCATATTCTATAATTAGACTTCATTTTGTAGGACTGAAACTCCATCTTCTTGAACTGGTTCTCCATTTTGTAGGACTGAAACTCCATCTTCTAGATTTAGACTCCATTTTGTAGGACCTAAGCTCCATCTTCTTGAACTGGTTCTCCATTTTGTAGGACCGAAACTCCATCTTCTAGAATTATACTCCATTTCGTAGGACTGAAACTCCATCTTCTTGAACTGGAACTCCATTTTGTGGGACTGAAACTTCACCTTTAGAACTGGTTCTCCATTTTGTAGGACTGAAACTCCATCTTCTTGAACTGGTCTTCATTTTGTAGGACTGAAATCCATCCTCTTGAACTGGTTCTCCATTTTGTAGGACTGAAACTCCATCTTCTAGAACTGGAACTCTATTTTGTACAACTGGTTCTTCATTGTGTTCAACTGAAACTCCATTTTGTACAACTGGTTCTCCATTGTGTTCAACTGAAACTCCATCTTCTAGAACTTGTTCTCCATTTTGTAGTACTAAACCCCTTCTATAACTGGAAATTTATTTTCTAGAACTAAAACTCCATTTTAACAAAATAATTCAAGCAATAAATATGTATAATTAGAAGTCATATAATACAGTTTTTACATGATGGATAAATCGTAATTTTTGTATTTATGCTATTTTTAGTAAAAAATATTACAGCAGGTTAGCTACAATTGTCAATGTACAATCAAACCAGTCCATTAAGATCACCTGCAAAATTCTTTTTTAAAAAAACAGGATTCTGGGACAAACAAAAACTTTCTCACACTACAGAACAATCCCAATACCGATTTCAAACCCAAGTGGTGAGAGGCATTCTGACCCCAGTTTTACAATCATTCACTCAATAAAATGTACACTCATAATCAAATCAGGGAATATTTTAATGTCAATTTTTAAGACATTAAACAGTTGAAACAAGTAAATTTTTCAGCAAAACTTTTTCATTTACAAACAGAACTGGCTAAATTTATCTTCTAACAGGCACCAAACACCACTCAACCATTTGGCAATTCTCTCCACCTAACACTTCGGTTAAGCCCTCAACATTTTGGGTATAAAAATGTAGTATTTAACTGCATCAAAGCTTGGTCGGACTTCCAACATATCATGACTACTTTTGTATATAATGCCTGTAGGATTGAAAAATTAAACTGAAGTTGGCGAGCTTGAGATAGTTTTGATAAATTAAACTGAAGTTGGCAATCTTAAGCTAGTTTTGATAAATTAAACTGAAGTTGGCAATCATGAGCTAATTTTGATAATTAAACTGAAGTTGGCAATCATGAGCTAGTTTTGATAAATTAAATTGAAGTTGGCAATCATGAGCTAATTTTGATAATTAAACTGAAGTTGGCAATCATGAGCTAGTTTTGATAAATTAAATTGAAGTTGGCAATCATGAGCTAATTTTGATAATTAAACTGAAGTTGGCAATCATGAGCTAGTTTTGATAAATTAAATTGAAGTTGGCAATCATGAGCTAATTTTGATAATTAAACTGAAGTTGGCAATCATAAGCTAGTTTTGATAAAGTAAACTGAAGATGGCAATCCTGAGCTAGTTTTGATAAATTAAATTGAAGCTGGCAATCCTGAGCAAAATTTGATAAATTAAACTGAAGTTGGCAATCATGAGCTAGTTTTGATAAAGTAAATTGAAGTTGGCAATCCTGAGCTAATTTTGATAAATTAAACTGAAGTTTGCAATCTTGAGCTTATTTTGATAAAGTAAACTGAAGATGGCAATCCTGAGCTAGTTTTGATAAATTAAACTGGAGATGGCAATTGTGAGCTAGTTTTGTCAAGTGTTTGACAAAGTTCCTTGTAACATTTAGATATTTAAATAACTGCCATACAGTTTCAACACAGTAAATTAATATATTTTTTCAATATACTTTTCCATTTCTATGCCCCGATTGTAAATTTTTCATAAAAAAATTTTCTTGTGTAGAGAAGACCTTAATAACAGGTTTGATATCTGTATTGACAATGACTTAGAATCTGGATAAAAAAAATAAGCTTTAATGTAAAGCCTAATTTAAAAATTCATTCCTGCATTGGACATGCCTTATTGTCCATAACACATTTCTTTACGAGTTTTTCTCGATTCCTGGACCTCCAAATAGAAACAGTGTAATCGTCACTAACTGTCACTAGCATTTCTGAGTCCTTTGGGTTAAATGCCACAGAATTCACTACATCCTGGTGTGGAAATTTGTTTAAGCAAACTCCATAGTGTCTATCCCAAACATATCCATGTTTGTCTTCTGCACCACTGAAAAAAAAAAAAAAACAACAGAAAATATTTTCATCAGTGTTGAGAGCTATAGAGGTGATTTTTTCCTAAAACTGTATTCCAAGAAATTGTCTACAGGGTCCAAATCTAACATTTTTTATACTCCCTGTCCCTGATATTGTCTACATGGCCTAAATGTAACATTTAAAATACCCTGTCCCTGACATTGTACACAGGGGCCAAATCTTACATTTTAAACACCACCTGTCCCTGACATTGTCTACAAGGCCCAATCCTAACATTTCATATACACTCTGTTCCTGATATTGTCTACTGGCCTAAATCTATTATTTTAAATAACCCCTGTCCCAAACATTGTTTCCTAAGCCAAAATCTAACATTTTAAATTCCCCCGTCTCGGACATTGTCTACGGGGCCCAAATCTAACATTTTAAATACCCCCTGTCCTTAACATTGTCTACAGGTCCCAAATCTAACATTTTAAATACCACTTGTCCCTGACATTGTCTACAGGGCCCAAATCTAACATTTTAAATTCCCCCATCTCGGACATTGTCTACAGGGCCCAAATCTAACATTTTAAATACCCCCTGTCCTTAACATTGTCTACAGGTCCCAAATCTAACATTTTAAATACCACTTGTCCCTGACATTGTCTACAGGAGCCAAATCTAACATTTTTAATACCCCCTGTCCAAGACGTTGTCTACAGGAGCCATTTCTAACATTTGACCTCATGACCTTCACTTACACATCTTAATTTATTTTGATATACAAAAGTTCTAAGTTTGATCATAATCCATCTATAAATGTGAAAGTAATGGAGGCATAACAATAGGTGATGGAAAAACAGGTGTCAGGACAGACAGACACATTTGAGGACACACCTATATTCCCTGCTAAATTTTGTTTACATTGGCTTAAAATACTGTCAAACCTGCCTTAAAGGCCACTCTCTAAAAGGGCCGCCTGCTCATAAAGGCCAAAAAAATTCTTACCCAGTTGCTCTTTTTCATATTATTTAACTTGTATATAAAGACCACCTGTCTATAAAGGCCACTTTAACTGATTCCCATGGGTGGCCTTTATAAACACGTTTGACTGTACAAGCTAATACTTGAAAGTCAACAGGCCCCAGTTTCACAATCATTCCTTAACTAAGATTTTTCCTTAACTTAAAATTTGCAGATTTTTTTAACATCTCTGATTTAATTACAAATAATTATTTTTGATAAAACTAAAACAAAAATTAAAAATTAAAATTAAAATACTGAGCGATAGGGGGATATTGTATATAAAACTAGAGGCCTTTATCACTATAAACACTGCTTACAACTGATAAAGGTGAGGGATGGAGGGCAGATTGTATTTATACCTAGAAGCCTGAAATACTCTAAGTAGAAGAGGAAGGAAGGTAACTTGTTTGATGACTGATAGGGGATATTGTATATCTAGAAGCCTTAATCACTTTAAACAATGCTTACAACTCAGAAAGGTGAGGAATGGAGGGCAGACTGTATTTATACCTAGAAGCTTTAGTAACTATAAACAATGCTAACAATGAAGAATGCTTATGGAGCTAAGCGACTGTATCAGGGGTCCGGAAACGGTCATATTTGCCGGACATGTCCAACAAAAAATATTTTTGCCCGATGTGAAAAATCACTTGTTGGACATTTTTAGTTAATAATAGAATTCTGTTAATCGGACATATAAATAAATACGTTTGTTGGTCATTATTTTACCAGAGTATATTCTGATATTGTTTGCTATCATCTGTCAACCGATTTCAATAAATACTACAGATCTAATAGTTAGGCTTTTGTTTATTAATCAGTTAGAATCCATGGTCTCAATCTGTTCCTTTTGTTTCATCGTCCAAACCCTCATTAATTTTGTTGTTCAGTTGTTTATTAAGTAATCACATGGCTTGACAGACGGAAGCCATAAACAGCTGATTACGAGGGTTGATCCTTGAAGGTCATCGTCATTGGACTATCATTAAAGAGGTTCCACGCAGGATAAATTTAATCCCTCATTCATATATATATAGTTACGTAGTTAAATAAGACTATGACACGCATCGTATGGTCTTTGCAAACTGTTTAGTTATAAATAAATAATTTTAAAAAGTCTAAATACAATCAAAGAGGTCTTGAAATGATGTTCAGTAAAGTTGGTGTAACTTCAGAAAAACGAAAATGCACTATTGTCAATAAACAAAGATGACCATCAAACCTTGTGTCGTCAACACCCACAGCACAAAAATGGACACTAAGTGGACACACATGAGCCTGACCACATGTACCTAAATAAGCTCTTTGTAGAAGTTAAACCCTTTTTAAAATCTGTTTGATATTAAAAATTAACATTGTCAATTACAACAGCATCGGTGGAACGGTTGCTTTGAAAAAATGTCTGACACCCCAGTCAAAGTTTTCCGGAGTCCTGGACTGTATGTACATGCCTAGCAACTTAAACCATTCTTGACATTGCTAACCAACTTGAACCATTCTTGACATTGCTAACCAACTTGAACCATTCTTGACACTGCTAGCCAACTTTAACCATTCTTGACATTGCTAACCAACTTGAACCATTCTTGACATTGCTAACCAACTTGAACCATTCTTGACACTGCTAGCCAACTTTAACCATTCTTGACATTGCTAACCAACTTGAACCATTCTTGACATTGCTAACCAACTTGAACCATTCTTGACACTGGTTTTCAGGAGTTTGAAAAAACGGATTCGAATCCGGTTCGTTCCAGTCCGTTACCAGGTCAGAATTTAGTCAGTTACCGGATATGGCTATTATAATGTATTCATGTGTGTGGATTCGATCGTGTTTGTTAACACTTACATCGTGTAAAGTGATATTTTAAATGTTATTTATATTTTATTTTTATATTAAACAAATTGAACAATAAAACAATGTGCATACATTGTCATCGTAGTTGTAATACGTAGTTCTTATCGTCTACCAAGATCGGGCCCTGCTAACAGTACTAAAGTTTGTGTTATTTTATTTTATTTTTCTCGCCCGAGAAGAAGAGGTCATATCAATCATTCAGATTTAAAAAAAAAAACAAGAAAAAGCTGTATTGTTTTGCCTTGCATCTAAAAACATCACGCAGCTTTTCGGCATCCGACTTCTGTTTTTTTTAAATATAAACAACGAAAATTTTAATAAAACGTTTTAAACACGTTTGTTTATTTTAAAATTACATACGATACAGATACATAATAATAATAATTATAATTAATAAGTTAATGTATTTAGTAAACATTGACCGTAGGTAAACAGGTGTTATACATAGCCCGCGGTAATATGAGTTCTCATCACGTGCAGCCATTTGTGACCATTCAAACATTATTTGTTCCACAGGTAATGTCGGTATTCGGAAGTTTATTTACTGTTAAAGAAACCGATTTGGGCTGACAAATTATGTCGGTGTTCGGAATACGGAGGTGTCGGTTTTTGGAAGTTTTTATTACATCATTTATATAAGAATAAATCCGTCCCGGGCAGACAATGTCGGTTTATGGAGGTTGTCGGTATTTAGAGGTGTCGGTTTTCGGAAGTTACACTGTACACACCTAGCAACTTTAACCATTTTAGGAATTGCTAACAACAGAGAAAGGTGTGTGTGTGGGGGGGTGTTCAGGAAATTGTATACAACTTTAACCATTCTAAGAATTGCTAACAACAGAAAAAAAGGTGTAGGAGGTAGGGGTTTTAAATCATATTTGACCTCTTCAATCACTCTGGACAATGCTAACAAGCTTGAAATTTGGTGAAGAGAAAAGGAGAAGAGAGGGGAATTCTACAAACCTTGCTACATATTCTTCACAGACATCCAGAAAAATAAAGAAGCACTCATCATTTGGTGTATAAGCTTTATGAGCTCGATGCATAGTTCCCACTTCCTTCATTTTGGACAAATCGATTACATGGATGTCAATCTCCTGTGCTATGGGTGGTGGGTATAATGCATTCTCTATTACATAATCTTTAGGCCAAGGTCTACTGTTAACATAGAGATACCTAACAAAACAAAAACAAAAACAAAAATAAATAAATAGATAAAAAAATTATTATATGAAATATTTTATTTCAACATTTTTAAAGTATTAAAACATATATTTTATTCTCTGTTAAGTATTAAGTCACCATGCACTGCTTCATTTACAACAATATATCCTACCTCTCACTGATATTTGGGTCCTTCAGATGAGACCCTAAAAACCAATGCCCCATGTCACGACAGGCATGGCACTGTTAAAGAACCCTCCTTGCACATTGCCCTAGACACTCTGCAAAGGTTATAAATTTCTGTCACTTCACCTTTATCTGGTGACGCCTCAATTTAAGTGAAATATTCTTGACCTGGGACATAAAACCCCATTAAATCAATCATATGTCCATTAAATCAATCAATCAATCAATCTCACTAGTTTCTGTCAATATGAATTGGCAATTCTGGTCATGTGGTAAATCTTATACGTGTATAGACCATATCAGATTCCATATCTAGTCAGTATGAGAGTTATTTCCCTTGACTTACTGCTTAATAGTAAACATGTCATGTTTATCACAAACACTTACGACAAATAAGGAAACAAGTAATGATGTGTCGATATGAAGCAAAATATTTTAGTACTTGGAAAAAGAGTATAGGTACTTTGTTTGACAGAAGTAGATAGTAAGTGTGTAAGGCATCTTATTAATCTTGTTCTGGATTAAATTAAAAAAAACAAAACACGTAGTATAGGATTGGGTTGTTTGACATACGAAAAATGTAAAAAATTTCTCATTCCAAAACTTCTCCAGTTAATGAACAGAGTATATTATGTCACTATAAATACATGTGATCATCTATTGACATTGGTTCTTCAGAATGATCAGTAGGAAATAATTTTTACAGGATGAGTAGGTGACCTAATATGGTTTATATAGAGTATCACCAGATATAAGAACACATGATGCAGTGACATGATGTCATAGTATTTCTCTGGCATATTTCAAGACATACAAATATATGATGTATTATCATGAGGTCATAGAATCTTTCTTTCATAAGGCACAAGAACACATGATGCAGTGACATGATGTCATAGTATTTCTCTGGCATATTTCAAGACATATGAACATATGATGTATTATCATGAGGTCATAGAATCTTTCTTTCATAAGGCACAAGAATACATGATGCAGTGACATGATGTCATAGTACTAGTATCTTTGTATCAAATATAAACAGGTATTATAACACATGCTGTAGTAAGAAGGTGTCATGGTATCTCTGTTATATTTCATAGGCTCAAGAACACATGATGCAGTGACATGATGTTGCAGTATCTCTGTCATATTTCAAAAGGCACAAGAACACATGATGCAGTGACATGATGTTGCAGTATTTCTGCCATATTTCAAAAGGCACAAGAACACATGATGCAGTGACATGATGTCACAGTATCTCTGTCATATTTCAAAAGGCTCAAGAACATATGATGCAGTGACATGATGTCACAGTATCTCTGTCATATTTCAAAAGGAACAAGAACACATGATGCAGTGATATGATATCACTTTGTATCAAATATAACCAAGTTCAATAACACATGCAACATGAGGTCATAGTATTTCTGTCATATTTCACCATATATAAGAACACATGATGTATCAACATAAGGTCATAGAATCCCTATATATTATAAAAGGCACAATTAAGAACACATGATGCAGTGGCCTGATGTCAAAGAATCTGTATCAAATATAAACATGTATAATAAATAACACATGCTGTAGCAACATGATGTCATAGTATTTTTCTGTCAAATTTTAAAAGGTACAAGGACATATGATGCTGTGACATGATGTCATAACATCTCTATAATATTTCACCAGATATAACAACACATGATGTAGTGTCATGGTGTCATAGCATCTGTCATATTTCCTCAGATATTAGAACACATGATGTAGTGACATGATGTCATAACATCTCTTTCTTATTTCACCAGATATAAGAACACATAATGTAGTGGCATGATGCCATAACATCTATGTTATATTTCACCAGATATAAGAACACATGATGTTATAGTATCTTTGTATAAAAAATAACCATGATTAAAACACATGCTGTAGTGACATGATGTCATACTGTAGAATCATTAATATTAGTTGTGTTGAAATTTCGTGGTTTTGCCTTTTTAAAAAATTCTTTTGGAAGAAGTTTTCAGAGAATATAATTTCGTGAAAATAAATCCCATTATGGCAATGGTAATTAAAAATGTTCGATGACATTTAATTTTGTGGTCTTCAGTAACCCACAATAATAACTAAATTTAATCCCCTACTAATACTTTGTGATTTTACAGTAGTATCTCTCTGTCATATATTTTTCAAGTGTAACACATGATACAGTGACATGATGTCATAGTTTCTCTCTGTTGTATGTCACCAGACACAATGTCATGATGTCTATGTTTTCATAGCATCTCTCTGTTCTATTTCACCAGGCTTATGAACATAAAATGTAGTGAAATGAGGTCATAATATCTGTCATTTACCCTACCACTGAGCTTATCTAAACCATCGACCTAGTATCACTTTGTACATAGCCACATGCACAAAAATACTGGACTGACTTTGGGTAAGAATTACCTCCCCTGTTGCTAAGTTAAAAGACAACAAAAACAGCAAGTATAAATAAAATCTTTTCTCTGTGAAACGTTCTACAGATTAAAAGATCATTAAATTTTGTCAGATGAGATAATAAAAAAGATGAAAAGACTGCTGGACTGCTGCAACTTATTTTTAAGAAAAAAAGAAAATGGATAAAAATTGAGGTTTTGAAACATCACTGCAATATTTTTTTCCTTTTTTAAAAAGCTATCAGTTGACTGACACCTCAACTTGTATGTTATCTACTGACCCTGTACCATTCTGTACTAAAATACTTACAAAGCCAGGGTATTCTACTCTTTTTATTGCAAGTGACAACAGTAATTAAACCAGTGAATTGATTATAATGAGATAAATATTTAATGCACTATGATCATGTATGAATAATTTGCATCTTGCATAGGTATTTTTTTTTAATGTTGTAAAAAATTAGCTGGAAACTTTCAATTGTACCTAGAATAGACAATGGAATACATGTATGTTATTTAACCTTGAGAAACATGCGGTTAAGTTTTTAAGGTCATAGTCATCATTCAAAGGCTGTGTGTTAAAACAAAACCATGATGTTTGTCACCGAGTAAAAAAAAATTACTTGAATTACTCACTAAAAAAAAATAATAAAATAATGTAAGCTTGATATGCTGTTGCATCACATTTTTGAGGATTCGTCATTACATGCCGTGAAAATTAAGATGGGGCACTGGCCTGATGTACCCATAATATTTATCTGGCTCTGGACAGATTCTAGCTTACCTTTGATCTGGGGACAAAGATAATCCAATGATGTGTCCATGCATATCAATGATATGATCAATACTGTCATATGTCTCTTGTCCCAGACCTTGCAGGTTATCCTCAACAGTCGGCAGGAGTCTAATTTTTGTCTCCGAACCGTGGATTTTCTCTAATGCTTCAATTTTTTTAATACCGATCTGATGAGGAGTATAGGTCAAAGAACCCATTGTAAATATTAACAATTTGTCCAGATATTTGTTTGATTTAGATGAGCAATTAGATGTCGCTGTGTTTGAGTCAGGAAACACTGGCGCATTATCGACTATCCCGTAATTACCGTCATCATCTGTCCTGTACTCCGGACTTAACGGATTCAGTGCATGCACATTACAATGATTGTCTTGACAAGAGTAAAATCCGGACTGAATAGGAGAGCCGTATATTGCACCATCTAAATACATCCCTGAATGACAAGCATCCTCGTCGCAGTACGCACTGTCAAAGTCTTTGTCAGAATGATTTTTATTTTCCATCTTTTCAACTTTTTGCACCTTAGAGTTACCATAATCATGTTTTGCAGTTATGCTTTTCTTTAACTTTATCTCGGGGGTTTTACTAACATCTGTAGACTGTCCAGCAGTCATTGATGTGCAAACATCCATCATTGAGTCTACACTTCCTGAACACATTGTCTCACTGGGTGCGGCTGCATATGGAAGAATCCCACTCTCTGCATCTCTGTAGTCCTGATTGTATTTGATTGTTCCATTTAGTCTCTCCTGTTGTTCATCACCATCGTCTAGTTCCAAAAATTTAGTACGAAAAGCACCGTCTTCATAAACTTGCATACTTTGTAATTTTTTCTGTGGTTGTTCCTCTTTCCCTCCAACTTTTGCTTTAGCAGCAATACTGTTTTGAGATTTTACATTTTCCATGCTTGTTGCATTAGTTTTTTGGCAAGTCTGTGAATTTGAATTTTGTTGTCTAAAACATGAACATATTGCTTTTTTACATTTTTTGTCCTCTGTTGGGGTTCCCGCACAAGAACTTGCATCAGGATCTTCCACACAATCAGCCACCATAATAGTTCGTAAAGAACTCGCATTTTGATTTTGAAACCTATACAATCGCATCACGACAGACTCTCGCTCTGATTCTGTATCTTGGTGTGCCTATAAAGTAACAAATAAAAGAAATAATCATTTATTCACAAGAGTTCCACAGAATTAAAGGTCTCACCTAGTTAATTTTTGATCAAGTAGAAAATAAATTTTTAAGATTCCCTTTTTCCTGTAAAAATGCAACTTTTTACCTCAAAAATAGTTGAAACATCAGTTTACATACTCATGTAATCATAATTAAACTGCATGATGAAACCGTGTTGCAAATTTCATTGAAATAACAGTATCAGTTTAAGAGATATGGACTTTAACATAAACTTACACATTTTGACATGCCGCCACCTATGATGACACCGAAAAAGTAACACCCAAGTATTGACTTATGGCAATGCCAGGCTAAACAAAAATGATTTTTGAAATCAAATGATTATGTTGGTTGAATGGTTGGTATAGTGCTGATTAACCTCACATCAGCAAATTTTAGTTATTCATGATGTGACTGAGATTTTTAATCTTAAAATATGTGTGAGATATGCAGGTGTCGTAATGGTCTATTTTGTACTAGTAGACACTCAGGTAGACTGTTTGAAAATGTGCCATCTCACTACGTGAGTATTTGGTTAACAACCATAAGACTTCCCTAGCAACATTATCTTGACAATAGATGAACTAGTTGATATGATGTCCCTCTCTTGCCAAGTGTCAGATTAGAAAGCAGTATCATACAATTCAAAGTCTTATGTATGACCCAACCAGGGTTTGAACCACAAACTTCCTGCTTTTGTGGCAGATGCTCTATCACTGAGCCAACAAGGTAGTCCAAATGATTATGGGTTTTTCAAGCATTTTCTCCATGTCATGTTCAAGGGGCAAAATTAAAGCCCTAACAACGAAAACAGTTATTTTTATCTTGATGACAGAGTAATCCATAGCACTAGCATATTGATCTCAGTGATCATAACATTTGCCAGTCTAGGTTCAAATCCGAGGAAGGGCTTTCAGTTAATGAAAGCTTGTACTTTTCAGCTTTTTCTGTTTTTTTCTCCATTATCCAAGTAATAGCTACCCAGAGTGGAGTGAAGTGGAGTGGCATAATGGTGTTTTAGGCCCTAGTCAAGAATCTTTCACTCATTTGGAGGGTCAGTTCTGGGATGGTAAAGGAAACTGGTGTGCCCGATGAAAAACCATCGACCTTCAAGAAGCAAACTGACAAACTTTCTCACACTAGGATCTGTCCCGTGTGAGATTTGAACCCATGCGGTTAGAAGAACTGTGATCTGTAAGCCCATGCTTACACCACTTGGCTTCCAAGGCCCCGGCTTCTTGGATATAAGTTACAAGATATCAGACAATGATTAAATAATGCTGAATTTTTTTTTAAATTTTTATATAAAATGTTGTTTTAATAAATCTTTTTTCAATAAGTTGGATCTGAAATCAAGATCTCAAGTTATAAAGTCTTAATTTTTATGTAAACTTGACCAGAATACGATTTTTTTTAAATGTTATCGATTTCGATTTTTAACGCACTTTTTTTTCTCCAAAATTGCGAACAAGGTTAAGATGACCCTTCCTTTAACATTATGTACAACTTACTTTGTTTAGCCACAATGCTGAACATGACTGCATCTGACCAGTCCAGTAAAGTTGACCAGAGATCAAATAGCCATCATTATACCAGGTACCAAACACATCATATGGTTTGTTAATTACTCTACATTGTAACTGAAACTCCCCTACAAAATAAATGTGCATATTTATCTGAATATCCATGTGGTAACTGTTGTGATTTTTTTTGTAATATTTCAGGTTTTGTAATTTTTTCTGATATTTCATGTGATAAGTTTTGTGATGCACAGTGTATCAAAACAAAGGAAGGCTGAGTGAACACACCATTAAGACAGAAATGAATGCTGCTTTTTTTTCAATATATATATTTCAAATAGTACATTTGCTGAGTGACAACAAACAGTGTACATTTTTTCAATATTAAACAGGGTATTATGTACTGATGCTGAGTGTACAAAATTTAAGAGAGGCTAAATAAACTCCCATATACAATGGAAGTAAATGTTAATTTCTGATAGTGTGGTATTTTCTGCCCAGTGTACCAAAGTTGAGAAAGGATGAATGAACTCCCCTACAAATCAAAAGTGAAATTTTTTTTCTAGATGAAATATTATTCGCGGATTTTTTATATGTCTAATTATTATGTCAACTTGCCATCTAGCGTAAACCTTATCACCCATTCTACACATTCGGTGAGTATTCATGTCACTACATCCGAGGTTTTTTTTGTGAGGTAATGGAAAATGTCGCACAATGTTCCGATTGAAAAAATATAAGTTCATTGAAAGCATAAAGAAAGTACATGTACTTTACAGGTAAGAAGAGTGTAATTTCCCAAAACCGAAATTCTTCAGTGCTTAATTACCTTGTACTGTAAAGACAGCGATTTCGCCAGAAGTACTGTTTGACCCAAAATGTACTCCAGATACTAGCAGTAATGTATCACTTTTGTTAAACTGAGAAAACTGAGTGTATTTCCAGGTCAGTTTCTTCATATCTTCTTTGTATTTCAGTAAGCATGGATAACCAGCATCCCAAACCTATAACAGAAATTGATTTTAAATGAGCATGGACAACCATAACAACCTGTAACAGAAATTAATTTTAAATGAGCATGGATAGAGCTGAGTTGAGTAATGGTGTATAACTTCCCAGTCAAGAATATATTTCACTTATATTGAGACATTGCCAGCTATAGGCGAAAATGCAGAAATTTTGCTTGTGCATTGCTCTGTTGGCATGATACAGCAGGATTTTTTTATCATGCAATGCCTACTGTGACACAGGACCTTGTTTATTTTTCCTATTCAAAAGAACCGTGACTTTCATTTCGTAATGCCAAATGCTTGGGGAAAGAACAGTCACTACCCACTTTCAAGTCTTGAGTCAGACCCGCTTGGGGTTTGAATCCACAACCCCCCATATTTGAAATATTTGAAACCAAATGAACCTTTGAAAACATTGCAAAAAATCTATGCCTGATCCAATAGAGTTATAGAGATAAATGACAATACGCCTATTAAATCAAGTCCATCGTTTACATATTTGTATTCAAATTTATGATTAAATTTATAATTCTATTGTGAGGCACTCAAAAAAATCTTAAAATATTCCATGTGTGCTGTATTTAATTTACAAATTTATACTAACAAAGCAATCTAGACACATCACCTTGTACTTGTAAATGATGTCTATATACCCTCCTTTCATCCCCAAACCCCCCCCCCTCCCATCCCACAAAAACATCAATGCAAGAGTAATTATGTAATGGAAAATATCTGTGAGAAACTATACTTTTTACATTTTTATCTACTAGTATTAATTTTATTTATTTATTTATTTATTTATTTATTTATTTATTTATTTATTTATTTATTATTTTGTTTGTTCTTTTTTTTAAACTTGATCTTTACCCGTATGAATCCATCTTTTGAGCTTGTAGCAAACATGGTACCATTGTGTGCAAAACAAACATGAAGTACTTGATCATGATGTTGTTTTAATACTTCACTCTTCATTGCTGGTGTATGATAAAATAGTCTTTTGTATTCCTGCAACCATGACAACTTCCCTTGTGCCATGGGGATTTTCCTATCAATCTGCCAATGGCGATAAAATAATTCTTTCCATAAGAGTTCATCTTTAGCAACTCTTAGCCAAGATCTAGAAAACAAACAAGAAATATTTTATATCAAATAACCATGAAAATTGGATCACTGGGATGGAGTAAGAAAGTTACTCCCCTTTGTTCAGGTGGCATTGTTCATTGTTGTAGTTTGATAAAAAATAGCCCAATGTAAATTCTGAAGATATATTGACTTGTTTACAAGTAAAAATATTAAGGAGGTCAGGAAGTACTCAGTAATCATTTTAAATATGTTTTTTAAGCCAGGAAAATTTATGACAACCTATGGAGATTGATCAAATCAACAATATTTTGTGCAATTTTTTTTTTTTTTTTTTTTTTTTTTTTTTTGGCGATTCTTTTCAGTTGAAAATTCATTATGTTGAACAAAAATAGTTGATTTGAAAATCGATTCTTGATTAGATGGGAAAACAAAGACATGTGATATACTAAATCAATAATGAACCTTTCCCTTGGGGACAGTTCAGACATTTTACGGGAACAGTTCCCTCAGGAAAGGTCCATTATAGAATATTATCAGCTTCTCTCAGGTAAGATAAAAATTAACATTCTTTCAAGGGAGACAATTCCACAAGAGTGCATGCTACTTACCTGCAGACAGATGAACACCTTAGAACTGACGATGCTGGTAAAAACGAGAAAACATAGAGTATGATGTCATCTGGTAAAAACTGCCAGCTTGGTAAGCTGTCTACTTCTTGAAATGTCATAGTTTCCGATTTTACTTTACTGGCAAACTGGAATACAAAATTTAATACCTTATTTTCAACCAATTGTTTCAGTTATCTGGTAAGAGTGGAGTGGAGTAATGGTGTTTTATGCCCCAGTCGAGATTCTTTCATTTATTTCGAGGTGGACTTTCTTGAATAGTGGAGTAAACCAGAGTGCCCAGAGAAAACCACTAACCTTCAGCAAGCAAACTGACAACCTTTCTCACACTAGGATCTGTCCCGAGTCAAATTCAAACCCTGGCAGTGAGAGGCACTGTGATCTGTAAGCACACACTTTAGACCACTCGGCCACTGAGGCCCCTATCTGGTAAGAGATTTCTAGGAAGAGTGGAATGGAGTAATTGAATAATGGAATATTATGCCCCAAAAAAGATTCTAAATTACTTTTTTTTTGATGTGTTAAGAAACTGGAGTGTCAAAAGAAATATGAGAAATAAATATGGCACAGCTTACACAATTTCAAATGAAAAAAAGTGCCAGTTAGCTATTAAGGTCCTATTGGTTAGCCTAACCACCCACCCCACCCCCTTCAATATTTTACAAAATAAAAATCAACAAAAAATACATATATTTCTTTCCTGCAAGAGTCAAGTTACGGAACACATTGATTACTGTCTGAGTCACTGTGTTTGTGACAAGGAATAAGGCTAAATTTTCATAGAAAATTTATCCAATAAACTTGAATAAAGTTGATATTTTTCACTTACTTAGGTCTTGTTGTAACAGGAAATTGATATGTGCATTTGCTATTACCATGGAATATTTCTGCACACAGTAAAACAAAAAAAAGATGCTCATACAGGGATTTTACATAAAGACCAAAAAACAAGACAAATGATGGATTCTTTTGTGCACACAATTAATGTGTCACCAAAAACATCACATCTGATGTTAACATCACCATTTATGACATGTAAAATACCCATAGCAGCAAGCAATTTCTTTTAATCAAAAAAATATTCAACAGTAATCAAAGATGTGCATAAACCATTTCAGTTATATGACTAGCCTCACAAGGAAGTGAAAAATACCAAATTTAATTTAATTGGATTTTCTATAAAAGTTTGGACTAATTCACTGTCACAAACACAGTGATACAACATTGATGTTTTTAGCCAACTCACCTTTGATATACTCACCAGTATGAAAACATAGAGAAGATTATCTACACTTATTTTGAAAGAAGAGAAAGAGGTTATATGTTATTCGAGATTTGGAATTTCCAAAATTGACAAATTAAAATATAGAATTCCCCAGACGAAATGAATCAATCTGGCAATCAACAGAAATTGTGTTTTGAATTAAATCTTGTTAAATTTTAACCTGATGCGAGGTGTATGAGACACCATTTCTTATTCACTATTTTAACTTAAGCATACACTGTAATCATTTATGGATATCCATATATCGATTTCAACATTCATGTACGCATGTAAAAATAAATGCATAAGAAATCCACTTATGCATGTTTGCAATATGGAATTAATAGAGAAACGGCGCCTAATATGTGTGGTCCATCGATATCGGAAAACATGAATGAAAACAAACTGTAAAGCAAAGATCGAGTCCGCAAAGATGCAAAAAACTATTAAATAAAATGGAAAACAGAAAGTTGCAAGTTAATCAAATAATTCAGCATTTAATTTGGTCCAGATAATTATAAATTCTGTATCACAATATGACACAATTTTTTAAGGAATATAAAACAATGTATACTGAAATAATTTTTTTCATTCGAGCTATCAACTTACAAATGACACATCGTTTGTTTTGGTTCTGCAACCTAGTTTTATTTCCGAAAGCAATGGATAGTGGGTAATTCTTCTTTATCTTATATTGTATTTCCTTCAGCTGATTTAGATAAAACACCTTTCATCTTACGTACACAGGATATAGCGAATATCTTTTTACAAAGCAAGTGACATCAAAACATGTTTGTAGACATTTGATATGTTTCGGGCAATCTTGGTCAGTATTTTTTCTCTTTTCAAGTCTATGTGTGTAAACTACAGTAGATAGATAATATATATATTCCAATGCAAATATTTTGTAAACAGAATTTTGATTGGACCTCGACCGCAGTAAAATCTCTGTTTTACGGTCGGAGTTAAGATGTCGCGTGCTATCTAGGTATCGATTACGTAATGTATTCCAACGCGCCGATACATGTGCTTTTATTTACAAAACAGTCCGATGTTTCGACGATTCCGTATTGCCAAATTTTGAGAAACGGATATTGGATCAATATAAATCTATTATTTATTTCAAACAATAAAATTATTATATCAATGGAATCAAGTGTTTTCTTGATAGAACTATATTTTTGGCGTAACGACATCGGTCTACATTAATGATTTAGTGAAGTGTATGTAAAATAAAATAAACTCTGATCGGAGCAGTGGGGGTTTCCATCAATTAAACTGAATTTAAAGTATATTTTATTTATTTTACATTAGAATGGAGATAACTGTTTTGTATTTGAAGAGTTCCGACCGTAAAACGTGGATTTTACTGTCGCAAAATGAGGTCTACCTGGCGACGCTTGCCTAAATTGCGGTAGAATTGTAGTAGAATTGCGGCGCGGATTGGTATTGTATGCTAACTTTACACAAGAAGAATTAATTCATTTGTATTACCAAATTTGTATAAATCGAGTTGGTGCTCTGTGTTATATAAATCACAAAGTAAAATTCCCAAAGTTGATTCTTTTTGCATGAAATAGTAATGTATAGTAAAATTTTTATTTAACAACGCATGCTGTGTTATGGTCCAGCCCGTTTGTGTTTACCGTCGAACTGAAGAGTCGTCAATAGAACAGCGTGTGACGAAAACGGGTACAATGTTGCTTAATATCTGATAGTACTTGGTATGGAGAGATGAAGATCAAAGGGTAGTGCTGACTAGTATCTGATAGTCTTTGGTATGGAGAAATGAAGGTCAGTGACAGTGTTGACGTATCCGATAGTCCTTGGTATGGAGAGATGAAGGTCGGGGAGCAGTGCTGACCAATCTGATAGTCCTTGGTATGGAGAGATGAAGGCAGGGATCAGTGTCGAACAGTATCTGATAGTCCTTGGTATGGAGAGTTAAAGGTCAGGGAATAGTGTCGAACAGTATCTGATAGTCCTTGGTATGGAGAGATGAAGGTCAGGGAGCAGTGCTGACCAATCTGATAGTCCTTGGTATGGAGAGATGAAGGCAGGGAGCAGTGTCGAACAGTATGGAGCAGTGTCGAACAGTATCTGATAGTCCTTTGGTATGGAGAGTTAAAGGTCAGGGAATAGTGCCGAACAGTATCTGATAGTCCTTGGTATGGAGAGATGAAGGTTAGGGGGCAGTGTTGAAGTATCTGATAGTCCTTGGTATGGAGAGATGATGGTCGGGGAGCAGTGTTGACCAATATGATAGTCCTTGGTATGGAGAGATGAAGGTCAGGGAGCAGTGTTGACCAATATAACAGTCCTTGGTATGAAGAGATGGCGATTAGAGGACACTGTTAGAGTATATAATAGTCTTTTGCATGGAGAAATGAAGATCGGGAGACAGTGTTGACTAGTATCCTATAGGCCTCGGTAAATAAAGCTATATTTGTACAGACTAGTCACTTTTAGTTTAAATGGCACACACGTGTTGTTGAAATGGCATTTACCGGATACAGGTGTAGAATTTACATGGTGTCGACTTTATTACCAGGGATACAGGATGGTCTCATTTCATCAATTTCGTTTCTATCAAAATCAATAACTTTTGTGTAAGATGTTTTAGAACAAGTATTATGTACATATTAAGTTTTCAGCATCTCTACAACCACTATTTTGTAAATTATAGGAGTGTAACGTATGAATCAATACATAAAGTATGTCTCCTTTCATGTTAAAAAAGAAATTTTGATTTAATTCACCTAAAAGGAATGGATCTCGGGTGGTCAAGTGGTATAAAGAGATCATAATGCACCTTAAGGCATGGGTTCGAATCCCACTCGGAGTAGATTCTGGTGTGAGAAGGTTTGAAAGTTGGCTTGCCAAAGGTAGCTTTATTTTCGGGCACTCCGGTTGTCTCCACCGTTCCAGAACTGACCACCTAGAAATAAGTTAAAGAAATTTGACTTGCTGTGGACGTAAAATACTATTAATTCAATCCAAAACAATCCAATTCAATCACAATACCCAGCTACTTAAAAACTCTTGTGTTATAATTTTAGACACACACACACACACACACACACACACACACACACACACACACATAAATAAATGGCAAGACCTCCTTTTATACCCCCATCCATTAAATTTTATGTAAAATTTTTGAAAACATTTTTTTTTTCACAGAAATGTTCAAAATAGCTTCATTTCATCATTTTAATCCATTTCAATCGAAATTAAAATTTAAGTGGATGGTACAACAGGAAGTCTTTCAAAAAAAATAAATAGATAAATAAATAGAAAAATAAATAAATTAATAAACGGGTTTGAGAGTTGAAAAATCTATATTTTGACGATTTGTTGATGATACATATTCACGTCATCGAAAAAAACTTTTTAACATATAAACTGTATTTACCCTTACATGTAATGATACACAAATACTAAGTTATCAATCTTTTTGACACTTCATATAAGTCGCTGAATAAGATTATTCTTCGTTCTATCTTTGAATTTTAATAAAACAATTCACGAGACAAGCGTGACAATATTGTACCATTCAATAAAACAAATTAATTCAAAAACGATACATACCATCTCACCTTTAAGACCTCCCAGTTCGAATCAATTTTCGTAAAAACCAGTTTTTAACCTCCAAAATCTGTCAACTGTCAAACTTGCATTACAAAAATTGTTGTTCGTAAAAATAAGATATTTTACTCTTTAAAGACAAATAATATTATGTGTATTACTGTCGTTGGAAGAAAAATCCAGACTTGGAATCGATTTCGTAACTGTAAACTGACAGGAAACAGGTGTGTTTCATATGTACCTGTCTGCTTCGGCTTTCAAGTGTTCGAAATAAGAAAATGTCCGTTATGTTACTGTCAAAAACACCACAGAAAATCAATAATTTCTATAAAATTCAGCCAACGATATAATGTGATAAAGGTGTGACAAAGCGCGTTTGTCAGAATGTATATACATGTATAAGACATATATGAATAGCATAAAAGATATTCATAATAAATAAAAAAACAACGACATGATATAAGAAGAATAGGTGCTTGACAAGAAAATGAGACATTCACTAGCAACACAATGACCACAAATGAGACATTCAAAATCAACAAATGTCAACAAGACAAAATATTCCTTTTCAGCATCATGATAATCTCAATCAGCACATGACAACAAAAGGAGATATTTACGATAAAAAAATTACAACATCAACAACAACAGCAACAACAGCAGCAGCAGCAGCAGCAACAACAACAACAACAATGTTTCAAAATCAACGAATGACAAAGAGATAAAATAATCCTTTTCAGCATCATGATATTTTCAACAAGCACATGACAACAAAATGAGAAACTTACGATCAACAAATGACAGCAACAACAACAACGTTTCAAAATCAACAAATGACAAAGAGATAAAATATTCCTTTTCAGCATCATGATATTCTCATCCAGCACATGACAACAAAATGAGAAACTTACGATCAACAAATTACAACAACAACAACAACGTTTCAAAATCAACGAATGACAAAGAGATAAAATATTCCTTTTCAGCATCATGATATTTTCAACAAGCACATGAGTGAGACATTTACGATCAACAAATTACAACAACAACAACGTTTTAAAATCAACAAATGACAAAGAGATAAAATATTCCTTTTCAGCATCATGATATTCTCATCCAGCACATGACAACAAAATGAGAAACTTACGATCAACAAATTACAACAACAACAACAACGTTTCAAAATCAACGAATGACAAAGAGATGAAATATTCCTTTTCAGCATCATGATATTTTCAACAAGCACATGAGTGAGACATTTACGATCAACAAATTACAACAACAACAACGTTTCAAAATCAACGAATGACAAAGAGATAAAATATTCCTTTTCAGCATCATGATATTCTCATCCAGCACATGACAACAGAATGAAAAACTTACGATCAACAAATAACAACAACAACAACAACAACGTTTCAAAATCAACGAATGACAAAGAGATAAAATATTCCTTTTCAGCATCATGATATTTTCAACAAGCACATGAGTGAGACATTTACGATCAACAAATTACAACAACAACGTTTCAAAATCAACGAATAACAAAGAGATAAAATATTCCTTTTCAGCATCATGATATTTTCAACAAGCACATGAGTGAGACATTTACGATCAACAAATTACAACAACAACGTTTCAAAATCAACGAATGACAAAGAGATAAAATATTCCTTTCCAGTATCATGATATTTTCAACAAGCACATGAGTGAGATATTTACGATCAACAAATTACAATAACAACAACAAAAAGTATTCAAAATCAACGAACAAAAAAACAAAATAAAATATTTATAACAATTGAATGATAACAAAATCAGACATTTACCTTTAACAAATTATAACAATAACAATAATAATAATAACAATATGTCCAAAAAACAACGAATGCAAACAAAATAAAATATTTATAATAATTGATTGACAACAAATTTAAATGAGACAATTACCATAAACAAATTACAGCAAAACAATAACAACAACAAAAGTAGTCAAAACCAACGAATGAAAACAAAATAAAATAATTGAATGACAATAAAATGAGACATTTAAAATCAACAATTTACGATAAAAACAAAAATGTTTCAAAATCAAAGGGGAAAAGTAGACTTTCACAATTTGAAACAATTGAGATGATCACAATCAGCGAATGACAACAAGATGAAACATTCTTATCCATAATATTAAAAAAGAGACACTTTTCTGTTTAAGAACTGCATTCAAGTGAGAATTAAAACAGCAACATGTCATTTAAGTGAGATCACGATTCAAAATCTGAACATGTCATTTAATAAAACACAGTTATTCAGTTATACTCGTGAACATTCATTAAGGAAGTGAGACCGGGAGCTTCGAAAGGGTAAGTACTTCCTGTCTAGTTAGCTAGCTACATCCTTCACGTGCAAGGTCAAATTTAAGAATGAAAGAAACATGGGACTACGGTAAGTCAAATTTATCCAGTATAAGTTTGGACACAGTGACCCCATACTTATCAGCAATATTGTGATGACGACCATAAAACTTTTTAAGGGCCTTGTTTAGCCAAAGCTTGCAATATCTTTGAGTCAGCAATTTAATTGTAGGCAGTTTGCTTCTTTGTAGAAAGTCACCGTAGTGAGAACAAGCTCTACTACCATACCGTATTAACTGTGAAACATATACACCATACGCCGTAGAAGCAGGGATATTACTGCAAAGAAACGGAAAGTTGACGATAGAAAAATTGAAGTCATCAAGTTTGTAGTATAGCTGAAGATGTAACCTTTCGTGGGTGTCATAACTGAGGTATAAGTCAAAATATGAAGCAGAATTTGAAGGATCATGGTCTCTTTATTTCAAGCTCAATTGGATAGATGGCATTCTTCGCATATTCTTCAAATTTGGGATTATTTAGAGACAGGATATCATCTATATGTCTGTCATATACCATTTTTTTAATTTAATAGTAAAATACATCCAAAAATGGTATATGACATATCTGTGTGTTTAGTTGAATGATTTAGCGACAGCATTTTCTCAAGATTTGACAAGGTTCTGTAAAAATTCTGATTCATTCGAATAAAGAAACAAATCAGCAAGCAAAGGTGCACAATATGTGCACATTGGTATACTGATTGTTTGTTAGAAAATTATATTGCCAAACAAAAATATTGTCTATATTTGTTGTTAGGTAAAAGTAAGATTCAAAATCGGAACATGTCATTTAATTGAGATTGAGATTCAAAATCAGAACTCATCATTTAAGTGAGATTTAAAACAGGAACATGTCATTTTAGTGAGATTAAGATTCGAAATCAGAACATGTCATTTAAGTGAGATTTAAAACAAGAACATGTCAATTTAGTGAGATTGAGATTCGAAATCGAAAAAAGTCATTTAAGTGAGATTTAAAACAGGAACATGTCATTTAAGTGAGATTGAGATTCGAAATCGAAACATGTCATTTAAGTGAGATTTAAAACAGGAACATGTCATTTAAGTGAGATTTAAAACAGTAACATGTCATTTAATTGAGATTGAAAACAGGAACATGTCATTTAAGTGAGATTGAGATTCGAAATCAGAACATGTCATTTAAGTGAGATTTAAAACAGGAAATTGTCATTTAAGTGAGAATGAGATTCGAAATCAAAACATGTCATTTAAGTAAGATTTAAAACAGGAAAATGTCTTTCAAGTGAGACTGAGATTCGAAATCGAAACATGTCATTTAAGTGAGATTTAAAGCAGTAATATGTCATTTAAGTGAGATTGAGATTCGAAATCGAAACATGTCATTTAAGTGAGATTTAAAACATGAACATGTCATTTAAGTGAGAATGAGATTCAAAATCAGAACATGTCATTTAAGTGAGAATGAGATTCAAAATCAGAACATGTCATTTAAGTGAGAATGAGATTCAAAATCAGAACATGTCATTTAAGTGAGAATGAGATTCAAAATCAGAACATGTCATTACACAGTTAAAATTGAATATCTAACGTTGTATTTTAATTGTTTAGTGTAAGTTTGTTGAACAAAACAAAACATTGTCAAATAAAATTTTCAATTTTTTAAAATTTTGATGAAAGAAAAATTGGAATATTTGAGTTGAGTGTACACTCAGCTGAGTGAATAATAGTGAAACTGGGGCCGGAACGCGTCCGGTAAGAAATTTTGAATCGCCCCATGTTATTATGTTTACATTCAATTTTTGCATTTGAAACGAAAAATACATTTACAGTCCATAATTGTTTGTCATATACATATTTAGAAAACAAAACTCCATATTTAAATAAAATCATTCAAAAACATAAAAAATCCGTGTAAAATTTAATGACTTAATTTGGCAAAATAACCAGACTTTTTCAAAAAAGTTTCTTTAATTCTGTGTTTTTAACAGTTTATTAATGTTTTTAACAAGATAGCAAATTCACTATGTCCAAAATATCCCTTATGCACCTTTCTAGTTTACCATAAAGGTATGTTGTCATGATTTGAATATTCATGATGATCACCCCTTGAAAATCCGAACTACAATGAACATCCATTTATTAACTTATAGCTCTTTCCTACATTTTTTTTTCATTGAAAAAAAATCAAACTTTTTAACTATATCTTTTGCATTTTTGGACATTTTAAAAAATTTTCTTTTAAATTCAACACTATGTAGTAAAGGAATGTGATTTGCATATTAATTTATTTGAATTCTGTTAACCTTAAAACACCCTGATGTAACCTAAGGTGAGGCGCAATTGAATCATTAAAGTCATCAAATTTCAGCTTTTTTCAAAAATCTGCTCTATGTAAAGAAAAATTTGGAGAAGATTTTTTCATTTAAAAATAGAATTTGGTTAGGTCAATACTTTTTAATTCAATCTTATTGTTATTTTTATGAAGAATTTTAAAATAAAAGAAACATTTAGAAAAAAAAAACATGTGACAAACAATTATGGACGAATAGAAGATGTATTCCATATTATCAAAAACGACCTTCAATTTAAACATATTATCAGAGAAATTCACACACACACACACACATATATATATAACGCCCTAAATGAGCACCAAAATTCAAAATAATAATAATTATTATTCTTATAACTATAATGATAATATAAATGAAAATCAAACAAAGCCTTTTGTATAAGTATCTAACAAAGACCTCCGTCATATTCTGATTTTTATTATTTCGGCATTTATATAAAGATTTAAAAGCTAGTTATATGCACAAAGGTATAAAGATGGATAAATTTCTTCTTTTTACAAGGCTAAATTTCAAAATACTTTAATAAGTGATGTTACGGTCGTCAGATGGAGATTTAATACAGATTCATTTTAAAATATTTATCAATAGTTTTATTGTTTAAAACCTGCAATAAGTTACGGTGCGAAAGTGAAATCGGAAGTTAAAAAACGGACCTGTATCAATCGGTTATTGTTGTTTTAATCAGTAGGTATACTTCTCAAATATACAAATACATGTATATATTATTATATATTTAGAGACAATAGTTCTTTTATAAACCTGTTTTAATTTTGTGTATACATGAAAACTCTTAACTTTAACCAAGTCAGAATGAATATAGTTTTTGTATTTATTCAGATACGTCCGCAATTATTTAGTTTTTAAAAAATAATTTTAACAGTGATTTGCGCATTTGACCAGTCTTGTTCTTTGCAAACACCTATCTACTATTAAGAACATTTTCTATTAAGAGTATATTATTTGATAGATCACATATTCTGTGTGACAATTTATAATTGTGATAAAAGGAGTTTATTTTTTTCAAGGATAAGAAAATCAAGGCTAACTAAACAAAACATTTCCAACGAATTAAAACAAAAACAGTGAGTATATTCGTGGAGTAAACTGAGAATTTGTTGGCGAAAAAAAAACATAAAAAATTGTTATGTTGAAATAACAAGAAGATTTGAACTTTTTGATTGTGTTATTATCACAAATTTTATGGTGATACTATTTTCCAGAGTTTTATTTTAATGTAGTGAGTTTCCGAACAAAAATGGAACTTAATATTTGATGGTATTATTATCACAAACTTATGGATGATTTTATTTTTTCAGAGTTTTATTTTTTTGTAGTAAGTTTTTAGACAGAAATAGAGCTAAAGATTTGATGGTATTTTTATCTCAAATTCATGGGTGATTTACTATTTTCCAGAGGTTAATTTTAATAAAGTGAATTTCCAGACAAAAATGGAACTTATCCTGGATTTCTTGACGGATCCCACCGATATTACATTATTCTGCGGAGAAAAAATATTACTGGGATCATCCGACGCGATAAAGGACAAGAAACATTTAAAATGTTGTGGATGTTGTTTGCCGTGCTTTGGATGTTTATGTTGTTCACGGTGTAAAACGTGTTGCTTGCGTTGTTGTTCATGTTGTGAGCCATGTTGCTTAAAATGCAAGGAAAAATGCGAATGTAATTTGCTAACAAAATACAAACAAAAAGAAGAAACTGTTCAACAAACCGAAAACGATTTATCTGGCGCCGAAAGAGGAGAAGTGGTGAAAAAGCGTTGTAAATGTCCGTCGTGTTTTGGTTGTGGACCCTGTGTTCGATTCCATAAGAAATGTTCAAAATTAAACTGCACGAAACCATGTTGTAAAAAAGAACAAAAGGGGAAAACCAATGGTACACAAACGAAAAAAGGGAAAGGACTAAAATCTTGTTGGCTTTGTAGAAAGTATCGTACCCTAAAACCATGGGACCCAATACGGAGGAACAATATTTATATGTTTTTGTTGCGAATGTGGATAGGATACCTATTTGACGCTATTGAAATTATCCTGCTTGCAACGGGTGTCGGCATTGTTTTCCAGAACCTTTTCTGGCTGGCTTTGATGGTTGTTTACTTTGTTGCACTGGTTATATTCGCACTAACTGTAACAATTTCTGTTCCTGTTTGCCAGAGGGTTCATGTTCGGTCGGCAACTGATGGCAAAAAGTTGGTTATCCCCTTTGGGTTAATCTTGGTAGTTTTTAAAGTAACATCATGTATTAATGCAGTGTTTATTTTCACAGAAACTTACACACAGATGGGATCAAAACCAAACCTGGAAACCTTAGCCATTCTGTTGCTGATTGTATCTTCTTTTGACATGGTTCTAGACGCCATTCTTATGGTAACAACTTGCAAAAGGTGGATCCATTGTCATCTTAAAAAGAATAGATTAAAACCCCTTTCTAAACCCAAATCGCAAGCAAAGGTTACGCCTCCAAAATCTTTGACAGTCAAGCCAGTTTCGATAAAATCGAATGCATCGCCGTCACCAGGACAACCTCCAAAATTATCACCAGTTCCAAGCAGACGACAATCCGTTGCCATAACAACAACATCGATCAATAAACTAGCGCCAATAAAACCTGTGAAAAAATGAATATCATTTCTTCAGAGTTAAATTGAAAATAACAATATGAAATTTGTATAAATTTCATATAATGCACCTGCTAACTAAAATTTGCTTTTTTTTTTCTGCGTCGGTTGAAGATTTGAGAACGAAGCTTTTATTGTGATAAGCTTAGAGATGTAAAGCGACAAATAAATGACGTCCATTTTATATGAATATTTGTAACCTTTATATATAAATTATCATTACTTGTAATTGGTAAACTGTTACGCTGTAGACTGTAGATTTGCGTCTGTCAAATGTGTCATATTCGCGTTTTATACATTTTAGTTTTTGCGCTTCTTTCTTTTCTCGGAGAGCCATTGTTAAGAACAAATCATTTGTTTTACATCTATAAATCAATGCAAGGAAAAATTGATTAGTTCACCATTTATTCATTCGAACTCAATACCACTTCTTTAAGATGTTCGTTTTAAAGACTAGTAATATTTTTAAATCTATTAATTTATAAGTCTGATACACAAAATATCATTAAAATACAGCTTTTTAAACCCACGTTGTGTCAGAACTGGCGATCCCACATCATAAATAAATTTCTAGATTTAAAGGTGTTTGTTGTTGTTTAAATGTTGTTTAACGTCGCATCAGCATTTTTTTCAGCCATTGTCGACGATAGAATGGTTCAGTGTTTATCTTTTTTGAGTAATCTAAATTAGAAAAAAAAAATGTGTATGCATGAGATTTGAGAGTGTTTATTATAGTCAAATGTGTACTAGCGTGCACACAGGGCCTCTTTTTGTTAAGGTGCCAGCTCACCAAGTCAGTATGCCGCTAACAAGCATACCATACCCATAGTCGATACTCAGTACTCTTTGAACCTAGCGCCAAAGAGGAAGCTATACATGTATCTCAAATTCAAATTTTACAGTTTAAAGTTCGACTTGGACGGGGATTCGACACCCATTCCCACAACACCCTACAGCTTTCGAGACAGACGCGGAAAGAAGGTTTAAAACAAGGAATAAAGGTCGAGGTTTGATTATCGGCCTCCGGACACGACATGAGATTATTCTCAATCCACAGCAATTGGTATGAACAACTGGCTCCAGTTTAACAATTATTCCTTGATCAAGAATTCTTTCACTTAAATTTCGAAAATTTTTATTTTTTTTTTTTTATAGAACTATAAATGTAACTTTGAGATACAAATTAAAATTTAGATGTATTAAGCATAGACTATCTTTCAAAAGACTAATTGAATTCACAATTTCAAAATTTAAGTTGAAGAAAATCTTAGTCAAATAAAAATTATGAAACTGTAGCCTGAAACTCTTGAGATCCGTAGAGCGAGGGAAAAATAATCATAAAGCCTTTTTTTCAATCTTTGTAAAGTACTTTTTTGGTTGGATTAAAAAAGGAACTTTGGAACTTTCAAATTCAAAGAATTTATCACAATTAACCCTGAAAAATATTTTCTAAAGTTAATTTTTGCAAATTTTGGCAACCATGGACCACAAAAATGCAAATCTTAAAAGATTAAGTTAGTCTTTACCGGCTAGGAAAATTTCAAAAACAGCCAAAGTTTGACAAACAACGGCTTTAAAGTTAAGAATTTTTTATTCAGGAATGACTGTGTCACCGCTACGTGGAGAATGTGCAATTCAGTTAACTTGTATGAAACCACCACAATAGTTGCCGAGTAGGTAAAGTATATATGAATTGAAATTTCAGAAGTTCGAATCAGATATGGGGAAGTTGAGAAGTTCTCATTTCATCCGGGAAAGTTGAGAGGTTCGAATCACATCCTGGAAAGTTGAAAAGTTCAAATCACATCCGGGAAACTTGAGAAGGTTCGAATCTCATCCGGGAAAGTTGAGAAGTTCAAATCACATCCTAGAAAGTTGAGGGGATTCGAATCACATCCGGGAAAGTTGATCAAGACTTGAAATTAGGTCAAAACGTTGTACTTAAGAAAAGTATTCTAATATTTAAGGGGTCTCGTAGCCGGAGTGGACTAAAGGATCGCTAACGGATCACAGTTTCTCTCAGTGAATCCCAATCGGGCAGACCTTAGTGTGATGAAGGTTTGTCAGTTCGCATGCCAAAGGTCTTTTTTCCCGAGCACTTTGGTTTCCTCCATTATTCCAGAACTGGGGTCTGTTTCATAATTTCCTTAACTTAAATCAAGCAAATTTTAAATCTTAATAACTTTGATAATTTTTAAGATAATCAAAAATTCAATGTGTGATTTTAAAGATCACTTCAAGCTTATAAAATCTGAATTAAGTTTTATCAATAATTCTTATCCGTTGTTCCAAAAATGATTGCTAAAATTTGCTAAATTTAACTAAAGGAAAATCTAAGTAAAGTAATGATTGTAAAACTGGAGCCTGACCGCCTCGATATAGCTGAAAGAATATTGACCTAGGCGTAAAACACCAACCCAGCTCATCCCAATCCAACTCTGCATTTAAAATAGACAGGTGAAATTTTCGATCATGCTTGGATGTCAAGTTAGGTATAACTTGCTGCTTAGTTCCATTACTAAGGTAAAAACTCTTTCTTCATCTTTTTTTTCTTTTAACTGGTGCCATCTCAATATAAGTGATATTTTCTGGACTTGGACGTATATGCTTAATTGTAAATTTATTCATTATCATTGTAAAATAAATGAAATTTTTCCATTTATAACCCGAATTTTTAAAACTTAATTTAAAATTTTGAATCCAAAATCATGGTTTTGATTTTTAGATTTAATTTTTTTAAAAGGAATATATAAAGAAATTTTGAATTCTAATTTGAAATATATTAATTTATAAAAAAAAAATGTACAATGAATGATGCAATCATAAAGTCAAAAGAATTACAAGAAAAAAATTTTTGAAGATAAGATAAATAAATAGTCCCCCCCCCCAAAAAAAAAAATTAATGAAGATTTCAAAAGAATCAACAATAAATTAAATTTAAAAATTTGAATTTGAAAATCAAACCATGATTTTGGATTGTTATTAAATCAGTATGTCAATAATGAAAATATAAACCAAGATTTAAAAATATATTTAAACAATTTAATTTAATTTTGGATGGAGGTTTTACATCCATACGACATGCAAACTTGGTTGTCAGTTTATCACAGTCAAATCCTAGCATGATGTCGAATTTTTCAAAGTTGTGGTTTACAGATGTAAGAATTAATATACAACAATATTTTACAAGTTCAGAATAATTGCAATTAAAATTTTATTATTATCTCCCTTGTCACGAACTCTTCCGACCTGAGAATAAACCTTACAATAATTGATATAGATGGCAGTGTCACAACATTTGAATCTTTCATATCAGACGCACACATAATCACGTGATATATTCAAGGCCCTTTCACAGTTAGGTACATTGCACTTGCGAGAATTATGAAAATTAGTGTCATTTCGCCATAAAATTTCATAATAAGTTTTTGCCGGTCTATTTTATGATTATCGTCCAAGCACGCGGAATTTATATTTTTACCACCGAAACAAAAGTCGAAAATAAATAAAGTCTTGTTAAAATTATAAATAATTTAGAAGCATTTCCTGTGGACAATGCTGGGGCCGGATTCATCATATTCCTGCTTGCTGATCCACATCTGTTGGAAGGTGGACAATGAAGCCAAGATGGAACCACCGATCCAGACGGAGTATTTCCTCTCTGGTGGAGCAATGATCTTGATCTTCATTGTGCTTGGAGCCAAGGCTGTGATTTCCTTCTGCATTCTGTCGGCAATACCTGGGAACATGGTGGTACCACCAGACAAGACGGTGTTGGCGTACAAGTCCTTACGGATGTCGACGTCACATTTCATGATGCTGTTGTATGTGGTTTCATGAATACCAGCAGATTCCATACCCAAGAAGGATGGTTGGAAAAGTGATTCTGGACACCTGAATCTTTCGTTTCCAATGGTGATAACCTGTCCGTCAGGCAATTCGTAGCTCTTCTCCAATGAGGATGAAGAAGCGGCGGTTGCCATTTCCTGTTCGAAATCAAGTGCAACATAGCACAATTTTTCTTTAATGTCTCTGACGATTTCTCTTTCGGCGGTGGTTGTGAATGAATAACCACGTTCAGTAAGGATTTTCATGAGGTAATCGGTCAAGTCACGACCAGCCAAGTCCAGACGAAGGATGGCGTGTGGCAAGGCATAACCTTCGTAGATTGGTACGGTGTGGGTTACACCATCACCGGAGTCGAGCACAATACCTGTGGTACGACCGGAAGCATACAATGACAATACAGCCTGGATGGCAACATACATAGCTGGGGCGTTGAAGGTTTCAAACATGATTTGGGTCATCTTTTCTCTGTTGGCTTTGGGGTTGAGGGGAGCTTCTGTAAGGAGGACGGGGTGCTCTTCTGGAGCGACACGGAGTTCGTTGTAAAAGGTGTGATGCCAGATCTTCTCCATATCGTCCCAGTTTGTGACGATACCGTGTTCAATTGGGTATTTCAGAGTGAGGATACCTCTCTTGCTCTGGGCTTCATCGCCGACGTAGCTGTCCTTCTGACCCATACCAACCATGACACCCTGGAAGTAGAAAAATTATACCAACATCAGCACATCGTCTGTGTAAATATATTGTAAACGGTAGGGAACATGGAAATACAGACACGGAAACGACTAAGATGAAGTTTAAAAACACGAAAATGCACGCTTAAAAAGATAAAAATATTAGTATAGAGAAAAACGTGACGAATCAATCGCGTACGAGTTACAGATATATGTGAAAAATGATAGATTTGACTGATTTTAGTTAATCCTTTGCAATAATTATACACGGAATTTTTGACAAAATTTAAAAGCATAATGCGTGAAAGCATGCCATGTCTTTATTTTTGAGTTACTCATTCTTTAAAAATTTTCAAAATTAGCAAATGATAATATTTTACTTAACTTCTATTTTTATTAAATGAATCGCAAAACTGAATTATAGAATGTCGTTGGTAATTTTTCGTCATTGAAATATTTTAATTAGTATTTTCTTCCTTTATCCTGCTTGTTAACGTTTTTGCGCAAAAAAATAAAATCGACAATTTTCATTATTATTATTATTATTATTATCAAGTGTAGGGCGTTAGTTTTTCGGCTGATCCCAATTATACGCTTTAATGAAACTACACTTTAACATGAATCATAGTAAAAAAATATTTATTTAATTTGCAAGTAAATCGGAAAAACGCCTAATAAGTTAAAAAAAAATAATAAAAAGATTTCCTTTAATTTAAATTAGGCGCTGTTTCATTCCAATTGGTATATGACTAAGCGTTATAAGAAGATTCGTGGGAGGGTTTTAGCTTTCTTTTCCCCCAGTGTTTGAAATTGTATCTCGTGTTTGAACTAATACACGTGTCTACATGCTTCAAGTATCACACGGGGCGTTACGACTTTTGGTATGTGATTTTAATTAAACAGTCGCGCTTCTAAGTAACTCCAGATGTTGTGCTAAAGATATTACGTTACATTCTATATCAAACAGGAAACTGGGGGGGGGGGGTTACTGTGTTCAAATATTTTTAAAAAGAACAAAACTGCACATTCGAAAAAAAAAATCTGAATTCTTGATTTAAAAAAATCCAACTATTTATTGCAAATAATTTTTCATCTGAAATTTAAAAAAAATCTGTATGGAAGATTTCTTAATTTTTTTTTTATCTGGAGTAAGAAAAAAATATGGACGGTTTTTTAAAATTTAAAATTCATAAATCATTATGGCTAAGATTTCATTTGTTTGATTGTCGATCTACACTAATTTACGCGATGACCGGGTCGACTGCATATTTGAGATTTAAGATTAGATTTCAAATTACAATAGCCCCATTATATTCTAAGTATACTTACACATATTTACAAGTAAATTAAACGTAGTCACTCAATAAAATCAACTAAATAAGAAATTAAAGTTAAATTCATTTTGATTTAACAAAAAACAATTTGTATTTTAATTTTTTTTTAAATATTCTTCCTGTGTAAGGTTAAACTCGTTCAAAGTTTCATAAGTTATTTATAAGTAGACAGCTATCATAACGGTTTGTGGAAAATTTTGGCATTTTGCTAAAGGTTCTAGAAAAAAACAAGACTAAATATGACTAAGAGAGATGATTATGAATGGGGGTAAAATTACTTGTAACAAAGTGTTTACTACAGCGAGTACAACTTCTAGGTCACGCGCGCTACTGTAAAACCACATGGTTTCCAATCAGCCAATCACGTGAGGATTTACAAATACGTAAGCTCCATATTTGGTGAAGTGGTAATGGAGTTTGAATTGCTGTCGGTAACTCCTAAGATTCCGCCTTGAGCGCGATAAAATTTCACAGATGTTAACTATTTGATAAGACTAATGCATGTAGTATGCCATGTCGTTTTTCTTTTCGTCAGAAATCTATAAATGAAAACAAAATGGCGGAAACCATGTGCTTCTCTACAGAAACCGACCGGCTACTACAATATTTTTTGTGAAAAGTTTTTTTATTATAATTTTTAGAGACAGAAACTTATTTTAAAAATGATTTTATTGAACTTTCAATATAAATGTTTTTAGGATTGCTCATTAATTAAAAAGATCTTAACCGTTTCAATTTTGAATGATAGAAAAAAATTTAATTGACAAAGCAGTTTTTAGTACTTAAAAGCGGGAAAAGAAAGTTTTGTTTAAGTCGCAACACACATAGTAGCAAATTGAAACAAATGTGCTTTTGTATAATGTAAAATAATTTTGGACTTTGTTACATTATTATTTTGTTTGCTTTGCTTCTATTCAAAATGAATTATAAATTTAAGATTGTGATGGTCTTATACATTTCTAAAGCAGTGCTAAACCTCGTGTTTCTATCAAGAAAGTTTCATGTAGTTTTCAAATTAATTCAAACACGTTAATGCACAAAGTAAAATTTTCAAATCATTAATATCTTAATAATCAATTGATCAAAACTAATTTTGAAAACTTAATAATGCAAGAATAACAATCATTTATTTTTTAATTGTTATTTAAATGTCAGATCTAATGGATAAATTTTGTTTCATTTCTATAAATTCAGATTTAACCAAATTAATTTCTGTGTTTAAAACTATATTGTATATCATAGTTTGTTACTAAATTCTTCACTTGTTAAAATAAAACATTTTGATTTGAAAATTTAAATATTTTTCAAAATTCTCCATACCTGATGCCTTGGTCTTCCGACAATTGATGGGAACACGGCACGGGGAGCATCGTCTCCGGCAAATCCGGCTTTGCACATACCGGATCCATTGTCTACAACTAAAGCGGCTACTTCGTCGTCACACATATTGAAGTTTTAAAGTAAATATGTATAAAGTACAAAGAATTGGTATGGGTAATACCCTCACTCTGTCGCTAATACAACAAACTGGCGATGCAACTTAGTCACTTCGCCTTTTTATCTCTCTTCGTTCAGCTTTCCGAGAAAGAAGACCACTCATCAGGGAAGCTCTCCATATATGGCAACAAGCATCCTACGTATATGGGCATAGCGACCCACATATCATTCGGAAAAGATGCCGAACTTGAGGTTTTGTCTTCGTGTTACATCGGCTATTTCCGGTTTCAAAATTGGCCTGATTTGGTTGCTCAAGACGGATTCATGTTGCGATAGAAACAAACATGGCGTAATGGAATGCCATGGTAATGGTTTCGGATGTACCAGGATCAATATCCAATTCATGAATGGAAATCGATAATTATTAGTAATTTTATCTATCCGTTTGATGTGAAAGATAAAGATGAACATCTGTATGTAATTATTTCAAGTTTGATGAAATAATGTTATTTTATTTCAAATATTTTGTGTTTGTAAAGTGTGGATCATCTCTTTATATTTTATAATTTCGATGGAGGATTTTTTTAAATTGAGTATTTATCTGGATTGTTAAGTCAGGTAGTATTTTTATTAAAATTTTTACTCAAAAACTAACAAGTCTTTGTTTTTTTAATTTGTTAACTAGTTTTAAAAGTCTATTACAATTTCAGTGTCGTTTTTCCAAGTTTATTTCGCCAATCAACGTGGCCATTTGTTCATTTCACTTCCGGTTTACATTGGCAACCAAAAATGGTGTTCATCACATACAATTGAATGTATTGTATCTTAGAGTCTTTTTTTTTCTCGCGTGTCATTCTGAAACATAATAATTACCTATTTTTCTAAATGATAACAAAAATAAAGTTTTCATTTCATTTCAATATTTTTTCCAGAAATCATTTGAAATTCATACTCATGACATTCTTCGGATGACTAGCTAAAACCGTCACTGACATGCTTGAAATATTTTTGCGAACATAAATATAATTTATGTATCATCAGCTTAACAGAATAAATACAGAAAATTGAAGACAATAAATCACTTAGTTTTTAAAAAATATACAGTGGGATAGAGAACCAAATATCTTGGATGATAATAATTTAATGAACGTCAATATCCTTATTTATCGTGTTGCTAATGCTGATACTTTGAAGCTGAGTAATATAAGTTGTTAAAATTGAAATTTGTTTTTCTTTAAAAGTTTATTTTTAAAATTCAATAACATCTTTATATCAATTGTAAGAAACAGGAAAAAAATTGACGTCAAGACCTATCTAAAATCACTTTCATACATTCATTCATTTACTCATTTCAATCAGATAACCTTAAAAGGGCATGTCGTCTGCAAATGTCTATTCTGTATTGTTGATTGTTATTGTATATGTTTGTATAGAAGAAATAAGATTCGGATGCAGAAAAAAAAACATAATTTAAATGAAACTAGATGCATATTATTTTGCAGTATTACTGAACAATGTGATTAATTTTCTGCTGTTTGATTAGGACGTGACAAAAATTTCACGCATTAATCTCCGCCCAAGTTCGCGGTAAATGTGAGTTAGTTAGCAAATACGTAAACTAAAAAATTGACAAAATTGAAGTATAAGTGTTTGTTTGTGACCTAGTGTCTTACGTCTCATCAGGGAATTTCAAGTCCTTAGTGACAAGGTGCAATGTTTACTAATGTGGCCATGTTCATTATTCATGCCAAACAAAACTGAACGAGAAACAAATTTCAATATTTTTTAAAAGTTTAAAATGATATTGTAGGTAATAAACACACACACACACACACACACACACACACACACACACACACACACTAGAAACAGATTGATAGATAGACGCACAGATAGATAGAGAGAGAGAGAGATAGATCTGCTGTATTACGTCGATCAAAAATTTTAAGTAGTTGATGACAAAGTGCAATATTTATTAATCTAAAGATAGCATGCATGTGACCATGTTCAGCGTTTCTACTAAACAAAACAGAATGAGAAACAGTCTTTTAACACATACAAACATCCGCGCGCGCAAATAGATAAATAGATAAAAGCTTGTCGTTTGTGTGTTATTGTCAGTTATACAAAATTGGTTTTAAAATCAGTTTAAGCTATTTTTCTATTTAAAACAAATGTTTAAAAAAAATGCAAAATAAAGTTTTAAAAATGCAAAATAAGTAAAAAAAAAAAAAACAATGCAAAGTAAAGTTAAATATTTTATTTTTCTGAAAAACATGAAAAATTGATGATAAAAGAGCAAAATTAAGTTATGTTTCGTTGTCTCAGTAAAACTTGAATAGTATATACTTATGTAATTGCCAGGAAGAATCTGAAGTGCTTTGTTTAAATATTTATATCAACTCTAAATCTGTTTTATAAGAAACCGCTAAAGGCAGCAAATTCAGAATATAGGGATTTTATATTAGTGTCATGTGCCAATAATTGTCATGTGCTACTTTTGAATGTATTATTTCATAAAAATTCAAAAGAAGCACAGGACAATAGAATATATGATTTGAAATGAATTCTAAAATAAAACAGAGAAACTAACCCCAACAAAGAAGTCGCCGGCATGATGTTTTGTGTGATAGAGTGATAGACGAAGGGGTTCGAATACCGGAAGGATCTGACTTTGACATGCTTGAATATTTTGTACGATGTCCAACATGTGCCGTAACCAAATAGTTTTTTGTATTTATCGGCAAATTATTTTTAACAATTTTTTAGCCGCTAAATACTTAATAATGTTTTACCGGAACTTCTCACTTAAATTCATATATGGTTGTAATTGGACAAAAGTGCAACCACAGAAAGTTTGTAATAGGTCAAAACCAAGAGAAAGAAATTATTTTGAACTTTTGTTATATGTTAACCTCTCAAAATGAACCTGAATGTAATTTGGGGCTTCGGTGGCCAAGTGGTCTAAAGCGCGCGCTTACATATCACAGTGCCCTTCATCGCCTAGTTGTAACACCACACTGGCGTATCCTAGTGTGCGAAAGTTTGTCATATCGCGTTTTTATGGTCGATGGTTTTACCCGGACACTCCAGTGTCCCCAATCATCCCAATACTGACCATTTCAATATAATTGACAGATTCTTGATTGAGGCGTAAAACATCATTAATTTTACCCAATCAGTGTAACGGTATTTTAAAAGATATTAGCTAGAGTAAGTAAAAGTAGTTAGGTAGAGTGGATACTGTGGATATTCGTGATATTTTGCAAAATTTATTCTATTTGTGTTTTTTATTTGTAATAGTGTATTTTTGACAAAATCATTCGGCAATTTACTAAATAGAATTCACCCGTCCTTTTATAAAAAAACTTAAATTCTTATGTACCATGTCACAATCACCTTGTATTCATTGTCTCTGGTTGGTTATATTATATCCTTTCTGAACTAAGACCCGGAATTTTATTTCTTTTTTTTACATTTTAAACTTTCTAGAAAGCAGAAGTAATAAAGTATACAAAGCTTATAGTAGATTTAAGATAATTGTGATATATGATACTTGATAACTCTGTGCTTTTTTAATTAAAAAAAAGAAAGAAAGAAAGAAATCGTATTTGCAAGCTATTGAAACGTTCGTATATATATGGGTTACTTACAATAAAGTAAGCTTGTATGAAACTCAGCAATATCCTGTGTACGTTTAGAACTGTTGTCGCATTGAATTGCAAATATTGTCGCAACTTTAAACAAGAAAATCGAATGTTGGGGGAAAATATATAATTGGGGATTTTTTTAAAATTATTATTATTTTATTATCATTTTTAAAAAAATTTGAACATACTGAGTTGATTTTAACAAAATTACAACATCGACATTGAATGGAATCTTAGTCTTAAAAAAGCTTTAATCATATCAACAAAAGATGAATTTGTAAAACATAGACTACATCTCTTTATTTAACTGCATAATTTCTCTTCCTGTCTTCTTCTTCCTTTCCTTTTGTTATTATTTATATTTTTAGTTCGTCATGTGCTGAATTTCTATTAAAATAATGCATTCAAAATCAGCACATTACAACAATTGCCATGTGCTGATTTTGAATGCATTATTTTAATAGAAATTCAAAATCAGCACATGACAGTCAATCTTGTGTCCGCATATGTAGGTTAATTTTTCTCGAGAAAAGATAACTAATCAAATTGTCATGTATATATCGGTTAATGAATCCCATTATGATACCACAAGCAATGTCAACTTCCATTAGATCCGACTTTGATCTTTTGAATTATCTCCCCTGTTAACTATTACATAATGTATGTCTGCATATGTTGGAAGTAAAACAAACATGCATGTTAATTATGATCACCAGAAATGGCAGGTGGGGGGGGGGGGGGGGCTTGGTAGCACAGTTAAGCCAGTTACGGATCGACGTGAAAAGTTTGCTATGTCAATTACAGACATTGTTCACAAATGGGCTAGTACGGCATAAAAGTATAAACCCAGCACTCTATTCTGAGCTATTCAATTTCCTCACAACGCGTACCACATGACCTTCGCAAACATGTATTGTTCATTATTATTATTATTATCTATTTTTTATTTATTCATTTATTCTTTCCCTTTTTTTAAAATTGAACTATATAGATTTTTAACAATTTTTTTCCTTCGATTGTCATGTGCAGCGTTTTTCGAAAGTTTTCTTTGAAATAATCAAATAAAAAAATTAAATCTGCACATGGCATTGATCATGTGTACATGTATATAAATGACACGTGCTTTTGAATTAAAACTAAGGATTTTACAGTTTTAGCTGTAACGTAAACTCCTTCATGTTTCCAATTTAATCCTTTTTCGTTATCATGGTCACTATGGTATCCATGTAGGGGCTAAATTTTAATTATCGAATCTCCTCTTAAAGTTTATAAACAAGACCTGAGCCATTTCAAAGTTGAAGAGCTAAGTTTAGATTTTCTGACTGGGGAGTGGGGGACTATTCAACATGTGATCGCATTCGCTTTTTTCTCGAATGGGGTTAAAAAGGTGTGATAGGTCGAAATTTCACTTTTTGGACTCCTTAAATGTATATATCATATCGGAACATCTCTAAACTGTTCTGGTACCACTCTTGGAAATGCCATACTTTGTCCTCATGCCAGTTACCGGTTGCTTAAAGTAATGTTTTACGCCATATTTTTTTTCTTATATATCGAAACGGTCAGTTTTGTGATGGTTTAGAAAACCGCAGTGCAACGAGAAAAACCACCGACAACCGGAAGTGAACAGGCAAACCTTCCAATACTAGGATCTACAAAACGATGAACTTCTGCGTTGAGAGGCGTTGTGCTACTTTAGACCACTTGGCCATTAAAATAGCAAAATTCTGATATTGTTTACAGAAATAAAATCAGAATTTAGTAAACTACGTTACAAAATTTGAATTGTAAATCTTACATTGCCAGGTAATATTTGAAACGCACATCAAGATATGTGTAATTTACAAAATTATCATTTGTTCATTTTAAGCAATTTTTAGTTATGCTACCATCCCACACAGGCCAAGAATTCCACGAATCGCCAGGAATTGATACATTTTTTTGATTCGTGATGATTCGTAGACTTTTGCCAATTTTAAGATCCAATTCGTGACGTTGTGCGATTCATTTACGATAGATTTACTTATATTTGTGGAATTCGGCTGCAATCGCACGAATATACATGTCAAAGATTCACCACAATTTATGATAATCTATTATGAATGCTTTACAAACGCTCGGAATCAGATGTGAATCGGTGAAGAATATGACAAATGCCTGTGCGAATCTTGTGCGAATAAAAATGAATTCGTGACTATTCTTGACAAATTGTAGGATTGCCCTTCAGATAGCTTGGGACTCGTGACAAATTCGTAGCATATTTCTGGTCAAGCCACGGATTCACGAATCCCCGATTTAGTTAAGAATATCTAAGAATGCGTACGATTTGAATAAAATTCAGTTAAGATAACTTGGAATACACTGCGAATTTGTTGCGAACGAACTACGATTTTTTTTTTTTTTTTTTTTTTTTTAATTGAATCGGGAATTCGTGGCCAAAATTTTAAACAGCTCAAAACTTTAACTTGGATTTTACGTCAAGCCAAGAATATTTCACTTATTATACCAAGAAAACCATCGACCTTCGGCAAGCGAGCTGAAAAACTGTCTCACACTAAGATCTGTCGCGAGTGGGATTCGAACCCAAGGCAGTGAGAGTCACTTGTAAGACCGTCAAATGTAAAAATATCGTTAAATGTAAAAAAGATCAAATTTGACATTAAAAGTAAAAACAATTTTACTCTAAATGTAAAAAAAATGCTACAAATGTAAAAACTTGACATCAAATGTAAAAAGCATTTTATGCTAAATGTAAAAAAAACATTTTAACGCTAAATATAAAATGCCGATTAACGTTAAATGTGAAAACAAAAAAGTGATAAATGTAAAACAAAAAACTTTGCTCATGTTAGCATAAATCTGCATTGGAACTGAGTGCACATAGTAGGGTTCCAATGAATAACAAAAATCAAAGTACTGAGAAGCGTTAAGCTGGCACCTGTTTGTGGTTTCTAAAGATGTAATTAATGTTTTACAGGATTTCAGTGTAGACTAAAGTCGTCTTTATAATGCTGACACACTGTTAGTGATGCCGAAACCGAACCCACGTTTACATTTAGAGTAAAACTGTTTTTACATTTAATGTCAAATTTGATCTTTTTACATTTAACGTGATTTTTACATTTGACGGTCTTACAGGCACTGAGACAGAATAAGAAGACAGCTAAATAACAAAACGGAAAACGTTATCAGAAAACCCGTTCAACAGTTCAGTTTTTCTATTACACTTATATTTATTTATCTATTCATTCATTCATTAATTCTATTATTATTTGATTTTTTTTTTAAATATATATATTTAATTAATTGATTTTTCTTGCTTCTCAATTTTATCATTTACGTTTCTTATTTCTGAATTTATTCTCTTTTTAATGGATAAGCCGGATTTTTGTTTTTATTGCAAACAGGCTCCAGTTTCACATTCATTCTCTACTAAGTTTTTCTATAACATTTTGCCAATCTTTTTGAACCTATGTGTTAATGTTTTTTGTTTTTTTTTAAAGCTGCATTTAGTTTTTAATTTTTTTAAAGCTGCATTAAGTTTTTAATTTTTTAAAAAAAATTTAATAAATATATTTTTAAAATAGATAACTTCTAATCACAATCCGTGAGATTCATTTTCTAAAATTTCATTCCTATTAGCTGTAAATAAACGGTTGGTCAATGTTTAACGATGAATATGATTCGAAGGTGAAACCTGACAAATTGTATGTATTCGCAATGGTGTAACCTATCCCTTACAAAGTCACAAATGACAAATTAAATGAAATTCTGTGTTAAATTTATCGTATTTCACCGTTGTATTTACCCGGTTTTTTATGACGTAACCTTGTTTTAATATTAGATCCCAAAGACTTACTGTTGTTTCTGTATTTATTCGAGCTTTTTTCGTTAAACCAAATGTAACATTGTTCATTAGGGACATCATTTATTAGATCAGCATCAAACCGAGCCATTGAATTACTGTAAATTTTGACATTTAAATGTAACAAAACAACTGGACACGTGATGTTAAACCAAGAATTTTTATTGAATTCTTGAAGGTTATTGATGTTGTGATGTGTGTAATGGTGTGTGCGTCAGATGTGTGCAATGTCAGGGTTTTTATATGGTATCTGTTTACCAACAACCAGAAGATGACCATTCATTTTTTGTTTTCAGGGGGAAATGACCATCCTGTTTTTGTTTACGAGGGAAACAATTAGTATTGTCTGAATCTTTAACATAAGGTTCAAATAAGTACAACCTTAAAGTTCAAAGACAAACTTTAAAATTTATGAAAATTTACCAACTCATAAATGTCTGAATGTAAGAACATATTTTATTAGATTTAAAATTTGCCAGTTATAAATTCAGGAAAATCTTATATAAGAAATGATGGGGGTAGGGTCGGTTTATACGGCTAAAGCCTTTTTTGATTAAGTAAATCAATATGTCCTTTTCTACTCGCAACAATATTGGTTTAGAACAAAATATTTATTGAATATTGTTTTCCTCGGTGATAATTGATAATAATTACTTGATCATTGACTTCCCTGTTTGTAAGGTAACCATTGACTACCACACGTGTAAAACATTAAAACAACGACTCATGTGTTCTGAAACTAGACACCCATTGTACATACGTCATACACGAGGTGAAGTATGAGGTCCTTACTAGTTGTTCACGTGCGTGGTACAGTAATCAACAAAACGAAGACGGACTGGATCGGATTAACATATTGTGTAATTTTCATGTTCTTGCTGTGCGCTTAGTAAAGGTTATAAAAACGACGCGGTGTGATAGTACTACACGTGATTATGTAACGGCACGGTACGAAACTTTCCTTTACATATAAAATTTTAGCATTACATCACCAAGTGTGGTTATGTAACGACACGCACGAAACTTTCCTCTTCATATAAAATATCAGTATTGGAAAAAATCATTACGTCAACAAAGTGTGATTGCCGGTTTTTAAGAACGGCTTCAATATCGGATAACATTTTTAAGTCTAAACATTCATGTGCTTTTGATTATCTACTTAAACCCGTTGGCGTTGTGTCACTAGATTTATCATACAATGCCTGTATAGGAAATCGGATAACGGTTAAAATCTGGTATTACTAGAATTGTGGCAAAAGTTACGTAAAACGTGTGGATTTTTTTTAACATGACATCTTAACTTTTTTTGTCACAATTTGGACTAAATGACACCTAAGTTATATTTTAGGAAGGGTAGGGTTTACACTGTAGAAACTAACATAGTTTCCAAATGGCAAAGTTTTCGACAAGTGTTTACGTTCAACCGTTTCTTTCTTTTTTTTTTTTTTTTTTTTTTTTTTTTTTTTTTTTTGCATTTATAGACAACAAAATGATATTTATCAAATAAATAAATAAATAAATAATTTTAATTTGTCTATATCTGAAACATTGAATTTTCAATGTTTAGTTGTTCATTATTTATAGAAAACTATATAGATTTTATAAAATAAATAAATAAATAAATAAATAAATAAATAAATAAATAAATAAATAATCCTAATTTGTCTACATCTTCTGAAACATTGAATTTTCAATGTTTTGTTGTTCATTATTTATATAAAAAAAACTATATGGTATTTATGAAATAAATAAATAAATAAATAAATAAATAATCCTAATTTGTCTACATCTTCTGAAATATATTGAATTTTCAATGTTTTATTACTATTGGCTTACAATGTACATGTAAGTGTAATAATGCATACCTCAGTTTCACAATCATTCTTTAACCAAGGTCTTCCTAAACCTAAATCTAGCGAATTTTGAGAATTTTTTTTGAACTAAAAATTTACATTTTGAAAAAATAACTAAATACAGATGTTATATAAGTTTGATGTGATCTTCAAAATGACACCTTAAACTGCCGAATGACTAAAAAAATTAACTAAGTTGTCAAGATTTCAAATTTTTAAAATTTAAGCTAGAGAAAATTTTAGTTATGGAATGATTGTGACACCGAGGCTTGAGTATAAATATTTCTACACATTTATTTTTACAATTCTGCACATGGCCAATAGATTTTTTTTATTAATCCGAGGACAACATACTTAAATTTACAAATACTAGAAATTTTGAGAAAAAAAAACTTTATGTGCATGCGAGGCCAGAGAGTTTGCAATTTGGTTTGCCTCAAACTAGTACACTGTCAGGATAAAAAAATTGTATGTAAAAGCTGAAAACGAATAGGTGTGAGGATCTCCACAACAGGAAAATTTGCTTAAACTTGACTTTACTGACTTTAGTGATGTTGGATTTAAATTTAAAAAAAATGTTTTTGGAATATCTCGTAGGATAAAAACCCAAATATAAATCGGAAAAATTATTTATAATGCATTTTTTTTTCTTTTATTAACAGTAAGAAATATTCTAAGAGCAGTTCCTGTATTACAGTTAATCTTGTTGTTTAATGGGGTGGAGTGGGTTGGGGTTGGGTGGGGTGGGGTGGGGTGTGGTTCCCAGTGTTAGGGTGGAGTCCAGAACACTTTAGCCATTGTGTTAGCCACAATTAGATTTATTTGTTAAGATTATTAATGGTAAAAGAAGTTCCTAAAAAATGCTGGTTTATGTAATTATGTAAAAACTTCTGTAAAAAAAAAAAAAAAAAAAAAAAAAAACTCTATCCATCGATTGGGGACTGTGATATTGATCGATTTCAGGTCATTCTGTGGCTCAGTTGTAGAGTGTCTACCTCGAGAGCGGGAGGTCGGAGTTCCAACCCTGACTGGGTCATATACAGACTTAAAAATTTCAGATACTACTTCTTCGTCTGGCGGACCACTACGGTAGCTCAGTTGGTAGAATGCTTGCTCCGTAAGTGAGAGGTCGCGGATTCAAGCCCCGACCGGGTCTTACCCAAGACTTGAAAGTGGGTAGTGACTGTTTCTGCACCTTTGCCTATAGCCGGCGACGTCTCGATATAAGTCAAATATTCTTGACTGGGACGTTAAACATCATTACTCAACTCAAATCTTCGCCTGGCGCTTGTATTAAATGAACAGAGTATCGACTGATTGACGCGGTGTCAGGATGATGTGACTGGGGAATTGACAATACTTGGCTGTGGTATACTGACTTGGCGAGTTAGCACCTTAACAACAAACTTTCACATCTCACGCATAAACTAACTTGACCTTGGATTAATCCTTGGAGATTTATAACCTTGAAATCGTTGCGAAAAACCGAAAAAAATTGCTGATACGACGTTAAAAAACATCATGGCGGCAACCAACCAACCACTTGATCAACGAATTGATGATGTGTGACATTTTAAATAATGATAATTTCTAATGTTTCATTCTAAATTTAAAATTCGAATTGCTCGTGACAAATCTTAACACACACACACACACACACAAAAAGATAAATGTATGATTAGCATTCCCGCGAACCTTTCCCGGTGCGTACTTTGCATGCATTATCGTTTAAATCATGCATCGTCTGTGTGATAAATGGCAATATCTTTCCCCCCTCCCACTTTACAGATAACCTTGTCATGTTATCTACGGAATCAATTTCAAAAATAAATTGTAAAAAAAAAAAATTGAAAACCTGAATCACGTGAGGATAAAAACAACACTGAAAACATTTGTGTTAGGTGTGCCATTTTAAACACTTTCTTTGTTAAAAAAAAATATGTTTCAACAAATATTTTGAATATTTACTGAAATGCAACACCAAAAGTACAGTTCAATATGTTTTTAAAGGAATAAAGTGGTGTATTATTTAATGAATGAATGAATGAATGAATGAATGACTGAATGAATTCAACCATTTATTTATTTATTCATTTATTTTTATTAATAAATTCATTCATTTATTCATTTTTTATTATTATGCATTTATTTTTTTTCTTTACTTTTTTGATCTTTAAATGATCATCAATTGGTTGGTCTAGATCACGTGATTATATTTCTGTCACGTGTTTTGCTTGTATAGTTCTATTGTTGTTTCGTTTCTTTGGCAACACTGGTTATTGATAAGTACAGAAAAACTATAAAAACTGGATCCCGAGAAATTTGGATTCCGGGATTAACTGAACAAACGCATAAATCCCGAGTATTTTCGTTCTTTGTTTTCTATAGGAGAACCATAGAATTCTGAAAAAAAAAGAAAGAAAAGTCTAAATTAAATTTAGATTTTCACAATCGTGATTAAAACCGGGATTTAAACCGTTACAGTAAAACTAACCGCAATTTTAGCAACTCCATTATCTTGTCCCTTTAAAAGAGAATTTCTTCATCGAGCACATGTTAAAATTGCAAATATTTACTATCAGTCCATAATTGTTTGTCATATGCATATTTGGAGAACAAAATTCCATATTTAAACAAAATCATTCAATAATATAAAAAAATCCATGTAAAATTTACTGACCTAATTGGGAAAAAATAACCAGACTTATTCAAAAAGTTTCTTTAATTTTATGCATATAGCTTTTTTTTTCATGTTTCCAACAAGATTACAAATTCACCATGACCAAAATATCCCTAATGCACCTTCCTAGTTTACCATATAAGGTCTGTTGTCATATTGTTGTTGAATAATCATAATTATGATCACTTCTTGAAAAAACGAACAAAAATAACACCAAATTATTAACTTATGGCTCTTTCCTACATTTTTTAATTGAAAAAAATGAAACTTTTTAAAACTTTTGCATCTTTTGACATCAATTTCTTTTAAATTCAACAAGGAAATGTGATTTGCATATTAATTCATTTGACCTTTATTAATCTTAAAATACCCTGATGTAATCTTAGGCAAGACCCAATTGAATAATTGAAGTCATTAAATTTGAGCTTTTTTCCAAAATTTTCTCTCTGTACAGAAGACTTCAGAGAAGATTTTTTAATTTAAAAATAGTATTTGGTAAGGTCAATGTTTTTGAAATCAATCTTCCTGTTATTTCTATGAGGAAAGCTTAAATAAAGAAATATCTAGAAAAAAACCATGTGAAAAAGAATTATGAACCAATAGTAATCAAATAAATAAATAAATAAATAAATAAGATCATAACATATTTACAATCGTACTGAATTCTCTTCAGTAAACCCTTTGAGAGCAACTGAAGTTATTTCCCAATAACTTTAGTCGGGCACGTGCAACCTTTAACCCATGACGTCAGGACCTGTATCAGTGACGTATGAATGCGTCAAAAACGTTCTACTACAACATTGTTTACAAACAAAACCTTGCAGTGTCGATCAGCTGATCGCTATGTTTTTTGTTGCCTTTTTTCCGAAATCGCTAATTTATCAATCGGATTAGAATTTTTTTCAGAAATTAAATAAATTTTAGTGATAAATGCAAAGGATCAATCAGTGTTTGTGTTCTTTTTATACAAGAAAAACCAGGACAATGTCGGATTTTTTTTTTTTTTATAATAAAATTCATTACTAAGGAAACCTCGTGTTTTATCGTAGAAATCTTAAAAGATTGTAAATATAAGGATTGAACTTTGATTGTACTGAATTTATTGGGTGATAACTTCAGTTGGTCACGCGCAAATTTTTTCATGAATGGCTTCGCCATTCATTCAATTTGCGCGTGACCAACTGAAGTTATCACCCAATAAATTCAGTACAATCAAAGTTCAATCCTTAAATAATGTCATATACCATTAAAAAATTTATTAATAGATTTAATTGGTTTTACGTTCCAGTCAAGAATTGACGTCACCAGCTACAGAAATTTTGACCTTTGTAATGCGCTAAGGGCAATGTTTAGGGAAGGTACGCCTGCCGTGACACGTAAGGTCTCATCCGAAGGACCCCGTGACTTTCATATCAGGCGAAGGTGCAGAAATTTTGCCTGTTCGTTGCGCTGATGGCATTATACAACAGGGTTCTTAACCGTGCCATGCCTGCCATGACACGGGACCTCGTTTATTTTAAGTCCAATCCGAAAGAAACGTGACTTTCATTTAGGAATGCCCAGTGCTTGGCGAAAGAACAGTCACTACCCACTTTAAAGTCTTGGGTCAGACCCGGTCGGGGTTCGAACCCACGACCTTCCACTTACGGACATTATAAAAGAGAGGTTGGGTCAATGCGCATGCTCTGTTGGCTCTGGTTTTCTCGGAAGTAAATATGCAAATAAAAAACATGTACATGTAATTGGCAACAGCCAAATCAATAAAGAACACAATGGCCAAAAATAAAACCAAAAACATTTAAAAACACGATAAATTATATCTCTATGTGTAACTTCAAATTCTTTTAGCATGAAAAGTACAATTCATGCTACTATTCATGCTGTATCAGTACTGATTATATATATAGTAAGTAAGTACTTATACAAAGTCATACAGACTCACATTAACCTGTAAACATATCAGTCCGTTATCATCTGATAATGACCGATATTTGATGATATCATATAACGGTAATTGACCATGCCAAACCATAATAAATTCCAACGCTGATACTGTGACGCTACTCCATTTTTGCTTGCCACCTGCCTCTCGATTTTAAAAAGGAAAGTTGGATGTTTCTTTTGATAAACTTCAACAATTTTACAGTTTAGAACTTACATGCACTACTTGCTTGTAAATAAAGCAAATATTTTTATTCTGTTGAAACTGATTGATAAAATGCAGTCGATAATATATCACTTATATCGAAACGTCGCCAGCTATAGGTGAAGTGGCAGAAATTTTGACTTTTGCAGTGCGCGGCAATGTGAAGGAAGGGTTCTTTGGCGTGCCAAGCCTGCCGTGACCTGGGAATCGGTTTTTAAGGTCTCCACCGAAGGATCTATGCCTTTCATTTCCTAATGCCGGGTGCTTAGCTAACCATTTACTACCTATTTTCAAGTCTAAGTCAGACCCGGACGGGTCTGCTGAAAGAGTTGAGTTGAGAAATGGTGTTTAACGTCCCAGTGAAGAATATTTCACTTATATCGAGACGTCGCCAGCTATAGGCGAAAGTGCAGAAATTTTGCCTGTGCGTTGCGCTGATGGCATTATACAGCAGGGTTCTTTATCGTGCCACGCCGTGACACGGGACCTCGTTTAGTTTAATTTCCCATCCGAAAGAACCGTGTCTTTCATTTCGTAATGCCCAGTGCTTGGCGAAAGAACAGTCACTACCCACTTTCAAGTCTTGGGTCAGACTCGGCCGGGGTTCGAACCCACGACCTCCCACTTACGGAGCGAGCACTCTACCAACTGAGCTACCGCAGTGGCTGTCTGCTGAAAGAGTGTTCCCAACTAGCAATATTGAAAACGTTTTAAATGTCGCTGTTTTCAATGAATAGCGTCTCTAGATTAATTTGAAAATCACTCTGTATTTTGTTTGTTTGTTTCAAATGGAAAACTTTATCGCTCTAATAGTTTAGATTTCAACCGTAGTAACAACAGCAATGCATAAAGTTGTTTTAGTATGTATCAACCAATTTTTATTGCTATCCTTCTATTATGCAAGCTAAATGAGGTCATTTACAAACAGATAAAGCCGGATGGATTTGTACATTAATTACTTTTACATGCATTATTTCATTTAAAAAAATTCAAAAGTAGCACGTGATACTTACTACAATAATGTTGTTGGTAACTCATATTTTCAGATGAATAGAAGGATAGGCAAATTTTAAATCGGCATTTCAAAGCACAAACTTTCGACACTTAACTATCATTACAAAAGCACATGAATCGTTTCTCTACAAAAATCTATGTATTCGAATTAAAAAAAAGTAAAATTTTAATCATTATTTAAAATAATAATTATAATAATAATAATTGTGACAACTCAGCTCATAAGCATGGCATGCTTACACTGGCTTTACGGCACTGCCTTGTTAAGAGTTTTGAATTGTTTCTAAAAGAAAAAAAATCAAAATTTTGCACCTGAGTTTTACATATTTCTGTTGGTAAGAATTTAAATTCCTGCACATGACACTATATAATATGTATTTACGAATGTATAAATTTTCTTTTTTTTTTTTTTTTTTTTTTTTGTCTCAATGACTTTATCCTCTGTAAAATAACGTATAGTGTTGAACAAGTGAAATGTCAAAATTTTAACACATTTTAACAAAGCTTTAAAACTATTTTGAACAAAAATGTGTCCCAAAGTGATAACAAAGTGGTCGGTTAGGGCTGATGGAGAAAAACCCCTTTTACAAGCGAACTGAAAACAATCTGCTGTGAATAAATAAATAAATAAATAAATAAATAAATAAATAAATAAATATAACCTAACAATTTATATATAATCGACACGGAATCAAAAACATTTGTATTCACCACTATAAAACAAACAGCCGATAGATCTAGTAGAGAGTATTGATATTGTTATAAGTATACCAAAGACTCGTACATGCATCATGTATAAGAATTCCCAAAACGGTATTTGTTTATGTAACAAACAGTCTTAGCAGATCTATTCATACAATCAGAGATTCCCACGGTATTACACTGAAAACCTATGCCTCCAAAATTGGCATGTTAGAAATCCAGGACTAGACTTCGAACGTTGGAAATGGGACCGGGTCAATATTGCAACTGCTTAATATTAGATAAAAAGTAGAGTTATTGTGTTTAATTCATCAGTCAAAATTCTTCCATTGTTATTAAAGGTAGCGAACAAAATAAAACTAAACACTTTTTGATAACATTGTCTTTTTTACGACCACCGGACTTAAGCTTCTTGTAACAATATGAAGTGTTGTGGTTAAAACGATTTTGCTGAAGCCAAGGATTTTTCACTAATTTTCAATCAAATGGTACATGTTTTGCATATTCAAAATACATGTAAGCGACAAGTGGGTTTTTTAAAACAACATTTGAACCAACAATTAAAAACTATGTACAATGCAAACACTTAAAATAAATCTACAACCTACACGTTTATTCTTATTTATTTTTTCAATAATTTTTAAACATACCTAAATACAAAGAATTGTGTAACTTAGTTTTTCTTTCTCTGGTCGGTTATCGGCAAGCCGACGCTTGGAACTCTAAAGATTAAAAAACCATGTCCACGTCTTCAGGAAGTGACATCATTATTTTCCATACCGTTACGGGAATCAAACACAAACATGGTCTATGTTCAAATCACACTTCTAACTATGAAAACTTGCAAATTAAGTTACACTTTGAAAACTTAACATACGAACTTTCACTAGGGAATTGAAGTGTGGTGCTCTGGATAGGTAAGTACTTCCTGACTAGCTACACGTAGCTTCATCTGTCACGTGCAATATCAAATTTGAAGAAACATTAAACAACGGGGTGTAAAAAACTGGTGTATATAGAAAAAATGTACCCAGGATCAGTTTGGTTACAGAGACATCATACTTGTTAATATTGGCCATAAAATTTTTCGGGGTCTTAGTAAACCTAGGCTTGTAATAAGAATAAAACACAAACATGTCCAAATTACAATCTCACACCAAAAAGAAAAAACTTTAAAAAACTGGCCAATTTAGCAATACACGTGAACTTCCATTAAGAAAGTGAGACCGAGTGATACGGAATGGTAAGCAATTCCTGTCTACTTAGCTACATCTGTCACGTGCAAAGTCAAATTTAATAAGGAAAGGAACATGGAACTATGGTTAGTCAAATATATCCAGTATAAGTTTGGATATAATGACTTCTGACTTATCCACAATATTGTGATGACGGTCATAAAACTTTTAGTCTTGATAAGCCTAGGCTTGCTATATCATTGAGTGAACAATTTTACTGTAAGCGGCTTGCTTCATTGTAAAAAGTCCCCGCAGTGGGAACACGCTCTACCATACCGTATTGACTGTGAAGCATATACACCATATAACATTTGATAAATTTGAAGTGTATCTAGGTAAGTACAATATGCCAGACAATTCCTTATCTTGTAACTATTTTTTCCTAATTGTTTATGTCGTTAGACAATCAACTTGGGTTTTTTAGTTGGCTTTATTCCTAGGCGATGAGAGACCATACCAATAGCATGGTCGACAAGACGAGTAACAGCAAAACTTAGGAAACATAAAGCAAGCCACAAAAGAGCAAGTAAATGTAATATATAGATGGGCATCGCGTTTAAAAGCAAATACATGTCCTATCCACTTTTGTGGTTCAGGTTCATGTCTTCCCAATCATCATACTTTTTTGTCTCAAAAACTGCCCGATTTTAAGGTGCCAATCGTATTAGCGCAGTTTTATTTTAGCGCCAGTGATTACCCTGTATGGGACCCCAAAAAGTCTTTTTTTTTAAAACCCGGAATCAAAAGTTCATGATGTTTAATAGGCTTCAAAAGTAAATACCGTTTCATAGTACTGAATTCCTTTAAATTTGAAATCAAATTTCCATCCAATTTCCTAATTTTAGTATGTTTTTTAAAAGAATATTTTGGCGTTTTCACTGATTTCTATCCAACTTCTGGAGTTAATTCCATTTCATCAAACATACCTTTCAAACATATTTACAGGATGTGTGAGAAGCAGACGTCAATCAAATCTAATCGTCTGCTGGTAACGCCAAAGAAAGCGTTGGTATTCGTTTACTCCCTATGATTAAGGTGTCATACAGAGAGAGCGGGTTAGCCATTAGTCGGGATAATTATGTAAATATATGCATAATTATGGCTAATTATTAGTGTGTATAAGAATACAGTATCTATATTATCTATATGATCTTCCAAACATCTGATCATAAATCAGTAAGTAATGGTTCTTTCTACGAAATATACGTGATGTGGTTTGACCTTTGGCCTAATAAGGACCCATGCGTATATTTAAGAATCAGTGTGTGTTGCTTGCATAAATACTTTTTCATATGTTGCAATATATTTAGCGTACTACACACGTCTGCGAAAGTGATTGAATCACAGCTGCTCAGGCATGTGCAGATTATGATGCAAATAAAATGTGCATATCAGTCAAATTTTAAAACGTGATTTAGTGCTCAGTATTTAAATGTCAAGACTACCAAAATAAAATAGATGTGAATCTGTGCTTTTTTTTAATTTTTATTTGAAAGTTGCTAATTCTAATAGGCGACAGTAGTAACATTTATAATAATTAAATAATTTAAAATTTTGAATGTTCTTAAGACGTTAACATTAATCATCGATATCTATAAATATCTCACGAAAAGCAAAGTAAAAACTGCTGATGTGAGGTAAAACAACATTCATTCCACCAACCAACCAATCCACCATCCAATAACTGAATAAAATAATCTTGCTTCGAATGTAAAATTCATAAAGAGGAAATTCAAATTTACATTCTTGACTGTATGTTATAATCGAAAAGTTGCATGTTTCCTATTTATATTTTGTATAATAAAATTTTTACTGTATTACCTAAACTTTATTATTATTATCATCATCATCATCATCATCATCATCATCATCATTGTTATCGTCATCATCATCATTATTATTATTATTATTATTATTATTATTATTATCATCATCATCATCACCATCATCTTTTTTTCATCATCATTATTATTATTATTATTATTTTATATTTCTTGCAATTAAGATTAAATATAATACAAATACCAGTTAAATTTTGATGTGCCAGATGTGCACATTTCGGAAATTCATTCCTCATCAGTGACACTAAGACCGAAAAGTTTGATACATAAATAATATAAGCCAAACAGTTGAAAATAATGAATCTAAAGTTTCAAAATCATATAAATCCAAATCCAGCTAAGGAATGCTGTGCATGAGGGAACAAACCTTAGTTTTAAATTAATTTCAAATTTTAGTCGACTGAAAATAACTAAGATACATATTTTCACAAAATAATATACCTGGCTTACATCAAATTCTCTAAATACCAACCATTGCACTACATATATGTAACACGTGCCAATCGTTAAACCACGTTTTGGGATGACGCAAAGTATTATTGACGATGGAAATTAACCCAAAGAAAACTAATAAACAGAATCGAACGTCTAGCTAAGACCCAATGCTCAAAATCTTTTGAAATGATTTTTACATATTAAGACAGGTTGGTTTGTTGTTAAACGTCGCATCAGGAATTTTTCGGTTTTTCGCGACGAGAAAAAGTTAGCGCATTCGTGAGTTGTATGAAAATGATTTATAGTTTGCCAAGTACAAGTGCGCACTAAGCGACTTAAGCATGCTAGCCTAGAGAGTCAGGACCCCAGTCTTCAGTCACATTATCTGGACACTTGTTGAACCAATCGGAGATACCCTGTCCTCAAAATGCGCCTTGCCAAGCGAGAAGTTTCTCAAATTTGAAAGTCTTATGTATGATCTGACCGGGGTTCGATCACACTACCCTTGTTTCAAGGCGGACATCTTAGCGACTGAAACCGACATATTACAAGATTGGAAGTTTTGGTGTAGTTAATAATAAAAATAATAATAATAAATTTATTGAGAAACCGCAGTTGTAGTGTACTCAAACATACAGCAATTACTATAATAATATGTACATTTATACATGTTTTAATTTTTGAATAATTAAATCATAATGTTTTCTGTATATATATATATATATATATATATATATATATATATATATATATATATATATATATATAAGGATAAAGTCGTATCAGCAATTTTTCAGCTCATCGTGACTAGGTCAAGGTTATTCATGATCTCTACGGATTAATCTGAGAACAAGTTCGTGTTTGCATGTCATATGCGAATGTTTATTATGGCCTGCTGCATGTGAACTAGCGTGTACTCAGGGCGATTTTTTGGTGAGGTGGTAGCTCACCACCATAGAAATTGATTAATTTGCTTAAGCAGCAAATAACTAGAAATTTGCTGATAAGACGTTAAACAACATTGCAAAAGCAAAGCAATGACAACAAACCTCTTACCGCATAGATTCGAATCTCACTTGGCAGATCCTAGTGAAAAAAATATCTTTGCCAAATTTCGGGTTTTTTTTCTGATAATCTGGTTTTTCAGACATTCAAGGACTGGCAGTCTCGAAAAAAAGTGTCGATAAAATTGTAAAATAACATGACTGGTAGCTCGATATTCTTTAACACCATTATTAATAATCAGCAAAGCATTGCACATAGTCCACAAAGGATATACCTGGCATAAATTTGCAAATTCTCAAAATACCAACTTTGAGAGCGTAAATATTATTTATACAACACGTGTCAATCATAAACAACATGATTTGATTAATGTATTGCAAGTTTTAAAATTACAATAATGATTATGTAAAGCATGGAGAGCTTTAACCCACTTAGGCCATGGCAAATTAATTTGTAGTTCGTCTGACACACTCGCTTCTAAAATATTGAATTAAAAATAAAATTAATTTCATTAATTTTCCGCCTGTCTAAAATTTCCGGTAAAATCCTGCATCCATTTTTCTGCAAAATCTTTCGCTGCATTCAGTGTAATTTTAACAATTTTATCAGAGCAACATTTGTCCAGTGTTTCATTATCAAACAGTTCTTGGTTGATTTATTATTTGCTTTATTTGATGGGTGTTGCCAAGAACAGCAAATCTTTTGCTTTTATCCCGATTGGGATTAGCACAGAGGCTGTGTGAGGCGCTGTGAACCGGAGGTCGGCTCTTCAGACTACTTGGTCACCGAGACCGTCGTCTCACGAAGAAATTCGGTGCGATAAGAACTAAGAACGTAACGTCAAAATATTCACGTTGAATATTTCGTAAGTGAGCAATAACTCTATTTGAGAATTTTTCCAATATCAATAGAACCATTGGAAAAGTTGGTAAAAGTTATCTCTTGCTAAAAATGCACATAAGTAATTTGTAGCTAAAGAAATATATTTGCATGCAACAGCAAATATAACCGAGTATCACAAACAAAATAATTAATGTTATGAACAATCGACTATAGACGGGCACAGGATATAATAAACCCAAATGTTCAGTGGTGTGATTAAAACCACGGTATGACTTCAAAAAATTATTCTATAGAGTTTAAAAACGTTTAAACATTTGAAATGATATTAAGCCCGGCTTTTTGTGATTTTAACATCCAAACATTGAATCAATAATCGTCATGGTTATACAAGATAAATAAACATATACAATGTATAGGGTTGTAATACGAAAGCCCATTGAGCTTACTTTTGAAGGAGAAAAAATATAAATAACGCGTTATTACGCGTAAATTTCGCGAATTAACGGGTATTTTGGCGTTATTACGCGTAACTTCGCATATCAACACGAAACTTTCGCAAATAACGCGTAACTTCGCGAATAAACACGAAACTTTCGCGAATAAATGCGAAACTTCGCGAATAAACGCGTAAATTTCGCGAAATCACGCGTAACTTTCGCATAATTACGCGTTACTTTCGCGAAATAACGCGTAACTTTCGCGAATTAACGCGTAACTTTCGCGTTTTTTTCGCGTAACTTTCTATATAAACAAGATATATCTGAAATATCTTTATGCGATTTATTCAATATAGAATGGAAAAACAAAGAGTAAACTTTGTGAGGTTATTTTTTTTAACTTGAGTTATCGCATGCTAAAATTTTATGCTTCCTAGCAATTGGGCATAACATCATTATAAGAAAATCAACGCTGAAAAGGATATTAAAAAGTTAAAGTTAACGTTAACGAGAAGGAAAAATTACTCTGATGTATGTGATGTTTAGCACGCATTGTTTAATTCAGTATATTGGTGACCTCTAGAAAATCACAAAATCAATGCGATATCAACATCATTTTTAAAATGATAATGGAAAATAACATGGAGTATTTTTTTCATATACTATGATTTATCACATGAGTTATGACAGAAATCGTATCACTTATATTAAGGCATGACTACACTAAAATTAATCGGGCTTCCTTTTAGTTTAACATGTCGAATAGTGAAAAAAGCGCCACATTTCATTGAAACTTGGTCAAAAGCAACTATAGAACATTGCCATTAAGATTCAAGTTTGTTTTTGGTTGCCGTGGCTACCAGAAGTAGGTCACAGTTACCTACATAGCTAAAGTTCTCCGAGGTAAAATTTGATGTGATATTTGGCTTCTAGAGCCTTTTATTTGCCAAGTTTTCATTATCCATTTTTCAACTCCCGTTTATTCCCGAAAATAACGCGAATTGACGCGAAAGTTTCGCGTTTATTCACGAAAATTACGCGTAATAACGCGTTACTTTAATTTTTTTTTCTTCTACTAAAAGGAGCTCAATTGGCTTTCGTAATACGGTTTGGATAGCCCAGTTCGTATAGCAATCGTGTAAGGACGGAGGTTCCCGGTTTGACCCCCTTTATAAATTCCTTTGACGAGCTTGTGGTGAGGAATGTTGCAGTTTGTAATGCGCTTGCAATTATTGCGGAAGTTCCTCAGTTTACCAGTTTTTTTAAATAATAATAATAATAATAAATTTTAATGTCTGGATAACGACAATATCCAAATACTAGTATTAAAATTTATTCGACGGCAGAGCAATCTCGGCCTAGATGCCACTGATGTATATATTGGTCATGTAACCTTAGTATTATAATATTATTATATGTTAGCAAAATCAAAATATGATTCAATATCAATCAACGAAGGACATGAAAATTGCGTTGTAATTTTAATAAATTGAATGAAGTACATTTGCAAGATAACGTTCACTTCCGAGGTATTCCAAGTGTAGTGATAAGAACCCTTCATTCTCAACGTGTTCCGAATTCATTTTGAAAAATGGTGGGAACAAGGAAATATGTTACTTTCATTTTGCTGAAGTTAATATCCAACGTATGTTTTGCTTTTCACTGTATCTCACCATCAGGACAGCCAGTAGATTGGTAAATATTTTTAATATTAATTTTTATTTATTTTTTTTAAATGAAAATGGGAACACGTGAAAGATCAGTACAGTTTATATGAACAAAACATTTATCTGTTTATCCTGTTGGGAACTATAGCACTTAGGTAAAATATAGGTCATGCTCGTGACTGTTTTCAAATAACAAAACGATTTTCATTTCATTTATTATAATCAAAAGCAGTTACTAATAGATATATACAAAACAACATACATTTAACAATTGAACTGTTTTAAAATGGTATTCATTGTCAGTATGAAGGAAACAACTTTGCAAGCAAACGGAATAACGCGCGTTAGCGCGTTATGACAAGTTTGCTTGCAAAGTTGTTGCCTTCATACTGACAATGAATACCATTTTAAAACAGTTCAATTGTTATATTTTCGTTTAATATTTTTTTAAAAAAAAAGTATTCATTTATTTTAAGAAAAAAATTCCCATCTATAACACATGCACATCGGGGGAGTCCAATAGACGCAACAGCTGAATTTAAGACCGAGAACGACACATTATTCATCCGCAATATTTTTAATGTGGGGTAACAACGGGGAGTTTTGGTTTGAAAAATTATAGTGTTATCAGGTATTTTGATGGTATTTTCTCGATTTTTCATTAACATAATGAATTTTTTTTAGAATATTGGATATAAATAATATGTATAAAAATTGAATATCAACGATAAATGTCACGGTTGTTATTTGTGGACTATATTTCAGTCGAAAATCAGGTGCACCTGTGTGGCCTCATTTCAATTTGCAAAGAAGTTTGGAGTAAAAGATTGCTGGCTAAATGTCGGAAGTGAAATTTGTGAATCTGAAACGGGAAGGGGGGTACTGTAGCTGAGGATAATTTTCAATGGCCAAGCATGTGGGTTTCGAATCTGTGATATGTGAGTAGACAGGGATTTACCGAGAGATTTTTTCTGAAATGTCGACATTGTTAGGTTGAGTTTCACTCTTAAATAATGTGCCGAGCTTCATACTCAGTATCATTCAAATGTAGACTGCAAAGCAGTGAGAAGTATACTTATTCTTTACGCCTGGTGTGGTGCAAATATCTCTCAAAGTTTAGAAAATTATCGTTTTAAGGTTAGCAAGGAGTTGTGTAGTACTTAAACCATGTATTGTACTTTTGAGGAGATCTTATTGTATCCCTTGTAAATTGATTAAAAGCATGTAGATGATTTTTCAGTTTTTTCTATCAACAAACACAGCATGTGAAACGGACAATTTTCACTGGATGTGGCATACATGCGTGAATCTAATTCCAATTGAAATTTACATCACTTGAAATTTACATCCCGCGAGACACAAAATTGATTGACAATATGTACCATTACATATTGTCTCAAAATAATAGGGTATATAGGTAGGAAGAAATTTTTTAAGATCCTATTGTTCAAAATTTATTTGTGGTTTGATGGTTTTGACTGATCTGTTGAACATTGTCTGTTCTTTCAACTGGCCATCAAAAACACCACTCTGTCTCTCACAATGTCAATATTACGGTGAATATCAGCCAGGTGCCTATATATGTTATCAAAATATTATTTTATTAATTTCTTTGATTTTACTTTTTAATATCTCGTAAATGTGTTTTTCAGTCTCATCTCGAATGTAGACAAATGTGACGTGACAGTCATGTTTGTTTACTTACGATAATGTAGTTCCGGATTGTGTATTGCATTTTATATGTATTCATACACGGAGTGACAAAATTTTTTGGCATTCATTGTCAGTAATAATTACAACGGCTCTCAAGCTTGCAGCTATGGGAATTTCACAAGGCAAATGAAAATATTTACATATATAGCATATATAGCAACAAATCGTTATTATACAAAGAAATAAAAAAAAAAAAAAAAAAAAAGAAAGAAATTATTACAATCAGCTGATCATGACATTAAGTCACTATATATATAATTTAAATAAAAAGTTCCTTCCTTGTTACATGTTTTTCTGTATGTCAAGATTTATTGTTAAAATATTACCATTATAAGTGAAAAACTTCCTCAGGTTTTCTTTATTGAAAATGTTAAGTCATTTAAGATAAGGACTACCTATAATTGCGCAATTGTAAAATATTTTGGTACACAAGTACTGAAAATGTGTCAATATAGGCTGATAGATAAGAGGAACTACAACGTTTATTGATTTTAGAGGTCTTGTGTTTGATCCCTGGATTTACCACCTTATCATTCAGCTTTTAATCATCACTTCTGCCTTTTAATCATCACTTCTGCAGTTTATTTGCTTTCATATATATATATATATATATATGTGTGTGTGTGTGTGTGTGTGTGTGTGTGTGTGTGTGTGTGTGTATATATATATAAAGAATGAAGACAACAACACAAAATAAAAAAAATGACATATTTGCTAAGGTTTTTATCTTTCTTGGTACTTTTCAAGCATAACATAACCAGTGCTTCAGATTGTCAGTGCACCCGCGTTAATCCCTCAAAATTCTAAAAAATGATGCAGGAAAATTGTACCCTGTGCACCTTGTGGGCACACTAAATTATGAACAATGTGAGATTTAAAGCACATGTTTTTCTGATAAACCTTGAAAAAAAAAAAAAAAATCAGACAGCAGAAACAGGAAGTGTCTATAAAAATTATTGAAACTCGGAACACCTCTGATTTTGCGGTAGTCGTAAAACAAAAATATAAAAAAGTAAGCTAAGTCGCATTCTCTCTTTTTTGCCTTAAAAGAGCTGATATAGTTGAGAAAGCGGTAAATATGACTTCTGACAATTTAAAGAATTAAAACACTAAAGCCTTGTTTATTTATCTTAAACAATTGTTAGAGCTGTTGCATGGTCGCTCAGCTCCAGTCATGTTCATGTCATCTGTTAGGGAATGTAATGTTATGTTATGTTGATGATGGGCAGTGTTTGTGACAATGTTTTTTATCATTCAAATTTAAATCCTGTATAAACGGTAAATAAAGTTTGTTTTTAATTCTTTGTTTAATCAATTAAATTAAAAAATTATTGGCCCCTAACTTTCAAATAGGGCCCCTCATTTATGCACAGAATGGGCCCTTCGGGCCCCTGGTTTATCAAAACAATCATAAGCACTGCATAACTACTGTTATTTTTAGTTTTAAATATTTTCGCCTATGTGCAAGACTTTATTTATTTTAATTTTTTGGATATACATGTATATATATAATGACCTACTTTCTGTAAATGTTATACTAAGTACATGTAGTACAAATATAGTACAAAGTTTGATAAAGTATGATTTGGACTTGTACTTAGTACATAAAAATTGTAATAATAGTACAATGTTTTGAAATGTATACAATAAAGTTTAATACATGTATACTCTCTCTCTCTCTCTCTCTCTCCTCTCTCTCTCTCTCTCTCTCTCTCTTTTATAATGAGTTTTCTAAAATCCAGAGACCTTGGTTACTGTAGATTGAACTAAAAAGTTGGTTGGTTGAAAGCTGTTTTACATCACATCAGCAGTTTTTCAGCTATTTGTGGCAAGAAAATTCGTATTAATCTTGTAGTATTCATCTATACATAATATTATGTGTTTGTGAGTTTGTGTGAGTGTTTCTGATCTGCATTATGGGGACCATAGAGTGCTAGTATACTCACTTTGGGATATCGATGTTGCAGATGAAAATTAAAGTACATTCAGTCCATTATAATGTTACCAAGACAACCAGTAATTACGCACAACAAGAAAAAACATTCTCATTTGAGGTCAACTAGAGTCAAACTCATATTGGTTAGAGTTAATTTAAGTAATGGTGATTAAAGTTGTTCATAAATCATCAGTGCATTGCACATGCAACTGTAAATTTCTGCAGCTTTACTTATAGCTAGTGGCATCTCAATACAATCATGTCAGGCTGGACTTGACAGGTGGACACATTCAAAATTGGTTCTGACAGAACTGTCGGAATAATTGTGCCAGTTTAGAAATATGTGTCATACCGAGCCTTCAATATTGGGTCTGACAGGACTGTCCAAAAATGTGCAAATTTAAAGATACATGTTCTGTTGAACATTCAAAATTAGGTCTGACAAAACTGTCCAAATAATGTAACAGTTAGAAATATGTGTCCTACCTAGCCTTCAATATTGAGTCTGACAGGACTGTCCAAATAATGTATCAGTTTAGAAACATGTATTCTACTGAGCCTTCAAAACTGGTCTGACAGACGACTGTCCAAATAATGTGCCAGTTTAGAAACACATGTCCTACAGAGCCTTCAAAATTGGGTTTGACAGTATTGTCCAAATAATGTGCCAGTTTAAAAATTACCTACTGCAACTTTATTAAATAGAAATATGATAATATTATATTTAGTACATCACCAGTTCAGAAGATTTTAAGGCATTTGTAGAAAGTTTACAGGCAGATAAGACATGTCTGAAAACAAGTTCCTTTATCAGACTAAGACTTGTGATACAGTATATTGTGACCTTTGAAAAACTGGAAACCTAAAAACTGATCTGAACTGAAGTACATTGTGACATGTGACAAACAGAAAACCTGAAACCGAAATTCAGTTAGCTGTATTTTAAGATTTCAGCTTTCTAAAAAACTAAAAAAGCAAAATGTAATTTAAAAAATTTAACAAAATCACAGCATGAACTGTAGAATGTTTAATAAAGGAAATTGTTCTTATAAGGCCAAACAAGACTTCTGAGTTACATATTTCACTTTCCAATAAAACTTGGATCAATAGGGTTTTTTTTTGTCTTGAAAATTTTTTGGTCATTGGCAATGCAAATATTTATTAAATTATTAACTATCTCATGATCATGAAGTGCATCTTATGCAGATATTGTAACTATGATCATTGATTTAATGATTTAATGGGTTTTATATCCAGTCAAGAATATTTTACTTACATCAAAATGTCACCAGCTATAGGTGAAGTGGCAGAAATTTTGACCTTTGCAGTGTGTTTTAGCCAATGTGCAAATAGGGTTCTTTAGTGTGCCACGCCTGCCATGATAAGTGGCATCAGGTTTTAAAGTCTTCTCCGAAGTGACTTCTATTTCTAAATGCCAAGTACTTAGCAAAAGAACAGTCACTACCTATTTTCAAGTCGTGACCAGAACCCAGTAAGGGTTTGAACCCTGATCTCCCACATATGAAGCAAGCACTCTACCAACTAAGCTATAGTAGTGGTGCTTGCTTCGTACATTTAACTATGAAGTGTTTTCCAGATATTCTGTAGTGCAAGTGTAAACCTAAACATGGAGAAAAAAATCAGGATTAAAAAAAAAATTGAAATATGGTTGGTTTGGAAATCGGAAACACACTCTTTTTTTGTTTGGCCTAATGAACCAGAAATAATCAGTTAACTCTCTCTCTCTCTCCTCTCTCTCTCTCTCTCTCTATATATATATATGCTTTAGTGTTATATTTACACCAATCCTTATTATATATTATCTTACAAATTTATCAGAATTTCAAGAAGTCTCGTGACTAACAATTGAGAAATTTATTTGTTAACCACAGTTATTTTCCACAGCCAAGTGGAATGTTACTATTTATTCTTATCTTTGAAAAAGAGGTCATACAGTTCTGTTAACAGCAGCACAATTTATATCACGAAGGCCTATGGCATAGTGGTTAAATTTGAAGACTTATGATTCAAGTCTTAGGGTCATATGTTTGAACTCTAGCAAAGTTACATGGATTTCATTTGATTGATTGATTTAATTGGGTTTTACGTCCCAGTCAAGAATATTTCACTTATATCAGGACATCACCAACGATAGGTGAAGTGGCAGAAATTTTTACCTTTGCAGTGCTTCAGATTGTCTGTGCGCCCGCATCAATCCCGCGTAATTTTTAAAAATGACGCATGAAAATTGTACTCGGCGCGCCGTGTGGGCGCACTAAAATATGAACGATATTAGTTCTAAAACACAAGCTCTTCCGATCATGTTTAAAAAAAAAAAAAAAAAAAAAAAAAAAAAAAAGGCGGAAACAGGAAGTGTCTGTAAAGATTATTGTAATTCGGAATACCTCTGATTTACGGTAGTCGTAAAACGGAAATGAAAATGTCTAAAAAAGGAAGCGAGGTAGCATCCTCTCGTTTTTGCCCAAAAGACTCGAGATGAAGAAGAAAGCGGTAAAAATGAATCAATATATAATTCAAGACATAGTAAAAAGAATTTAAACACCCACTAAAGCCACTGTTTTTTATTGTAAACATTTGCTAGAGCTGCCACATGGTTGCTCAGCTTCAGACCAAGCTCCGAAACAGCGTCAACCTCCTAGCTCCGTATGTCGCGAGGTAGACGCTGCAGACAGCACTCAAAAAATTTTCACGATTCGTGAAAATTTTGGAAATCGGTTTTCTAAAAAGTTTATCTCTTAAGTAATCACCGTTTAAGAACTATTTATCTAAGTCTTATGGACTTTTAAGTTGAATCAATACCAAAATACGATTTTCAGTACGATAAATTTCTAAATTTTTATGATGTTTTGAAGGGATTATTTGTTCTTCCGTAAATGTAGTAAAAAAGTTTTGTGCGAAACTTAATCTCCAGATAAATTGCCAAATAATGGACGGAATCCGGCGTTCCTCGCAACACGTTAACATCCATATTCGTTTTAAACAAAAACTAAATAGACAATTAAGGCTATTAAAACCCGATAAAGTTATTGTAAATCTACTTGTATGATTGAGATAGTTTTCCATGTTCGCTAATTCCATAAGAATGGAAACACTGACTACATTATTATTACACTTAAACAAGGTCGTGCTGTATACCACAACCTTTGCTGTATACATCCCATTAAGATGAGGACCTCGGTAGCCAAGTGGTTAATTGATCAAAGTGCCTCTCACCGCTAAGGTTCGAATCCCGCTCGACAGATCCTAGTGTGAGAAAGTTTGTCAGTTAGCTTGCGGAAGGTCCGTTTTCTCGGGGTTCATCCCAGAACTAATCGCCTCGATATAAGTGAATTTTTACTGTTTTAGCACCATCGGTCTAATTCACTAAATATGGTGACAGTGTAGCTCAACGTGTAATCATTTCTGTGTTAGATTCTAGTGATAAAGAGTTGTTTCATATTGAAAAAAAAAACCAAACAAAATAGAGACTCAAACCCACCCAGATCTTTATGATTTATCAAATAACAGTGGGATGCTGTAACTGCTGAGCTACTGGGGGGGGGGGGGGGTTTAACTCATCAAGACTGCAACCCCTACAGTAGTTCATTGAAGTGCTTGCTCTGAGTGAAAATGGATTAAAACCCTGACCAAACTTTTAACAATTAGGTTGTGACTGTTTTTGCATTAAGCATTTAGAAATGAAAGTCCTGTATCTTTCAGAATGAACCCACTAAAGAATCCTTCCCACACATTACCCAGAGCATGCTTACATTAAAAAATTATTCCACCTTTAGCTGTTTCTTTTCCTGGGACATAAAATCATATACAATCAATCAGTCATCAACATTGCTTTAATAGGGGATACTGTCTAACACAAGGAAAATAGCTGCAAATTACATGCAGAGAATGAAGTGAGTTTTCTAGTGATAAAATGTCCCTTAATTCACAACTATTGCAGCATGATCTTGTACCTTCAGAAACACAGTTATCAGGTTCACTTCCTATACTTAACTTTGTCATATTCTTATACAAAAAAGTATATAGTAAGGGTGAAATTTGATGGACTACAGTTGAACTGTGCTGGTTGTTGAATCAGACCTTAATAGTGAAGTCTCCTCTCTTGCAATATTAGTTCTAACTGTTAAAATGATCAAATCTACTTATCCTGTTTCAATTTCTTAAAAGTAAAGTGATACAATCACTACCAACCAAACTAATGAACTTATTTCATCATCCAGATCTGGCTAAATAATTTGGTTCCAATTCAGGTTTTTAGTGTCACATTAATGTATGACATCAAGTTTATAGTAATTGATTTCAGGCTGTCAAAAGTTTTTGCAGCCAGTTTTTACTTTGTAGCAATTTATTTAATTTTAATTTATTTATTTTTACTTCCTTGATGGAAGTTCACGTGTATCACCTATTTTGCCAGTTTGCAAAGTTTTTACTTTGTTTTTGAGATTGTGATATGGACAAGGACTGGTATGTTTGTTTTATTTAATCCAAGTAATGACAACAACATTACTCCCTGCATACATGTGCAATCTGAATTATCAAAATCAAATTCAATGTTTGACCTTAATTTTTAATTTTAGCTCACCTGGCTGACATGTCATTTGAGCTTATCATTATGGTATTACACAGCTTGTTTACAGATATGCATCATCATCATTATGCTATGTGTTATTAGGTAACCAGATTATTGTATAGTGAACAACTGTGACATGTATTATCTAATAACAAGTAAAAGAATAATTAATGCTGCATGAAAAGTTGAAAGTGCAAATTTACATCATTTGCCTTGCTTCTATCAACTTGCTGCCCTTCACATTTCACCTTTTTCTTTAGTATGGCCTTATGTCTTCTTCTTTTATTTTGTCTTGTCCTCAGAAACATTTTGAATTATTCTTATTGCAATGTAAGTCTTAAGTCAAATCAAGATTACAAAATTTTAATTGCAAACTTAGATCCTGTAATGATGAACATTTTTGAAAATTGTTGTTTTCATCTATCCATTTTTTTTTCAAGGACACACACACACACACACACACACACATGGTAAAGTGGTCTAAAGCACAATTTAAAGGATCACAGTGCCTCTAACCACCTAGGTTCAAATTAACTTCGAGAAAATCCTATTGTGAGAAAGTTTGTCAGTTCACTTTGCCAAAGGTTTTCTTCAGCCACTCGGGTTTGACAATGAATTGCAAAAATGATCAATATAAGTAAAGAAACATTAACAGTTCATGGATTATTATTAGCAAAAAATTCTGCAAGGTTTTATTTTATTTATTTATTGTTTTCTTTTGGTATATGCATTTGAAATTAAATATTCTAATGCAGGGACTATATCTGGTAACTTTCAAGGTAATTCAAATTTTCAGATGATCTTCAAAATGATTTTCTTGTATTCTTTTTATCATCTATTGTGTTTTCATGGGAGTAACTCAAAAGAGTTATGGCTTTACACACGAGTGAAATTTTTATGCACATGACTAAAATGTACTTATGAATTTAAAAGTACAATCAAATATTCATCAGAAGATTTGTACATTAAAAAAAAAAAACTTCAAATTCATACTCAGCTACTTGGTTTCTGCATTGCAGATGCTACTGTGAATTTTTTAAACCCAATTGTAACTAATATTTTACCTGATTTAGGTTAAAATTGAGGAAACCACAACTTTAGGCATTATAAATGTAGCCCAATTTTGCATTTAAAGCTGCTAAATTGAGAGCCCTAGTTCACTTTTGTTAGTTGTGTTAATCATGCAATATTTTGCTAAAATAAGGCATACTTTTATACACAAGTAAAACAATGTATTTTAATAAAGAAAAACATTTTATATCAGAATAATTTTTAAAACACAAAAATAAAATCTAGGATTAAGACTGTGCATATAATGCACACACAAGTTAAATCTCTAACAGAAAAAATGATACCTTTTTTCATCAGTTTTTTTACTATGCCAATGAATCACATCAAGTTGATGATAATGAAATATTGTAAAAAAGAAATCTTCACTAAACCAAATTTAAAATTGGTGTGTTGTAATAAGTTATAGAGTAGAAGTAGAAATGCAAAACTCATGCTTTAAGCACTTTTTAGCTCACCTGAGCACAAAGTGCTCAAGTGCACTCCTGAGGCCCTAATTTGAGTGCAATCTTCATCAAACATGACCAAATTGATCCTCTTGACAAAAGCTAGCTCAAGTTTGTATATGGGCCATGTTGGGTCAATAAGTAGGTCACTAGATCAAACAATAGAAAAACCTTGTTAACACTCCTGAGGCCCCAATTTGAATGCAATCTTCATCTAACTTAGTCAATATGATTCTCTTGAAAAAAGGTAGCTCAAGTTTGTATATGGGCGGTGTTGGATCAATAAGTAGGTCACTAGGTCAAATTATATAAAACCCTGTTAACACATCTGAGGGCTCAATTTTAGACCATCTTCATCACACTTGCCGAGATTGATCCTCCTGACAGAAGCTAGCTCGTTTATATATGGGTCATGTTGGGTCAATAAGTAGGTCACTAGTTCGAAATATAGGAAAAATCTCTTTAAAAAATAAAAGCTCCAGTTTGCCAAAATCAAGTTAAGTGTACATGATTTTCAGGTGAGCGTCCAGGGCCTCCATGACCCTCTTGTTAAAAAATCAGTTTTGACACAAAATGTTTGTTTCAAATTATAAACATGCTATTTTGGTAAATTAAGCATAACTAACAATAGTAACATGTTCCATACTAGCCATTACCACATCATCTCTTAAAGCTCCTCATTGATTTGGATTTAAAGTAAAATCTTGTTATAATGAACCCTTGATATCTATATATGTTCATTAGTTTGCATCAATTTTATGCCAAAGATCTATAATGCCAAAATCTAAATCAAGAAATGGTAATACCTGTTGTCAATGTTATGTGACTGGTGGAGTGGCATGATGATTTAGTGAGCTGTCAGGTTAAAGTTGTCCTGAGTTTGTGCTAGTGCAAGGCAAACCATATTTACTCATTTCAGTCATTTGTAAATCTCGCTGAGGTTTAACTGTACTTTGTTTTCAATAGATAGCCACTAGAGTGAAAGCAGTGTCTGTATAAAACCTGCTTAAAGGATTCCTTATTTAATATGTTTTTACCCTATATTAATTATTAGTCTAGGGAAGTTGAATTTTTAAAATCATTTAACACTGGGTAAATATCAGCAAAATATTGCAAGGTGAATTATATAAGTAAAAAAACTAAAATAAATGGAAAAAAGAAGGAGTTGGATTACATGTATTTGTGAAGAAAAATGAATTATTTTTTAACAATTCATTATTTAATTAAAAAATATAAAATAATGAAAAAAGAAGGAATCAGATTATTTGTTGAGAAAAATATGAATTGTATTTAAAAAATGACAGATTCAAAATTAATAACCCCAAACAAATAAACAGGGTGGTATGATGCCAGGAATCAAATCCCTGTTTCCTCAAATCAGATGTTTTGTAAATATGTTGGTTTTCCTTGCTTAAGCTTTCAAAATTCCTCATGAACTGTTTAAAACTAAGACAAATGTATGAGAACATGACTGATTTTGTTTGTTCAGAATGGATTTAAATAACATGCATCTTAAAAATGTAGCATTTGACTTATAATCTATGACCTAGCATTATATTTGAGCAATGTATAGATTTATCTAGGCAGAATTTCAGCTTTAAAAATGTAACTGGTCAGATATATTTTGTTAAATGTGTATATGTCTATATGGTATAATAGGTGAGACTATTTTATAATCTATACACAGCAAGAAGTATAAATTTGTATCTTTCTTATTCCAATATTGCATAAATGTCCTTTAAGCCACACCACCACCACAGCTGGTATGATTATTATTATTTTTTATAACAAAGGCAATGAATAAATGAGTTATCTTGGTTTGATAAGAGTGGAGTATTGGATTTTACACCTCAGTTCATAACTTTTTTTCTCACTTATATTGAGACATTCTGTTCAGAGCTGTTGGAGAAATGCCAGTGAATTCAATATTTTTGTCTTTTAAATATAAATCTATCGGTCACGTCAAGCCACTCTTGAAACTTGAAAGGTGTCTGCTGTTCTGATTTACAATAATACAGAAATCTACCATTTTAATCAATTGGGTTGTTAAACAAACAGTTTGGCATAAATTTCGTTAAAATAAAAAGACTTCGGACTGCATGAAAGGTAAAGAAACTGTTTACATCTCTGGCATTTGACTTCAAAAAGGTTTGAAGACGACTGTACAGGGCGCTGCCATATTGTATCGAATGTACATAAAGTATCGCGTATTGATCTGTGAAAATAGTACCGCGATCTAAACTTCAGAAATGTTCCGAAGGGCTGTCTGCAGCGGTTATAAAAGAGGTACGAATGTTGGCCGCTGTTCGGAGCTTGGCTTCAGACATGTCCATGTCGTCTGCTGAATGTAACGTTACGTTACATTGATGATAGGCAATGTTTGTGACAAAATTTTGTATAAATGGAAAATATAGTTTATGCTTTAAAGTTTTCGTTTAATAATAATAAATCGAAATGTGGACCTCTCTAAAACTTGAAAGGCGTGATTGATCATAGTCGAATAAATAATTGGATAATTACCCACGCATGGCGATGCTGTAATTTCAAGTCTATTCATAGACTGAAGGATGACATCAAAATTAAATTCTGTATTTTTTGATAACGAAAAAATCATTGGCCCCTAACTTTAAAAAAGGCCCCTCATTTCTGAACAGAATGGGCCCCTTGGGCCCCTGGTTTTTCAAAACAATCTGAAGCACTGCCTTTGCAGTGTGCTTATAATTAGGGCAATGTGCAGAGGGGGTTCTTTAATGTAACATGCCCTGCCATGACACAGGGCATCAGTTTTTAAGGTCTTATCCCTAGGACCCTGTGACTTTTATTTCTAAATGAAGAGTGCTTGGCGAAAGAACAGTCACTCCAATTTTTCAAGTCTTTGTCAGACCTGGCTGGGATTCAAACCTTCTACCTCCTACTTACGAAGTGAGTATTCTACCAACTGAGGGTTTTTCCTTTGAGAAAACGTTTCATTTCACATAAATTTAGTCCAGCCTTTTTATATTATATATGAATTATGGTCATCATAAAAAATGGGGTTTATTAATATTCTAAAATCTTTATAAATCATTGTAGCCCTGATAAGTTCATTGGATTTATGGTGTTTTATGCCGTTGTCAAGATTCTTTCACTTATATTGAGGATGTCAATTCTGGAATGGTGGAGGAAACCACAGTGCCTTTAGAAAACTACCAAATTTAAGCAAACTGACAAACTACCTCACCTTAGAATCTGCCCGAGTGTGATTCGATCCTAGGTGATGAGAGGCATTGTGGTCTCTAAGTGAGCACTTTAGAGCACTTGGCCACCAAGGAAAAGTCCTTGAATAAGTTGCAAAATTTTACGTATATTAAATAATTTTTATCCTAATGAAAAGAGTTATATCATTACTAGTGGGTGAAGAAGGGATGATTACAACTTCTGACCAACACTGTCAGTTGAGTTTATTTTATATAAACATTTTGCTCTTGTATCACAACTGTTTCAGGAATTTTTGTGGTTTTTATAGGAAATTATTTTTTTCCCCAGGGATAAAATCTAGTTTCTGTTGTAATTTAGACAAAAAAAAAAAAAAACAAAAAAAAAAAAAAAAAAAAAACAAAAACCAAAAAAAAAACCACTGTTTTAATAAAAATTTTCAATTTAATTGTAACATGTTATGAAAAGAAAACTAAATATACCAAAAATTTAAATTTAGATTCTTTCTCTTCTGTATGTTAACCACTACAGTAGCTCAGTTGATAGAGTGTTTACTTCGTATGTAGAAGGTCAGCCTCAGGGTTTGAACCCTGGCTGGGTCTGACAAAAACTTGAAAATAGGTAGCAACTGATCTTTCACCAAGCACTCAGCATTTAGAAGTGAAAGTCTTAGGGTCCTTTGGAGAGGATCTTAAAAACTGATGTCCTGTGTGGCATGACCAACAAGATAAACATCTTCAATCAAGCTGGAGATGATAATGGTTTTAATCAGTATTTCTGTGGCATGTTTTCAAATATTTTGTCACCAGCAATTTTGACAGAAGCCCAATTTTGTCACCATTTTGTCAGTTTTAATTTAAAAAAAAACCCCTCTTATTTGGATTAACAGAAACTTTCAGTTGCTGAAGCCAAAGTTTGTCTCGAAACATTAAAAAAAAAAAAATGGCGACATATTTGCTTTTGCAAGAGCTCACCATGGTTCTGTTGTTGCTAGTTTATCAGAACATTTTCTTTTAATTTTTAATTTTCTAGGTACATTATTTATAAATTACCTATAATCACTGATAGTCCTGACCCAGTCATCCATCATGGCACAGGGTTTTTCTACATGGATGAAACAAACACAGACTGGTCGTTGTCTAAGTATCCTGTCAATGGTACAACACAACATCCTGTATACAACACCCTAGAACCAATATACAAATCCCAGGTATGGTAGATGTTTAGTTTTGTTATCCCTTCAAAATACCAAGAAATTGGTTTTAAAGTGTGCCCTTACAGGTTACAGCTGTTCTCGGTGTCTAAGTTCAATTCCGATTGGGGCAGTGTTTGAAAATTTTACATTATGCTTCCCGATACCATTGGTTGTCTCCATCATTCCTGAACCAACCCCCTTGATATACTGTAAATCGGGAAATTTTCATAATCGTTTTACTTTCGTGGTAATTTGCGAGTAAATCTGGATACAATTAAAACTGTCGCTAATAAAAAAACTCAATACATGTATTATTTTTGTTGCCGCTCACCAGATTATGCAAAATTAAATGACACGAATAGATGTCTATGTTGTCTTTCTCGAAAATAATTTGACAGGAAAATTTCCTTATTTACAGTATATGAAATAATCTTGACTAAGGTAAAAAAAAAATATAAAAAAAACCTTTCTACACTTGTTCCACTTCAATTGCCTCCACTACAAAAGTACTTGGATCACACTATTGGGTACAAGTTTGCCATTATATGAAATGATCATCTCAATGCCACATTTTTTATGTCAGTTGTCTCAGTATTTTAATACCCCCATAAACAAAGTTTGAGAGGCATATAAGAATGTCTGTCTGTCTGTCTGTCCAAATATTATGTCTAGTTCATAATTTCAACATCAGTAGAACATGTAAATGCAATATGGTGTAATGGTTAGTACTATACTGTCTATTACAAATGTGACCAGATTGCAGTGTAAGAGAAAGTATGGATGGAGACATTTGTTTGAACATTTGTTTCTTCTGTCAGGTTTTTCTTTCAACACAAGGTTGTTTTTTTTTGGCAAAAAAAAAAAAAAAAAAAAAAAAAAAAAAGAGGAAAGGAAATAATAAGATTAAAAAAATATTAATAAATTAATAAGGCCATAATAAATTAATACCTAGATTTTCATCCCCGCCCGCCCCCTATTTTTACACCCGCCCCGATTTATTTTATTTTCGGATTTTGAACTCATGTCTGGTTTCGATTCCGGCTTTTATAACAAATCTGCTCGCTCCATGAGCCATAAGGTAATATATAAAAGCTGACTGGTTCTGCTCAAGTTGTGCTGTATAACAACGAAAGTAGAGTGTTTTGTGCTCCATGGGCCATAGGATTATACGTAGAAGTTGACTGGTGTCCGATCAAGTTGCAGACGGATTTTCAAAAACGAAAGTAGCGTGTTTCGCATATTGGTGTTAGCATGGTATTTATTATAGCCACTGTAAAACCAGGCTTAAAAACAATCAAAAACTGGTATGGCTGCCAAGTTCCAGACACCATGACATTAATGGAATTATATAATGACTTTGTGGGTGGTAAACCCGATCATCAGATGTCCGTTTCTAACGCATTGAATTCAAGAATCACGGTTCGTGTTGGTCGCACAAAACACGAGTTGACAGAGTGTAATCCAAAAAATAAAATAATAAAAAAAAAAATCTGTCCCCCCGACCCCATTTTTAAAAAAAATTGGATGAAAATCTAGGTATTAATTTATTATGGCCTAATATATATATATATATATATATATATATATATATATATATATATATATATATATATATATATACAACTGTATATATATAGGCTAATATATATATATATATATATATATATATATATATATATAAATTGTACAGCAAATGTTGTTTGTTTTTACGTGCTTTTCATTATGTATATTGTAGACTACATCACCATATATGTATATGATGTACAATGATGAACCACCAAAACACAGTGCATCACTATCACATGGTCATTGTAAAGGTAGGTAACTCAACAATATTAAGTTGTCTCCCCTTACTTCATTTACTTTATTTTTCATTAAAGGTCCAGTGGCATCATAGGTGAAAATAGCAACCACCTACCAGTATTCTGGGTTAAGGTTATCACATAATTGCAGACTTTGGTCATTTTAGACATGGTTTGCAAAACTAGAGAAAGTACCATGGTAACATGCATGATTTTCAAGGATGTTCAACAACATGTTAGAGTTGTTGAAACGATACAGGATACTATATACATTAAACTTTTATTAGCTACTTATTTGTTTTCTGAGGCAGATGTGTTTTATTTAGGTTTTATACTGTATATTTTATCAGAGTTATTTCCCTTTCTTTAAATAGTGTTTATCAGTGTATACTAAGTTTTCCACAAAGTGGCGAAGTGTTTTGAATGTGGTTTAGGCTTACATTTACCTATGTGACAATAGTGGTTTGTTGTGGGAAATTATATGTATATATTTGCACTTTATCAGACTCTATTTTTTGCAAACCTACCCCATAATAATTAAATTGTAAACATTGCCATTTTAATGTGATTTTCTGTGAAGTTCATTGACAATAAGCAATTACAAACCATTTTCGATTACATGTACATGTATTGATTGGGTTTTCCCTTTATGTGGGACCTTGGTGTCCAATTAGTTCAAACCCAGTATAAACAGTTCTTACTGTCTAGATTCATATTCCAGTCAGAATGGCTAGATGTTCCTACTACTGTAGATTACTTTAATATAGCGAGTATCAAATTTCGCGTACTGACACCTGAGCTTCATTTCGTGTATACATGAATTCGCGTCTACAATCAAGAAACATATTTATTTTTGCATCCACTACGTCCATTCAAACAATAAAAGGGGGGAATCTGTACTTTGTCGTTGGCATGCTTGTTCTCTCTATCGTTTCTTACTATCAATAAAGAGCACCTATGTAAAGGTGAGAACTTCTTATATGTAGCTTATAAGTTTTTTTTAAGCAGGTGAGTATTGTTCAGGTATTGTTCAGGATTATATTTGAGTAAAAATTGTATCAATATAGCTTTAACGTTGACCCACAACAGTTACTGCCGACCCACAACAGTTACTACCGACAATTATGTAGTTTCTTTGAGTTTGGCCTGAGTGTTTAAATTTTCGCGATTTTTACAATTTTTGTGTGATATTTGAATTCGCGATTGGACGTATTCACAAATTTACGCGAAAATTAATCTCTTGCGATATATAAGTAACCTACAGTATGAAAAAAAAAATTATCAGTTTACTTGTCAACATTCATGGTTTTCTCTGGACAATCCAGTTTCCATTGCGATCCCATAACTGACCTTGAGATCAGGGTTTAAAATCTTGACACTGGCATAGATTTCCATTTTTTCCATTTCATTCCATTCCATTCATCACTTTTTGTAGACAACAAAAAATAAATTTTCCATATAACATTTCCATTTACAGGTGTGGTAGCATTTAACTCTACAACTGGATTTTGGTTAATCCACAGTGTTCCAATTTTTCCACCACATAGACAAAGTGGATATTCCTGGCCAAATAATGCTTACGACTATGGACAGACATTTCTGTGTGTGACATACAACATTGATATGTTAGATGTTATTGGTGAGTCAGCTAAATCTGTTTTAGATTTTGATCCTTTTAGTCATTTTCCTCACAAATTATTCAAACCTTTTTGTTAGGTTGTACTTTACCACATGCCTTATGACCAGGCTTTCACAAATGCCGATTTTTAGCAAAAAACGCCGATTCAAACTTAAAAAAGCCGATTTAAAAATATCCGAATCGGCTTTTTTTCCATAAAAGTAAGATAAAATCTGATTAAATATTCTTTAATGCCGGCTTGTTAACAATTAAAAGTACTCGGGACAGTGTCACGATTCACTGAACTTACCTATTCACAGGTAATTACCTAATACCTTACAAGTTAATTGATTACTAGTGGCTTCACCTGTTCACATGGTTTCTACTAGAGTATACAAACACATACACGTGCCTGATCGATCTAGTTTATAGATAGTTAATAACCTCCCCTGAATTCTATATACAAGAGCTGACTAGATTGATAACGACCGTTTTCGGGTTACTAACAACAACAAGATCATGGCATTACACATGTTTTTTGATGTACCCTTTGCCTACCGCCGATTGACCTTACCGGCGTTTGTGGAGCCCTGCTTATGACATTGACTTAGCATATACAAATGTAGATGTATATGGAAAGATTTTATTTATTTTGAAGTTATTGACCACCTTAGTGGCTCAGTGGTAGAGTGGGAAGTCAGGGGTTCAAATTACTGCTGGATAATACATAAAACTCAAAAATTTGAGATACACTGTGCTTGTTAGTCTGGTGAAATTAAAGAGAACAGAGTATTTACTAGTTCACTCATGCCAGGATAGTTTGTTTGTAGTGGTATGCTTTTCAGTGTCATTTTGGTTCAGTGAGCTAGCACCTTAACAAAAAGTCACCCTATCTTGGGGCTAGTACAAAACAGACCATAATACACACTAGCACATCTCACACATACACAAACTTGTTCTTAGAATAATCCCAAGAAATTGATAACCTTGCTCTAAATATGAATTGCTGAAAATTGCTGATGGGATGTTAAACAACAATACACAGCCAACAAACCAACAAATTTTACACTATACCACTTTACTACAATCATTCCACATCTTTGTCTCCTGAATAATCACAGACAGAAGGTTGTGGCAAATTGTCCTGTCACTCCTTTTGGTTTTTTTAACAGCTGACAGTACAATGTACTACAACTACAAAATTTTGAAAAATCATTTAGAAGCTGTCTATAATTGGAGATGTGGAGATGCTCTTGGCAAGGTCTTTAAAAGTTGTTACAACTTCTAGTGCATTTTGAAACTGTCACAGTGGTTTTGAACATGTAGGTGGCCCACAATTCACAAGGACTACTCCACAACTATGCCAGTTCCAGTTACAACAGTTAAAGGGATTAATCAGGAAACTCTGTAATAGTTTTTAACATGCTGTAAACTATTGTGACAGTTTCAGGCTCACCTGAGTTTCTAAAGACTCTTAGATGACCAAGGCAGAACAGCTCATGACTCAACTTATGACCTTTGTACGTTTTCTGATCTTAAAGGCCGGGGCTCAACTATAAAAGGAAACCAATGACTGAGAAGCACAGATTTGAACAATTTTTAACATATTCAGAAGTCAGTCAATTTTTTTTAAAAATTCAGTGTATCACTTGACAGATATTCTCCATTTTTGTCAAGTAACTTGCCTCCAACACCAAGAATTGAAAAATGCAAAATTTAAAAAATATTATCATATATTGTTTTTGATATTGTCAAAAGAAAATATGAAACTAGATGATTTTCAAATTCAAAATACACTGATTGACAGTCATGGGTGGAGCCTAAAATAAAGACCTTTTGTAACTAAATAAATTTAGAATCATCTTACCGGTATTTGGATATTCCCAGTTACTATAAATATCCAGTATATGTAGAAAATGTTACATTTAAAAACATAGAAGTTATTCAAGTTATTACTTTATAAACACAAGTTTTTACTCATTTATTCCCACATGTGTCCCATATAAGGTTTACCCTCAGGGTTAGGATACCAATATCTTACTAATTTTAAGACACACAAAGGCATAATATCACGTTTATGCCATACAAACCGCTTCCTCTGTGGATCCTTATTTATGGCTAACGATTTTCTCTCTTTATATCTTTCATCATCCCAAACTCCTCTATGTAACAACATTGTCCAAAAATATTTGTATCTTTCTTTTCTTTCTTTGTTGTTATTATCTCTGGGGGGCAGGGGTTCATCCTCCCACCATAATTGTTTATTGTTTTCATTTGTAATGCAAGGCTTGCATAAACAATATTGACATTCTGGTTCCTGTTCATTTTGCTGTAAACGGAATGTATTAACTTGTAAAATTCCACTATCTTGTATATCAGTATCTGCAGGTGTTACAGTAACTTCCTGACGAAAATCCTCAATTGTAAGAGTTTGGGTTTGTTTTGATAATGTATTTACTTTCTCCTTAGGTACTTGAATGAAATCCCAATTGTGATGACAAAACATTTGAAAAATAGTTTCCTTCTGTAAATTATTCACTTTTAAATGTAATATAAATGTTTCCTCACTTGAAGTTTCATCCATTATGTATGTGTATTTGAATCAAAGGTTTTCAATAAATTAAAGTTCAATTTGACTAAATGGTCAGTTATATGAAATTTATGTATGCCCGCCAGAAAAAAGGGGGTATTTCTAAATACAGGAGGTTTCTTCATTTTGTGTAAAATACATTTAAAATGATATTTTGAGTTAAAATTAAAATTAAAACTTAAACCATAAATAGATTTTTAATAATATGTTTAAAAATTGTTTAAAACTGCCATTTGCTTGCAGTTTTGGACTTTTTTATGAATATTAAATGTCTGGATGTCCCTTGAGTAACCTTCTGAAGTTCAACATTTTGGTGGGAATTAGTTTCATTTGCTGAAATTTCCTGGGAAAAGGTGTATTGATGGAGGATTCTATCTTAAGAAAAAAAATGGGTAAATGAGGTTCGTTACCAAAATGGTTTTGTTCTTCTAAAAAGCAACAATTTAAAAAGCTCTAAAACTTTTTGGATGTATTAAATGCTTATGAAAACTTTTTCATTTTAAAAGTTAAATAAATGGACTAAAATGTATTTTTTTTTTTTTTTACAAAAAGCTCTCTTACATAATAAGGGCATCAAACCCTCCATGACTTGGACCTTACCATCTTATTTCTATGTTCCTTACTCACTGTACTGTATTTAAGTTTTATCTAGCAATTAGCGACGAGTATATGAATTTTATTTTGTAACAAACTATTTTACAATGGCAGAAAAATCTGGAAAATTAAGAAAAGTTTCAAGACCACCTTCTTTTAAATTGGAAATACCAGCAGATGAAACAAATAATAATGGATAAAATGCATAAGGTTAGAGATAGACTTGTACGATTAAGTAATCGGCCAGTGAACAACCGGGAAATATTAGAAACAGTTCTAGATAAATGGATTGAAGCAAACTGCCAAGAAAACCAAGCTAGACATAGTATTGGTGGTTTATATTTAAAAGTTAAAAAGCAGGATGTCAATCAAAAATTATTTATTACTGCACAGAAATCACTCATGAAACTTGTTGACATTGCAAGTGCTCATGGTAAAATTTGTGATGCCAACCTAAAAGTATCCAGGAACATTCACAAGGGACATGTCAGTTCACTAAAATTACAATGTTTATCAGCAGAGCCACATAAATATTCATGGTCGTCTTCACCATATTTACCAAATGGAAAATATTTTATTAATGAAAAAATAAATCATGCTTTGATTGTAGTGGTATGTTGCCATCGCATTACACAAGATTTTGTTCATTTTCTGGAATTGGATTAATTAATAAATCTAACCGTGAAAAGTTTTACAAAAGACATAAAGACTCAATTTCTTCTGAATATAATGAATCTATACAAACTGCATTGCTCGAAGAGGTTGGCAGTTATGAAACTTTGGATGGCATTAATATACTTACTGATGCCAGACATGGATGGAGAAAGAACACAAAGGATACAAGTGTGGTTGCTATAGGGGAGGAGACTCATAAAGTGATTGACTGTATTCACATTACAAAATCAGATGACAACATATCACAAAGGCATGAAATTATTGGGACAACTAAACTGTATGAAAAATTAGAAAGAGAAACCGTGAATGTCAAAACTCACACTCATGACAGGAATGTAGCAGTAAATAAATTTATAAAATCTAGCCCATTAGCAGAGGAAACTTTAAACCAAAATGACACCTGGCATGCTGTGAAAAAAATAAAACCAAAAATGCAGTCTATAAGTTCTGGGCCCTTAAAATATAAAGGAATTTCATGGTCTGAACAATTATCAGATAAAATAGAACCTGTTGTAACTCATTTCCATTGGTGTATAAAAAACTGCAATAATGATCCTCAAGTTTTAAGAAACAATTTAATTAATATCATAAATCACTACAAAAATGATCACAGTTCTTGTAATGAAATTCTAGATGCAAAAAAGATCCGAAATATGAACCAAAACGGATAATTATCACCGACAAAATAGCTGAAAAAATTGCTGAGACAGGTCATTGAGGACTCTGTTATTTATAAATACCCAGAAGATTTTGTTCTTGCTAAAGACACATTTGATGTTGAAAGTTTCAACAATGTAATGAATGTTTTTCAAGATAAAAGAATAGCTTTTACAGATGACCACTATAGATCAAGGTCACAGCTTGCTGTTTGCATGTGGAATGAAAATGTGGACAGACATTTTACATCAGTCTGGAAAGCTAGAGATCCCAGGGCCCCAAGAAGTCAGCGTGGAAAAAAAATCTATAAAGCTAGAACATATAAATTTCGTGAAAATATATGGAAAAATTATGTTAACAGTTTATTTCAAAGACCAAGACGTTAAAACATTCATGACATTGTTGAAACTAACTTCATTTTTTTTCATTTGGACTATTTCATTTATTTATTTATTTTATTATTTGTCTATTCATTCATATTTATCAGCATTAGAATATATATATATATATATATATATATATATATATATATATATATATATATATATATATATATATATATTATTATTATATTATTATTATTATTACATATTCTACACAGTGTACATACAAAAAATAATTAATACAATAGGCTTGGATATTATATTTCACAGGTTAGTCATTTCTTTATTTCATGTGTAAACAATATTTAAACCATGTGGCTTTATTTATAATGTTTTATTTGAATCTATTTTTAAAACTGGTCATCTTAGTCACGCCTTTTTGACCATATAAGAGATAATTGCTGTCCGTACGGATATTTAAATAGGTCACCCCCGGCCTTTAAGTAAATTTTGATTTTCACTAATATATTAACAGCCTTTCCTAACACCTACTTGAACTCAATACTCAGTTTGAATATTGAAACATTGCTTCTGTACAAATAGGGTAATGTGCTTTCAAGGAAATCATGTTTACTGACTGAATTTCAATTTCTATAGACAAGTGTTAATTTCTCATGATCTTAATGACAAACAAGACTTTTGTTATAAGAATGAATTCAGTGTTATTGTTTGTTTATGATTTAGTTGTGTTTTATCCCAGCTGAGACACCTGCCTACCATAGCAAAACAGTTTTCGTTTTCATCTTAGCAGGGAAAATATAAAGGTAAATTGATGTAGCATGCATTCATTATTGATTTTGTTTTAATCTAATTTATCAATGGAGAAATTAGATCCAGAAACAACAAAGACCACTTGAGATCAATGTTAACAATAGTTGTACATTATACTCTGTTATGATAGTATTACTGGGATGATGCGGTGCTGTGACATTTATAAAGGTTGAACATGTCCACTCATTTATAATTAAGCTTTGGAAACTATATTTCATAAAGTGGATATGTTTTCCTGCTGTGTTACATTGATAAATGTAAGTATTTCAATCAGGGTTTGTTATTATCTATAGGTTTTTAATGGTTTTTGTTCACTAATTAGAAATCTGTGGACTAATGTTCTATAGTGTTTGTTTACAGCACACTGTGCCTCTTGCTGTCTAGGTTCTGTGGCCTAATGTTCTATAGTGTTTGTTTACAGCGCTCTGTCTTTTACTGCCTAGGTTTATATAACACTTGGAACAGATCCTAGTGCGTGAAAGTTTATCTGTTCACTTGCTTAAGATAAAATGTTTTTCTTTGACTGTTACCTTACTTAACTTCATTCTGATTTATTCAGACACTGTGGTTTCCACCATCATCTTAGAAAAGGTAGCCTTGATATATAAACATGTTTGACTGGAGTAATTAATCTTACTCAACTTTAGAACGGCACTTTTTTCGGGGGGTTAATTCAGACACTCCAGTTTCCTCCACATCTCAGAACAAACAGCCTTGATATATGGGTGTCTTATTAGAAGTGTTAAACAACTTTGGCATACTCTACTTCATTGTGGTACTGTAAACTTTGTTATTTCAGACACTCCAGTCTCCCCCTCCCCCCCCCCCCCTCCCCCCCCCCCCCCCCCCCCCCCCCCCCAGAGACATGACTACTTTTACACCACTATAGTCCAGTCAGGTGTTATTATGTAATATTACACTTCTTTATTGCTTTAACCAATTATATTGGGTATATGACTAAAACATTAGCCTTGAGATCTCGCTGCTGCTGGATTGTTAATGTCTGTAGAATCATGGTTCAAAGTTTACGAGTTACAACCCTTATTGGTTGTAATTGTTCCATCCTTCAGTTCAGCCAACTGTTAATTGAATGGGTAAAGTAAGATCTTAGTTTTGGGGTTACCTTGCAATAGTCTAACCATTTTCATTGTTTGATGTAAGAACATATATCAGCTGTTATGAAAAAAGTTTCTTGAGATTTAGGACACCGTTGATCCCTATTTTGTTATAAAGGGTGTTTATTATTCTACTCAGATAAACCTTTAAGAATTTTCAGAAAAATTGATAAAAGTTGAAGGATCTAAATGGCTCATTATGGTAGCCAATTGTTTTTTAGTTATAGAGATCATGGGTTCATCCAGATTGTTTGGTTACCCACCACCTGTGATAGAAACACTGATAATGAAATCATTATTTTGTGTTTTGTATTTCTTATTCCATAATTATTATTGTGTTTTATTGTTTGTTTTTTGTATGTTTCTGTGGTTCTGGTTTGTTTTTTGTTGTATTTTCTGTGGTTCTGGTTGTTACCAAGTGAATTTTATTTAGTGCAACATAATACTTATTCTATATATAAAATTTATTGATTTAATAGACTATGGGATACAGTGACAATTTAAATGACTTATTTTATCTGCACCACAATCTATATTTAACATTTGAGACAGTTTTCAAATAGATGTGTTGATTGAAAATTAAAAAAAAAATTAATGAGTTTTTAAAAAAATCTATGAATTTTAAGTACATTAATCTGCATGTTCAAGAATAAATGGAAATAAAATACCCATATTAACTCAATGTGCATCTCTACAGATAATGGAACTTTTGAGAAAGAATTTCTAATTTAATGTAAAATTATGGTCTTGGAAGAGTACTTTTGACAGTTTCATTAAATAGGGTAAAATGAAAAGGAAACTTTGTCATCTTTATTCAAATCTTAATAGACCTGTTAAGTGAGTGTTTGTATGATTGATGGGAAATTTATAATTCTGGAAGTCAAATTTTAAAATCCTGTATGAAAACTTTTAATAAGAATTGCATGCTTGGGGAAATATTGCTTTAGGTCTTAAGTAGCTTTATTATTTTTTGAAATCACTAGGAATTGCTATCATGAAAATATTTTTAATTTTCTGGTTTTTAAAATATATCAATGATAACTAAATATTGCTATTTCTCATGAATTTAGTTTCAAAAGTTCTCACACTTATGATCATAGAACCAAGTTAAATACAGTCATACCTATTTATATAGACATTCTAAAAAGGTAATTCAGGTGATCGATGTAGTTAGCAATGCGGCTTAAGTACTTTGTATGTATATACCAAACAATGTATGCTGTTAAGACAGGTGACCAGTTAAAGATTCATTATACTGGTAGGTCAAAGTGGGCCAAGCTTTTCAACTGATGATTTTGTTTAAAATTTCAAGAAGTATTTCAGTTAGATAGATTTTTTATAAAAATGCAAAAATTAAAATGACAATGAGTTATTCAAATCCATCACTTTCTTTAATCAAAGTACATGTATCATTTTAAATTTGTTTTGAAAACTCCTCATAAAAAGTAAACTAGTAGCATATTTTTTGTTTTAACATCAGCTGTGTAATAAACGTCATCATTTCATTTCCTTTGTCTTGACAGCTATTACGGCTAATTATTGATAGAAACTTAGCAAAAGGAGTTGGTTGCCATAGCAACCACATCTCTACATTATGGATTTGTAATGAAAGTGTTATGAAAATGTGACAATTTGATTATTAATTGGTTGTGATAATACAAGTGTCTAGATAGTTTTATAAAAGTCAATATCTGTCAATAAATGAAAATTGAATCACTGTCTGATATGAGACCTGGAACAGATATCAGTCATAGAACACACTTTGAAATTGTCTCTCTATACAGACTGAATGTTCTCGTTTTTTGATGAAATCCAAATAAAGCATACTTAGCTAATGAGAATATTTCATTTTGATAGAGATTCTTTATTTATATTCTTTATACATGATTGTGATCTTGATTTGATGTAATTTATTGTAATTGTTTGTTTATATAACAATTATACAAATTACACTATAAAGGAGATTTGAGTCATAAAAGATGCAAGGGGTTGGTTGAGAGGGGGATATGTGTTTAATATTTGAATCTGATACTTTTTAATTTATGTAAATTGATTGTTGATGTGATCTAATCACAGAGATGTGAAATTTAAAGAGTGCATTTTATTACAACTTTCATTTTTTGTTGATAATCAAAATTTACATGATAGTGTTGACAAAACAGCATTAAAAAACAAAAAACTCGGTGACATTGTAATTTCAAACTCATTGATATTGTGATTTCAAACTCAGTGACATTGATTTCAAACTCAGTGATATTTTGATTTCAAACTGTATAATGTGATTTCAAACTCAGTGACATTGTGATTTCAAACTCAGTGACATTGTGATTTCAAACTCGGTGACATTGCGATTTCAAACTTGGTGACACTGTGATTTCAGACTCAATGACATTGTGATTTCAAACTCGGTGATATTGTAATTTCAAACTCTGTGATATTGTGGTTTCAAAGTCAGTGATTTTGACTCTTATCTTCAACCTGAAACCTCAGTGACTGTGATTTTGAATTTTATCTTTATCCTCAGTAGTCTAAAGCCAAGGCTGATGGACATTAAGACCTTTTACTGATTAGGTGCAAATCTAATAAGATACTTGTGTTTGACAGATGCCAGTTTGCTGTTTTTCTAGCCAATTTCAGTTTTATCTACCAACCAATCACTGGGGCATACAATGCCATCTATCTGCTCAAAACAACTCAAGTGCCTACCAACCAATCACTGAGGCATACAATACCATCTTTCCGCTCAAAACAACTCAAGTGCCTACCAACCAATCAGTGGGGCATACAATACCATCTATCCACTCAAAACAACTCTAGTGCCTACCAACCAATCACTGAGGCATACAATACCATCTATCCACTCAAAACAATCTAGTGCCTACCAACCACTTGACCATACAATGCCATCTATCCACTCAAAACAATTCTAGTGCCTACCAACCAATCACTGAGGCATACAATACCATCTATCCACTCAAAACAACTCTAGTGCCTACCAACCAATCACTGAGGCATACAATACCATCTATCCGCTCAAAACAACTCTAGAGCCTACCAACCAATCACTGGGGCATACAATACCATCTATCCACTCAAAACAACTCTAGTGCCTACCAACCAATCACTTGGGCATACAATGCCATCTATCCACTCAAAACACTTTAGTGCCTACCAACCAATCACTGGGGCATACAATACCATCTATCCACTCAAAACAACTCTAGTGCCTACCAACCAATCACTGGGGCATACAATACCATCTATCCACTCAAAACAATGCTAGTGCCTACTAACCAATCACTTGGGCATACAATGCCATCTATCCACTCAAAACAACTCTAGGGCCTACCAACCAATCAGTGGGGCATACAATACCATCTATCCATTCAAAACAACTCTAGTGCCTACCAACCAATCACTGAGGCATACAATACCATCTATCCACTCAAAACAACTCTAGTGCCTTCTTACCAACCACTTGGGCATACAATGCCATCTATCCATTTAAAACAACTCTAGTGCCTACCAACCAATCACTGGGGCATACAATACCATCTATCCACTCAAAACAACTCTAGTGCCTACCAACCAATCACTGAGGCATACAATACCATCTATCCGCTCAAAACAACTCTAGAGCCTACCAACCAATCACTGGGGCATACAATACCATCTATCCACTCAAAACAGCTCTAGTGCCTACTAACCAATCACTTGGGCATACAATGCCATCTATCCACTCAAAACAACTCTAGTGCCTACCAACCAATCACTGGGGCATACAATACCATCTATCCACTCAAAACAACTCTAGTGCCTACCAACCAATCACTGGGGCATACAATACCATCTATCCACTCAAAACAATGCTAGTGTCAACCAACCAATCAATGGGGCATACAATACCATCTATCCACTCAAAACAACTCTAGGGCCTACCAACCAAACACTGGGGCATACAATACCATCTATCCATTCAAAACAACTCTAGTGCCTTCTAACCAACCAATCACCGGGGCATACAATGCCATCTATCCATTCAAAACAACTGCAGTGCCTACCAACCAATCACTGGGGTATACAATACGATCTATCCACTCAAAACAACTCTAGTTCCTTTTTTGCTATTGATTACTTGATTTTATTTTCAGATTTTGCATTCAGTTTCCATTGACATGCCTATATGATATATCATTTTGTCAAATTTATAGAAATAAGATGCTGAATTACTGTGTTTAATTATAATATGTGCTGTAAGTGACCCCTTACTTGAACAAACACATTTTGATGATGATTATCTTGATTTGGACATTAAATCTACTAATCTGTTTGTTATACAACCACTGAGCAGTTATTGACATTTTTTGACAGTTGACAAACTAGTCTACTTTACATGTCATATACCATATGTTATGTTAACTTTACTACTACTGTTTACTCTGATTATTGTTCATGTAACATGCTCATGCAACAGATGCACACATATGTCTTGTATATCAGTTTGGTTCATTTACTTCTTAGTGCAACAGTTGAATTTAAATTTATTCACCAGATAAATTTGTAAGTACTGAATTTAAATGAAATGTCTTATGATTCCAGTATACATCACTTTTAACAATAAAAATCATGTTTTGACAGATTCTGACATGTTTCATAGTTCACTTTGTGGGTTCTAGATGTTTTGGAAATTTCTAGCTACATTAATTTCTTTTATTGTTAGAGCCTTGGTGGCCAAGTGGTCTAAAGCTTGTGCTTACGATTCACAGAGTCTCTCACTTGGTTTGAATCCTGCTTTGGTAGATCCTAGTATGAGAAAGCTTGTCAGTTTGCTTGTTAAAAGTCCGCAGCTTTCTTCAGGCACTCCAGTTTCCTCCAGCATCTCAGAACTGACTGCCTCAATATAAGTGAAGAAATCTTGACTGGGTGTAAAACCCATTATTCAATCTAATTTAATTTTTTATGTTAGGAAAGGCTGTTTTTTAATACCATTGAAAATGAACCTTTTTTCTATTCTATGTTCTCTCTTTCACTTAATTAATCATATCACTTACAAAAAACAGGTATAAAAAAACTAGAAAGAAAGGTTTTTAACAATCATTTTCTAAAAATGTACAGTATACTTTAAATTAATGCATGTATAGAATAGAAGAGTAGAGTGGAGTATGGTGTTTTACGCCCAAGTCAAGAATCTTTCACTTATTTTGAGGCAGTCAGTTTTGGTATGGTGGAGGAAACTGAAGTACATGGTGAAAACCATCAACCTTCGGCAAGCGAACTGACAAACCTTCTCACACTAGAATCCGTTTTCGAGTGGGATTCGAACACAGGTGTTGAGAGGCACTGTGATCTGTAAGTGCAGGCTATATATATAAATAATAGGACCATTTATGAATAACAAAATCTTCAATTTTTAGGCCTTACAAAAGCTCATGAATGCAAGTTCTGTTACTGAATGTCATTATAAATATGTTGTAGTAGACTGTATTTGGAATTTAAGTCAATTTAAACATTTAGCTTTTCAGTTTGAGATTCAGGAAATTTGAATTTTAGTGTTCGTCATTTCTGATGCTTAGCTAGATCATACTGTAAAATAGAATAGAACCTGTGTTTTAACCAAACACCTTTGAAAACAGAAGTTTTGGTCCAAATTAGACAATTTATTTTCCGATCACAGGTTAAATTAAGAAATTATGTTTTTTTGTAAGTATGTCTATAGAATCTGGAGAATTCAGACAAGATTTTTTGTTTACTCACTAGCTGTTCAGTAACTAGCTGCAATAATTCTGATGTCACTATAACAATTATACACCAACATTAATTCTGTTTACCTAGTTTTTCAGTTTCCACAGATATCAATTTATTTATTTGTTTTGTCATGATTGCATTTGAGATATTGCTAGCTTATATCCTACAGATATCAGGAAAGGTTACAGTAAAAATTAGGTAAATTACAGTTGT